>OX596248.1:16994094-17549181 GCA_951394255.1 Polyploca ridens
CTTCTAGGCTTTGTGTGCCTACCACCTTCGGCCACATCATTACCTACCATGGTGAGACTGCGGTCAAACCATGGAGGAAAGAAAGAAGCGGAGGTGCCGCAAGGCAAAATCTCTTTAGAAAGAAGCGTCGCCAAAATGCGGGTGAGAGGGGACGAGGTAGGGCGATGGCTCCTCCCCATGATGGAAAACCTGCCCATTATTTGTAAATCCATCTAACGGTTAATGGAATTATTACAGTGTAACTGAACTAGCTATTTGTCATGTTAGTTCGTCTACCCGCCACTATGGCGTAACATAGCATGAAACTTTGTTCCAGAACATACTATGTGCGTTAGTATGGCGGGACCACATTATTTATTATTACCCAACTGCGGGCGAAAGACTAAAGGTGGGTAATGGCCCTGATTCTGTTGTTCACAACTAAACTAATTTTAATATCACTATGTCTCTTTCTAACAAAGAACATAAGAAATTTAGTCCTGTCAAATTAGTCCAATGCTTGTTTTCAATATAATTTTAGTCGCCATCTATCGCGGTTACGCAAAATACGACGGCAAAGATTAATTTGACAACTTAAAATATGTTCTATCCTTTTTCAATCATGTTCGTAAGAAAGAGATGAGATGTGACTAAAATTAGTTTAGTGCGATTTACAACAGAATAGGCACCAATGTGTTCCTTGTATGGAGTATCGGGTCTATAGGGTAGGTAGGTAGGTAGGGTAATTAGGTAGGTAGACAGTAAATCAAAAAGATGTTAAAATCAAAATGGCAAAAAACGGAACTCTTATAGATTCATCATGTCTGTCCGTCCGTATGTCACAGTCACTTTTTTCCGAATCTGTAAGAACTAGGGCATGTAATATCGGAAGATTTTTCAATTCCGATATTGATTTCCGATATTGGATCTCAATATCGGAATTCCGATATTAATATCGGAATTAGAATTTTTTATTATAAATTGCACATATTCCTTATAAATTGCACATATTCCTTATAAATTGCACATATTCCTTATAAAATGCACTAATTATCTATCTATACTAATATTATAAAGTGGAAGAGTTTTTTTATTTGGTTAAACTGGTTAATCTTTGGAACTACCGGTCTGATTCGTTTTTTTTTTTCACTTATAGGAAGCTACGTTATCCCCGAGTATTATAGGCTACTTTTAATCCCGGGAACGCGGGTGAAACCTCGGGAGTCAACTAGTCCGTTATAAATTTGGATTGAAAACATCTTCTGCTCAGTTAAGCACTCTTGTCAGAGGGGTCGTGGTTGCAATAGATAGTGTATATGGTGGGTCTTCAACGCCAATGTTCTCCTTGACTAGGGTTACAGCTTTCGCAATGCTTTTCCATTTTTTGCGGATCGTTGCGTTGCGAGTACACCCTCCTACTCTGGACAACAAGTCTCTTCATCGAGTGTTCGTTTCTGCATATGTAACCAAAGAACTTGGGAATTTGAAGCTGCACAGTCGACGAAAGCCTATCTGTTCTTCAAATCTCCTTCAGGATCGTGTTATTGGTGCGAAAGGCTGTGAACGGCATTTTCGGGAAGCGTCTTCTGCAACACATCTCCAATGCGTCAATTTTCCGGCTATCCGCCTGTAGGCTTAAGGACCAAGTTTCAGCTCTTTAGAGAAAGATCGGAAAGACCAGGCATCTCATAAGTCGAATCTTTGTTTTCCTAGTTATAACTTCTGTCTTTCCAAATCTTCCTACTGCTGATCTTGTGATTGCACATCGTCTTCTGTCTGATCTTATCTTCACAGTATCCTGTGTTGGAATTGGTAGAGCCGAGGTAGATGTAGATTTTTATTAGTACGTCCGATTGGACGTACTGAGAAAAATCTATAGTAAGTTACGCCCGGTCTATTATTACAATTTTCATCTTATCTCTGTTGATTGCAAGTCCCAATTGGAGACTAGTGGTTTCTTAATAAGCCGAGAGGTCCTCCATATCTTCTTTAGTTTGGTTAAGAAGAGAAGTGTCATCATCGAGAGTCAAGGTGAGGCATTGGCAGTGTGCCTAGATGTGGTGAAGGCATTCGATCGGGTCTGGCATAGGGGTCTTCTCACGAAGTTGCCAGCATACGGGCTTCCCAAGGGATTATGCAAATGGGTCGCCAGCTTTCTGTCTAGCAGATGCATAAAAGCCGTCGTCGACGGTAGCTGCTCCGATAGCATGGGCGTTAATGCCGGCGTCCCGCAAGGCTCTGTGCTGTTCCCAACACTGTTCCTTCTGCATTTTAATGATATGCTGTCTATTGACGGCATTCATTACTATGCGGACGATAGTACAGGGGACGCTCATTACATGGGCCGTGCAAATATCCCTCGTTCCGAGGTGGAGGAAAGCCGCGAACGGCTGGTGTCTGAAATCGAGAGTACACTAACTTGTGTCTCCGATTGGGTTCGACTAAACCTAGTCCATTTCAACCCCACCAAGCCTCAAGCCTGCGCGTTCACCGCTAAGAATGGTCTGTGGCTCCACAATTCCAGAACACTTTCTTGAACATCAGTAAAAGCATCGGGATCCTTGGCGTCGACATTTCTAGCGACGTTTTGTTCCGAAGTCACTTGGAAGACAAGGTTAAGCTGGTATACAAAAAGCTCGGAGTGCTCAACAGGCAGTACTTCACATCGGGCAAAGGCTGCAAGTTTACAAGTCGCAAGTCCGGCCTCATATGGAGTACTGCTGTCATCGATGGGCGGGAGCACCTGGATACTAGCTTGGGCCTTTAGACTTGGTTCAGCGACGTGCCATCAAAATTGTTGACGATCCCGAGCTCACAAACGGCTTAGAACCCCTCAGTCTGTGGAGAGACTTTGCCTCCTTATGTGTGTTCTACCGCTTGTATGTACAACGGAGAGTGTTCTAAAGAATTGTTTGACTCGCAACTCTCGCCATCGACGGGGAGTCCATCCTCACACATTGAAACCAGAATTGTTTCGAAGTTTGCGGGCTCAAAGGAGTTTTCTTCCGCGGACGCTCAGATTGTGGAATGAGCTCCCCGCCGTGGTTTTCCCAATGGACTACAGCATGGGGTACTTCAAAAAGGGTGTGAAGAGATTTCTTTAGGGTCGGCAACGCGCGAATGATACTCATGGTATTGCAAGCGTATAGCATAGATAAAAAATATCTAATTCCGATATTACGATATTGGATCACTCAATTCCGATATTGTAATATCGGAAAAAAGGTCCGAGATTCCGATATTACGAGATTCCGAGATTCCGATATTCATGCCCTAGTAAGAACTATACCTATACTGTTGAAACTATACTGTTGAAACTTGGTAAGTAGATGTATTCTGTGAACCGCATTAAGATTTTCATACAAAAATAGAAAAAAAACAATAAATTTTAGGGGTTCCCCATACTTAGAACAGAAACACAAAATTTTTGTTTTCATCAAACCCATACGTGTGATGTATCTATTAATAGGTCTTCAAAAATGATATTGAGGTTCCTAATATAATTTTTTTCTAAACTGAATAGTTTGTGCGAGAGACTCTTCCAAAGTGGTAAAATGTGTGTACCGATATCATTCTCTTACCTTAGAAGTTACAGGGGGGGGGGGCCTGTAACTTCTAAGGTAAGAGAATGATAAAATAAAAAAAAATATATGATGAAACATTACCATGCAAACTTCCACCGAAAATTGGTTTGAATGAGATCTAGTAAGTAGTTTCTTTTTAATACGTCATCAATCGTAAACCGCAATTTACCTTTCATTCAATATTTTTGACGTTTTTTTTCCTTAGCAAAGTTGTATATTACACGGAACCCTCCGCGTGCGAGTCCGACTCGCCCTTGGCCGGTTTTTTTTTGTTTTATAGAAATCATTTTCATCGAAATTAAGTGAACATATTTTTGAATACTTTGTTGGTGTCCAGTTCGGTTTCTTTATTATACGTATCCATGCATTTCTAATATCTGTATTAACAGGGAATCTAAAATGATGACAAAAAATAAGTTACCATTAAGAAAAAAATTACACGAAGATAATAAATTCGATAAAATAGTGTCTTGCTGGTATGGTGCACACATTTTTATTTAATCATTTAGTACTACTATTTACCGACAGATGGTGCATTTTTATTATTTTAAATTCTTCTTGTTTTATGTATCAAGGTATGTAATTTGTCTGTGAAATAAATTATAGGATGCAAAATAGACTTAAGCAAGCTATTTGAGGCGAAATTGGTCACAATAATGTGCACTGATAATGATAAAAAGACGATATTGATAAGAACTGGTTAGAATGCATATATTCGACAACAGATGTCTCTAGCTGCAATCTGGCGAAAAACGAGAAAACGTGATTTAAAATGAAAATAAAAATTTTAGGGACTTATACGTAAAATGTTATGCCATCAATATGTTTCAGTTTTGATCCTGAACAATTTTTGCATCCAACAACAGCGCACTTCATTATTAAAGCAAAATAACATCGCACCCGAACGGGATGCCGATTCATTCGAAACTAAGGTTTTTGGTCCCGCCCACTGTGACGTCATGACCTAATTGATGGCGCGTGACCTAATTGCCTTGCGGCATCTCCGCTTCTTTCTTTCCTCCATGGGTCAAACACAGGCCTATACACAGTACAAAAAATACTCATGGTTTAATATACGTTTTTTTACTTTCTAAAAGGGCCCTAATTATATGGGATCCTTGATCCCTGAATGATATTAGACTGTAACTACTGATTACGGGTTTGTTCAGTTGATAAAAGGGCCTCAAATAGGGTCCAAGAGCCCCTGTATAACTTAAGCCGGCCCTGCCGAAGTAAAGATAGGTCAACTCCTGTCTTACAAAACAAGACGCAAGGTAAACAGCATTATATCTTGAAGCTATGGCATTAAACTTAGTTTTGATTGAATTGTAGCGAACCACTACATAACGAAGTTCACACGCCGATAGATAGATGGCGTGCCACCACATTATCCTGCATCGTGCATACATCGCGCATACAAGCCCACTACATCCTGCATCGCGCTTGTAAAGATTTCTCTGCGATCTGCATATATACAACTGTCCGACATGTACAGTTGGACCGCGGTCCCCAGGCACGATGTCCCAGCCTGGCGGACGATCTTCCCTTTTCAATGGAGGTGTCATCCACCTTGCACCTCCATAGAATCAAGGAATTTTCTTCCGCAAGGACTGTGGAATGAGCTCCCCGCCGTGGTTTTCCCAATGGAGTACAGCATGGGGTTCTTCAAAAAGGGTGTGAAACGGTTTCTTCAGGGTCGGCATTGATTGATACCTCTGGTGTTGCAAGCGTCCAGAAGCTACGGTAACTGCTTACCATCAGACGGGCCAATGCTTGTTTGCCACCTTAGTTAGTGGTTTAAAAAAACTGTTTTCAACAGTTCCTAATAGACACAAAACCGAGTACTCCGGGCAAGTGTAGCGAGCGCAAGCCGCGCATCGAACCCGCGTCCCCGATGAGCAAGCGCAACCTGCAGCTACTGCGCCGTGGGCCCCTCCTACTGCCGCCGCCCGAACCTGAACCTGAACTGAAGGAACCACAAGATGAACTTGTCAACCATTATTTGAGTCGTGAGTTTTATTTTTTATTAATGCCTATCAAAGTTTAATTGAATTATAACAGAAAAGAACAGAAGCATAAAAACAGAAAAGAAAACCTAAAGTAATAGGGAATAACGTAAAATGCTCGAAGGAGTCTTGAGGCCAATTTTCACAAAAAAGGTATTGGTTACACCAAGGATGTTAAAGAAATCAGATGTGTTCTCGGTACCAAAAAAACTGTCGCTCAAGTCGGCCACCACGCTGTACGTACAAGCCGGCACGCACACATTCACATATTAGTCGAGCGCGAGTCTCATTTCCGACCTCAAGGACCTCAAGGACAATGCGGATATAGAACGGGAGCGGAGGGCCTTGTCGGTACGGGCAAATATGATAGCTCGCAGGTTTGTACGGTGCTCCAAGGACGCAAAGGTCACGCTTTTCAGAGCATATTGTACGTCATTTTATACGTGCAGCCTGTGGGCAAATTATACTCTGAAATCGTACAACGCCCTCCGCGTCCAGTACAATAATGCGTTTAGGGCGATGTTGGGGCTGCCCCGGTACTGCAGCGCCTCGGGTATGTTTGCAGAAGCGCGAACTGACTGCTTCTATGCGACTATGCGCAAGCGGTGCACGTCTCTGGTCCGCCGGGTGCGGGCCAGCTCCAACACCGTCCTGACCATGATAGCTGACAGATTGGACTGTCCATACATGCGTCGTTGTTGTGACATACACGTAAATATAATAAAATAAATCAAAATCATAATATTATTACTTACTAACATATAGATAATAAGGTGTACCTACTAACAATATTGAGTCTTGTTACTTGAATAAATGAATTTTATTATTATTATATTATTATTATATTTCCAGCGGAATAGCCAACTAATGTGTGCGTGAGAGGTGGCCGACTCTCATAGACACAGTTTTTATTTCCGAGAATATGTCCGACGTAGTCTGTGACTTACACTTAGATTTTCAATAAATATAAATTCCAACTTATATGTATTACCAAAAAAAAAAAAACAATTTTAGTATTTTTCTGTCTGTCTGTTCCGGCTAATCGCCGAAACGGCTGGACCGATTATGACGAGACTCACTGGCACATAGCTGATGTTATGATGAGTAACTTAGGCTACTTTTAGACAAAGATTTAGGGTTCCGCACAATAAATGAAAACCGCGGATGTTAGCTAGTTAACACAATATAATTTAATAATACAGAACACTTGCCAGAAGAAACATCCAAGGTGAAGAGTCCGGAGCCAGTTCCCAACGTGACGGCCGGTCCCGAGCCAGACGTCACTGATGACGCAGACGAACCTACAGACGAGATCGAACAGATATTCAGAGGTAAATTCATAAAAACGAGTGCGAGTTGAACTCGCTTGTAGATGGTTCCGTACAAACATTGTAGTTGAAAAACATGTTCTCTCCCATACACTTTTAAAGAGTATTGCATTGCACCAAGCTTTTATGTGAGTACTTTTTTGAACAAAATTGGATTTAGTTCTTAAACATTTTTGTCTGTCTGTTCCGGTTCATAGCTGATATTATAGGGAGTAACTTAGCTCCTTTTATTGTTGAAAAGCAATGAGTGTTCGCGCAAAAAAAAAAAACTGTACGCGGGTGAAATCGCGGGGGTCTGCTAGTAAATAAATAAATGTTAGCTATGCGAAATCTCACATCTCCGTGCGCGCAATAGGATAAAACCGGCCAAGTGCGAGTCGGACTCGTACATGGAGGGTTCCGTACAATATTAACGAACTCATCTTTGCTATGAAAAAAAAAACGCCAAAAAAACCTTTCTTGTATGGGCGCCTCCTTTAATTTCTAATTTAATTTAATTTGATATTTATTATTATTGAATAAATAAATATCCTGGGACATTCCTCACACACGGTCATTTGATCCCAAACTAAGCAGAGCTTGTACTATGGAAACCAGATAACTGATATAATATGTATACTACTTTTTGTTTGTAAATACATACTTAATATACATAATTACACCCAGACTCAGGACATACAGACATGTTCATGCACACAAATGCATGTCCTGTGTGGGAATCGAACCCACGACCTGCGGCGCGTAAGGTGAACCTTAACCAGCTGCGCCAACTGGCCCGTCCAATTATTTGTTGTTATAGATAGATAGATAACTCTTTATTGTACATCAAAAAACAATAACAATAAAAAGAGAACAAAAGTACTTAAAATTAATTACTGTACAATGGGCGGTCTTATCGCTAAGAAGCGATCTCTTCCAGACAACCTTTGGATGGAGAGTTATAGTGGTTATAGTGGCAATAGAAATACGTAAATTATGAAAATTTCTCCTGTCTATCTATTACGGTTCATGAGATACAGCCAACTGACAGACAGACGGACGGACGGACAGCGGAGTCTTAGAAATAGGGACCCGTTTGGCACCCTTCAGGTACGGACCTCTAAAAAAAGGATTTAAAGTTTTATGTTTGTGACAATGTAATATGTGACAGGTATAAAACTAGAAGTGCAAGGTCTGGACTCGGAGGCGATATGCGAGATAGGCGCGGAGGTTTCTGCGGCGGGAGGGCTGCTGGTAGCGGCTGGAGCGGGAGGGTCGCATGTACTGGTGCCGCTGGACTTCGATGATGATGAGCTCATCACCACCAGGGCCGAAGCTGTCACTGTGTTTTGGGTGGTAAGTCTTTCATGCCAATTTAAGTATAGTCGAGGAAAGTTTAACCGTCTCATCTATATACACTCCTTTGCAAAAAAAACGGGCGGTTTGGATTTTTCTACATTATTGGTAATTATTTAGTTCTAAAGTGGTTTTAATAGCCAAACTATGTTACTGACACTTAATAAAGGGTCTGGGTATGATAAAAAGTTAATTTCAAATTCGAAACTTTTGTTTTTAAAAATAATGATCCCTTTTTCAGTTTGTGACATTTTACTTAGTTTTCGCGGGTTCGCGGTTAAAAGTTTATCAGGCAACTTAAACTAACTTTTAGTAGAATAATTTATGTTTGTTGCATAATCCTGCCTTATAGTGACTTAAAACAGATATCTTTGTGTCGATTGTAATGGCAGAGAAAGAAATAAGAGCTAGTAAAATTATAGCGCTGCTGGAAGAGGGGTGTAGCCAATGTTAAGTCTCACAGCGGTTAAGCGTGAGTCTTTCAACCGTCCAAAGAACCTGGACTCGATACCAAGAGACGGGTTCCGTTCAGAGAAGGCAAGGTTCTGGGAGAAAACGTCGCACATAACCACGAGATGACCGCGTTTTAGTGACTCAGGCGTTGAGGAACCGCAAATGCAGTTACATAGACCTAAAAGAAACCTTGAAGAGGTACGAGGAGCACAAGTTAGCCTATGGAAAGTGAGGAGGAGGCTTTTAGCGGCTGATATACGCAGTTGACGATCAGCGCGGGCCCCCAAGTTACTCCGTGAGCAACGGATAGCTCGATTGAGGTTCGCTAGAAATTGCCTATCTTGGACACTAGGTAACTGGAGTAGCGTACTCTTCTCCGATGAGGCTCGAATTGGTCTGAATGGTGAGGACCGACGTCGGCGAATGTTACGAAGACCAGGGGAACGCTATGCCGACGTGTGTTTTGAAGAAATCACCCCTTATGGTGGAGGGTCTGTTATGTTTTGGGCGCGAGTAACTTCCCGCTATCGTACCGAGATAGGATTCATTGAAAATGGCTCATTTAATGCCTTAAGGTACACAACAGAAATCCTTTGTCAACATGCATAACCCGCACTGACTGTAATTGGTGAAGATGCCATTTACATGGACGATAATGCTTGGGCCCACCATTCTGGCGACGTAGATGCTTATATGCAAGAGGTCGGTATTCGTCATTTGGACTGGCCAGCGCGGAGCCCCAACCTTAACCCCTTTGAGCACGTCTGGGACCACCTAAAAAGGCGAGTACGATCTGTCCAACCACTTCCACAAAACATCAGGGAGCTTAAACGTGTGATCTTGGCTGAGTGGAAACACATTCCACAGAACCCAATCAAAAGCCTGGTGGAAAGCATGCTAAGACGATTACATGCCGTAATCGCTGCTAGGGGAGGTCATAATCGTTATAAATTTTTATTTAGTATGTCTTTTTTTTTATAAAAATACTCTTAATAATTCTATTATTATTCTAATGTTATGGGTATAATTTCATTATACCCATAAAAATGACCATTTTCTGTTTACATTGACTAAAAATCCGATTCCAGGATTTAAAGTGTTAAAAACTATATTCCCATTGATAATAAGAAATTTATAGTCATTTATGCTAATGAAATACTAAAAATATTAATATTATCCATAGAAAAGCAAATGACTGTAAGGTGCCCGTTTTTTTTGCAAAGGAGTTTATATAAAATTGAATCCTGACTGACTGACTGACTGACTGATATATCAACGCACAGCCTAAACCACTGGTCCTAGAGACATGAAATTTAGAGGGAAAGTTTGTATGAAAGTCCGTCAGTTTCGAAGTTAGGATCTTAAAATTTTGTGTATAGGCTGAAGATCGAAAATTAATTTATACGTGTCTCAGCGTTTTTAATAATTCCACCCTCGAAGCGGGATGATATTGTTTTGTTTTGTTTTATTGTCGTAGAAAAATATGTCATTTGTTTCCAGTAGGCCACGCGGGCGAAGCCGCGAGCAGAAGCTAGTTAATAAATAAGGTGTAAGTCAAGTATGGTTAAACCTAGGATTAAAATATATCCGTCACTTTCTAATGTCATATAAACAAAAAGGGTTGAGGCTATCTTAATACCTGGTTATTCCAAGACTGACTTACACCTTATTTATTAATAAGGGGGTAAGAGTTTAAGTTATCTTTAAGAAATTATTGTCATTGGAGAGTTGGAGACCTATCATTGGCGGTAGTTCTATGTTTGTAGATTAAGATTATTTGCATTTAATTTTTAAGCTGTTGGTCTCAAAAATAAAGAATAAGAGATAGCTTAGTTAGCCGTTCGATGAGACGTTTTCTTTTCATAGGGTTTCATAGGGTTTTATAGAGTTTGGTTGAAAATGGTGCCGATTCTGTTGTAAATCGCAATAAACTAATTTTAATCACATCACATCTCTTTCTTACGAGGATTATTGAAAAAGGATAAAACATATTTAAAGCTGTCAAATTAGTCATTGCCGTCTTCATTTGCGGGTATTTAGACGTAACCGCGATAGATGGCGACTAAATTTAGATTGAAAGGAAGCATTGGACTAATTTGACAGGACTACATTTCTTGCATCCTTTTCTAATGTACTCTGTTAGATAGAGATATAGTGAGATTAAATTTAGTTTAGATGTAAAAAAACAAAATCAGCAACAATGACTTTTTGACTATGTAAACTCATTTAATAAAATGTTTTTTTTTCTTAATATTTTGTGACATTTGTCAAGCGAATAAAAATGACAATAAAAATATAAAGGTAATAAAATAACGGCAAGTTTAATCCTGCAGCAAACGGCAGTTTTTATTTTGCAAACTATATCTAGTGCTATATCAAGAGAACCTTATGGAACAGAAATTTGCAAGCGATTATAGACCGTAAGGTGGTAAACATTTTTAGTCCGCGACTGTACACCCTATAGCGATCCCGAGGTGTCACATCGATATATCCCACTGTCACCTACAACTTTTTGATTGTTTTTTTTTTGACTTAATTAATATTCCACAGAAAGACTGTCTGTCCCAGCAAGAATTGGTCCCCATAGAGTACTACCACCGGCCGGTGAAGGTTGCCTCGTGGGGTTCCGCGGTCGCCCCGCTAACCGGGGTTGTCGCCAGTCTCAGCACGTACAGCGGGGTCGAGCGAGTCTTCCTTGATGAACTGGCCAAGCTGTTGGGTGCCACGTGAGTACTGTTAATACTATAAACGACACTTATTTTATTTACTGGCTGTCCCCCGATAATGTAGCTTCCTATTAGTACAAAATTTTTTTGATTCCGATTTGTATTTCCAGGGATTAGCCCGTTTAAACAAACAAAAATAGTATTTCGCTTTATTATATTAGTACTAGCCACCACCCGCGTTCCCGGGATTAAAAGTATATATCCTTCTCCATACCATAGTCTATCTGCATGCCAAATTTCATAATGATCCGTTGAGTAGTTGAGGCGTGAAGGCGTAACAAACAAACAAATAAACGAACTCACTTTCTCATTTATAATATTAGTTAGAAGGTAGCCTGCGCCTACGACTTGTAGCGATTCAGTCATACTACCGGACCTATTTGAACTGTTTGACATTTAAAAATGTTTAGTAAAAATAAACCTTATTGTTATAGAATAAAGTTCATTTGTACCATCATACCAATTAACCATTGATTTAACTGATATATCTTATGGTAATAATATAAATGAAGTTCTTATTTCTTTGGGATTCTTAACCGACTTAAAAAAAAAGGAGGAGGTTCTCGATTCGGTTGTATTCTTTTTGTATATTTATTTCCTCATAACTCCGTCATTTATTAACCAACTAGCTTCCGCCCTGCGGTTTCACTCGCGTTCCCGTCATAAAAGTAGCCTATGTCAACCGCAGTTAGTGTAGCTTCCCAACAGTGAAAGAATTTTTCAAATCGGTTCAGTAGATTCGGAGCCTATTCAATGCAAACAAACAATCAAATCTTTCCTCTTTATAATATTAGTAAGATTTGGAAAATTGTTTTTTGTTTCGAAGGGTACACTTCCCGTTTGGTCCCATTGTTATCAGATCAGGATTTGATTACTTCTTAGTGTACTTTGAAGTCGGTTTAAGTTTTTTGTAAAACAGTTTTCAATAATAAAATTAATAATGAGTCCATATATCCGTATAGCACTCAACTTCGTTTCTGTCGTCGCAACACATCCAACGCATGTGCATCGACGCATCTAATATGTCCCACCCCCGCGGGGGACAAGTACCTGGGGGCCCTCAAGTGGGGCCTGCCCGCCGTGAGGGCCTCCTGGCTGCTGGAGTGCGCTACACGCGCCGCCAGGGTCAGCGAGACGGGGCATTTGGTTGGCGAGACAAAAGGTATGGAACTTTAAATTAGAAAGTTTTGTTTCAGCATCTTCCGTTTCAATAAATATTACTAGTGGCTCTGTGAACGGTAAACCTCGTCTTTGCAATATGATGTTTTTTACGTCTTCAACACCCATTGATCGGCCATTTTGAAAAATCGACAAGAATATCCATATAATTATCGAACCAGGGGCATATTTTATGTATTCTTATTTAATTCACTTTTCAAATATTGCGGAGTGAAGAGTAAAACTGGTTCATCAAAATCAAATAGTAATTTATTGAGTTTAGGCCTTGTAACATTAAGTTGGTACATACAGATGAATTTACCATCGGTTCGAAATACACTTAAACTGAGAAGACTCCGGAAAGATACTCAGCAACGCTTTTTTATGATTAAACTATGACTTTTCGCAAATATGTGAAGTACGCTTCCTGCAGAGAAGAACAGCCGAATATTCGGATAGACATACGAAAGCATTTTTGCCCAAACTGAAACTGAGACGCTTCGCTCGCGCTTCACGCTCGCTCGGTTAAAAATAATGATTTGATATTCAAAGCGGTGGCAGAGACATATCCAAGCTATGCTTGTGGTTCGGTAGTACTATTCTTTATTCTATATGCTTGTTGGTTGTGGGGTATCGTTCAATAATGCTGAGTTCCATATACTTCCCAACATTTGTCACTGATCGAGAATGTGCATTTCATTGATAATTATCGACAATGGCCCTGATTCTGATGTTCACAACTTAACTAATTTTAATGTCACTATGTCTCTTTCTTACAAAGAACATAAGAAAAGGATGTAAGAAATTTAGTCCTGTCAAATTAATCCAATACTTGTTTTCAATATAAATTTAGTCGCCATCTATCGCGGTTACGCCTAAATACACGCAAAATAAGACGGCAAAGATTAAATTGACAACTTAAAATATGTTCCATCCTTTTTCAATAATCTTCGTAAGAAAGAGATGAGATGTGACTAAAATTAGTTTAGTGCGATTTACAACAGAATCGGCACCAATGTTCAACAAAATGCTTTAATCGCGATGTTTGTGCTCTTTTCCGTTGAGGGATTCCATCATATCTGCAATGTCCATAGTCAAATCATGATAAAATTTATATGGGATCTACCTTGCCATATTACAGTTTATACCATCCAAATCGCATAAGCCGTTTTCGAGTAATCGGTGAACATACAATAAAAATACATACAGTCGAACATAGAACCTCCTCCTTTTTTGAAGGCGGTTAAAATGGAGCAATTCCTATTATTACAAAACAATACCCCTCAGCTCCAGAACTACCCCAAGCGGAAGATAAACCTCAGGAGCAGGAAGCAAACGAACAAACAAACGTGACGACAGACAAAGAAAACGTAATGATGCCTCCAGTGAACTCAGTGGTACCGCGCCGAGGTTCGGTACCCAGTCGAGATGGAACACCTAAGGCTAAAGTTGGTGAGTGATTGATTTATATATGTTCAGGGAGACTCTGGAGAAGTGATCAGAACAGTGGTCAAGTGATAGTTACTGTTAAAAAAAAACAACGGGTTGCACTCCGGGAGTGCCGGCAGAAGTGAAAACTTGAATATTAACGTTGTGCATTTTTGAAACTAGACATTTTTCACATATTGATTTTATACTAGTTCAAGATACATGTACATATAATACTTTTGAATTAGATTTTTTTATTAACTTAAAATGAGAACAAAAATGGTACCTACCTTCCGGCTGGCTAGAGAATATTATAATAAGAATTTGAACATAACCCCAGTATAAATACATCTAATTTGCAACTACTCTCCCTCCATCTTACGAATTTTCAATCAGGGTCACGTGACATCTGACGCGAGTTTAACATTTTTTACCCATCCCAAAAAGTGCACAGTGGTGCCGATTCTGTTGTAAATCGCACTTAACTAATTATAGTCACATCACGTCTCTTTCTTGCGAACATTATTGAAAAAGGATAGAACATATTTAATGCTGTCAAATTAGTCTTTGCCGTCTTCATTTGCGAGTGTTTAGACGTAATCGCGATAGATGGCGACTAAATTTATATTGAAACCATGCATTGGACTAATTTGAGAGAACTAAATTTCTTACATCCTTTTCTTATGTTCTATGTTAGAAAGAGACATAGTGAGATTAAAATTAGTTAAGTTGTAAACAACAGAATCAGGGCCAATGCCGCTAAAGAAGTTTTTACTTCAAAAACAATCAAAATAACTCTCCGCTTTATTATATTAGTATAGATAGATAAAGAGCTGTCACTGAGTCTAGTTTTACCGGTAAATAGTAGAACTTAAGTAATTGAGAAAATGTATGAGGTGTTTTTGAAGTTATAAGTAAAAATTTCTGATTATCCCGTATTCCGTAGATGGTGATAGCGAAATGTCACCAGCTTCGCGATACATAGCGATGGCGCGACAAGGGCTACTCGGCAGTGACTCTCAAGAGACGCCTAAACGAATACACGATCTCAAGGATGATGCGAAACAAGGTATAGTTCTGTTTTTATGGGATTATTATATGCCCATCCAACTATCTAGAAATTATTCGTATAAAAACCGTTTACAGTATTACCCAACTGATATGGCGCGTCGTGAATCTTCGTTCGCACAGAAAAGAAAGTGTGGCTCCGAAGATTAACGAAAGAATGCTTAAAACTTATAATCAACCTTAGATCACTACTATAAGGTTCATAATACACTGCAGCTGTTAGTTCCGTCTCACTCGCAAGTCACGCCCCTCCGCACGGCGCGCGCTAACATGGCGGCAGCTGCCGAACAATAGCGTTTCCCGCGCTTTGAAAATGTATTTTCTGCGCAGGTACATCGGTAAGCCATATTAATTGGGTACTACTGTACTTGTGTACTATTGTCAATCTTCTTTGTGAAAATGTTTCATATATCAATTACCAGTAAGTTTTATAAACGAAACCATCACTGATTTAGTTCACTGCATTATCCTATTATATGTTTTTATTAAATTATACTTAACTAACTTTTGCTGTCGAGATTTTTTGACAGAGGATTATTTAATTATACTTGATTGTTGTAGCGGGTGAGTGTTCAGTGCGAACTCCTCCCATGGAAGATGCCCTTTCTACGCCCAACCTGATGGGGCTGAGCCCCACCACGCGGCGCCGCCTGCAGGCCGTGAGACGCGGGGAGATGCCTTCAGACCCCATCAGGACACCACAGGACCCATGTTAGTATTACTGTCTACAGGATGCCCTCTCTACTCCCAACCTGATGGGGCTGAGCCCCACCACGCGGCGCCGCCTGCAGGCCGTGAGACGCGGGGAGATGCCTTCAGACCCCATCAGGACACCACAGGACCCATGTTAGTATTACTGTCTACAGGATGCCCTCTCTACTCCCAACCTGATGGGGCTGAGCCCCACCACGCGGCGCCGCCTGCAGGCCGTGAGACGCGGGGAGATGCCTTCAGACCCCATCAGGACACCACAGGACCCATGTTAGTATTACTGTCTACAGGATGCCCTCTCTACTCCCAACCTGATGGGGCTGAGCCCCACCACGCGGCGCCGCCTGCAGGCCGTGAGACGCGGGGAGATGCCTTCAGACCCCATCAGGACACCACAGGACCCATGTTAGTATTACTGTCTACAGGATGCCCTCTCTACTCCCAACCTGATGGGGCTGAGCCCCACCACGCGGCGCCGCCTGCAGGCCGTGAGACGCGGGGAGATGCCTTCAGACCCCATCAGGACACCACAGGACCCATGTTAGTATTACTGTCTACAGGATGCCCTCTCTACTCCCAACCTGATGGGGCTGAGCCCCACCACGCGGCGCCGCCTGCAGGCCGTGAGACGCGGGGAGATGCCTTCAGACCCCATTAGGACACCACAGGACCCATGTTAGTATTACTGTCTACAGGATGCCCTCTCTACTCCCAACCTGATGGGGCTGAGCCCCACCACGCGGCGCCGCCTGCAGGCCGTGAGACGCGGGGAGATGCCTTCAGACCCCATCAGGACACCACAGGACCCATGTTAGTATTACTGTCTACAGGATGCCCTCTCTACTCCCAACCTGATGGGGCTGAGCCCCACCACGCGGCGCCGCCTGCAGGCCGTGAGACGCGGGGAGATGCCTTCAGACCCCATTAGGACACCACAGGACCCATGTTAGTATTACTGTCTACAGGATGCCCTCTCTACTCCCAACCTGATGGGGCTGAGCCCCACCACGCGGCGCCGCCTGCAGGCCGTGAGACGCGGGGAGATGCCTTCAGACCCCATCAGGACACCACAGGACCCATGTTAGTATTACTGTCTACAGGATGCCCTCTCTACTCCCAACCTGATGGGGCTGAGCCCCACCACGCGGCGCCGCCTGCAGGCCGTGAGACGCGGGGAGATGCCTTCAGACCCCATCAGGACACCACAGGACCCATGTTAGTATTACTGTCTACAGGATGCCCTCTCTACTCCCAACCTGATGGGGCTGAGCCCCACCACGCGGCGCCGCCTGCAGGCCGTGAGACGCGGGGAGATGCCTTCAGACCCCATTAGGACACCACAGGACCCATGTTAGTATTACTGTCTACAGGATGCCCTCTCTACTCCCAACCTGATGGGGCTGAGCCCCACCACGCGGCGCCGCCTGCAGGCCGTGAGACGCGGGGAGATGCCTTCAGACCCCATCAGGACACCACAGGACCCATGTTAGTATTACTGTCTACAGGATGCCCTCTCTACTCCCAACCTGATGGGGCTGAGCCCCACCACGCGGCGCCGCCTGCAGGCCGTGAGACGCGGGGAGATGCCTTCAGACCCCATCAGGACACCACAGGACCCATGTTAGTATTACTGTCTGCAGGATGCCCTCTCTACTCCCAACCTGATGGGGCTGAGTCCCATACAACATTACTATTGTGTAAATAACCATAGATACCTTATTTTGACGCAATAAGGTTATTTTTGCTTTGACATTCTTAAACGTCAAAAGGTTGTTGATAGTTTTGTCTGTGTATAAATACAGTTGACAAGAACCCATCGACTCCGGACAGTGCGTTCGGCGCGGCTTTAAGACCCGGCTCCGGTCGACTCTCGCCCGACGCTAGGAAACGACTATGGAAGTTCGTCGACGATCTGCCTTCAAAACCTACGGAGAATGTTAAAGATAAAAATACGGTAAGTAATTTTGTATCGGTTAACTGAGAAAAAAAACTAATTAGTCCGTCAGTTAGACCATCAAAAAATATTTGAAATATTGGACAAAATTTACAAAGATAGAGTGCGTCAAAGTTCGGGAGTGGGGGCTCGTGACGACCCGCTGAATTTCGGTCGTATTTAGATCATAAACGACTATTTTTAGTATAGAATATTTTGATTTTCTCCATACCATAGGCTATCTGCGTGCCAAATATCGTGATCGGTTGAGTAGTTACGGTGTGAAAGCGTAACAAACAAACTCACATTCGCATGGATGTAGATTCGTAGGAAGTCATTCAAAACAATCAATGCTTAAGAATCTCGTCATGATTCTTTAGACTTTAGTACCCAGGTATAAAGTATATTATTCTGTATTTTAAATATCATCTTTATCCTTCCCTAACGTATACAGCTATCCCTTTTTCTCATGATATTTGTATAATTCCAGCCACTATCGGAGATCCGCAACAGGTTCCTGGCGCAGTTCAACGGGGATGCGCAGGCATCGCCCACCGAACATAACCACACAGTTGCACCGAGGAAGTTACTACTGCAGGTAACTTTCATACTATACAGGGTGTTGTTTTGGTCAGCGACAAGCGACCCAGGAGCGGTAGTACAAAAAATACATTTTCCAAAAATGGACTTAATTCCATTAAATACTGTAAATGCGTTGAGAAATACCTTATTCAATTTGAAATTAAATTACCGCAAAGTATGGTCACTAGCCACGTGCACTGACTAGAGCTAGGCACAAGCCGCCATCGCCCCACCCCTTTACCCCCTCGCACTCCCGTTGAGTATTACGTCTATATTTTAGCTTATTACATGATTTTCAAAATAATATTATTTAAATTTTTATTATTATAAAAAAATAAAGTATTTTTTAAATATTTTTTTTAGCACTAGTATCAGTTGTATTATCGACCTGAGTCGCTCGTCGCTGACCAAAACAACAACCTGTATATACATCAATTAAATTAATTTATATCTAAACTAGCTGTCCTCTAAAGTGTGTATGCCCTTCTCCATACCATAGACTATCTGCATGCCAAATTTCATCGTGATCTGTTGAGTAGTTAAGGCGTGAAAGCGTAACAAACAAACTCACAGTCGTTATTATAATATTAGTAAGGATTTGTCAACGTCAAAGTTTTTAAATAGACTAAAACTTCAGAAATACGACTGCAGTAACTTAAAATACGTAAAACAAATAAATTAAAATATCTTTTGTTACAAATTTCATTTTGAATACAAGCTATTTTTGGTGACTGTACTTTTTGTTGAATGTACTTGCATTATCATCCAATACGCCATATATCAAGTCAATCCGAACACTGGAAGTGGGTGAAATTCGACTTGAAAATGTTGACCCGAACATACATACAAACATTGCAAGTTAATAAAACAGTACATCTTTTTCAAGCATTCGTGTAGAAATCTGTTCTACTAGAGATTAATAGTCATATAGTATAGTCAGAAAAAAATACGTGTATCGTATCTGTTGACAGGATCAAGCGGACACTCCACCACCTAAAATGGCAAAACTGACTGAACACCAAGTAAGTATAAATTAGCCTTTAATTTGTACTTCATGTTATGTTAGCCTTACACTTTATATAATTGTCTTATTACATGAGATGATTTAAGACAAGTCCAATAAAACCCAGGGTTTAAGATACATGTCGGTTAACTAAAACTCATTCTGAGCATCCACCTTAATCGATTCTGTCGCCGACAAGGATCAAAAGGCTCTATGGGCCAAGTAAGGTTAAGGCGGCCCTCTGTGGCCGGCGCAACTTCAACGCGAGCATAGTCTAAAAGCTTGTTGTTTCATCTAACGTAATGTTTGACTGCGAATAAAGAGAGATAGCATCAGAGCCGTCGGTTATCAGTCGGTAAATTCCGCTGATCACTCGCGGCCGCTTCGCTAGGTCGTCATTCATGATTTCGCATTCATAAAACTTGTTCCAGGAGTATACTTCTTGTGAAAAAATCTTACAAGTTTGTGAAAAAAAAGTTAGTTATTTAGAATCTCCAATACATTTGCAAGCCTGGTATCTAAATGTTTTCTTTACTTTTACAGTTTATAGGTACATTAGATATGGCCAAAGTTCAGGCAAAAACGCTGTTTTTCGGAGGCTTTGACTGAATTTGTTTCACACTTTTTTTAAATTACGCCAAGATACAAGGCTAGATATAGTACACAAGATACTAATTTGTTCAAAACATCTAACGAAAAATGTTTAACAACGCCATAATAAGTACAGGGGTTTTGTATGAAAAGTATGACGAATTGAGTCCTCTTAAGGTACTGTTTTCCCATACATTTTGTTAGGAAAATCAATGTAAAAAGTATTTATTTTTTCAAATTCTGTGAATGGCGATAGTAATAATTCAAAAAGATTGGGATAGTCTCCTATGACCATATTCGCGTGGCGTCAACCCATAAGGTAGATTACCTTCATGACCCGTCTAAAATTTCCAATCTGTATAATAGAATAATCTTAGGTTAAATTTTTAGAACGTCAAGCTAATCTCAAGTCGTGATCAATAATATGAATTTAGAACCCTATAGCTATGACATAAGATTTATTTTCGATTAACACAATTTATTTTTCAGACGTTGTGTTTTGATTCTCGTTCGCCGTTATTAGTCCGCCTGTTTCCACAGAGTCCTAGCGGTATGAGAACACCAGACACGAACGACAGCATAAAAAGCGCTTCAAGCTCATCCAGCAGTGTACCAGCCGTAGTAGATGTTCAGCTGCAGCGGCTAAATGCAGCGCTCGCTGGAAGGCTGAGTTCTCAAAAACCTAAAAGACCTAGGGAATCTGTTACACATGTACCTGGTAAGATTCTATATTTGCGATTGAGGATTGATGTTCGACATTACATTGTGTGTCAAATATCAATTTACAATCGAAAAAAAATACTCTTACAACAAATTGATTTAATAGTGTTGTGACTTAGAATTAATTTTTCAATCAGTTCAAACGATGTTTGTAGCGACATCTATATGTGTATATTCTACACTAATTATAAAATGTATGTGATTGACCAGACATTGTGTTATTAACATTATAAAGAACATCTTTCCTTCAATTTGTTCCAATAAATAAATTTTATCTTTTTATCTTTTAATGACTTTTTACAATACATTTACCAAAAACAAAATTTCAAGATATCATTGTTCTATCTAACACATTTCAATTCTATAGAGCGATGGCGGACGCATTGAAGCGAACGACTGACGACCGTGCAGGCGCAGATATATAGGTCAAGTTCAAGTGACCCCGCCATTAGACTCTCTTCTCACACCCCGACTCTCGCTCCTCGCCCCCTGACTCCCGTTCCTCGCTCCTCGACTCGCTCCCCGGCCCACGACTTCCGCTCCCTGCCTCCAGACTCCCGCTCGCCGCCCTCAGACTCCCACTCTCCGACTCCCGCTCCCTGACTCCGCTCCCTGACTCCGCTCCATGACTGCCCTAAACATACCAGTTTGTTTATAAATAGGTCAAGTTCAGTTGTTTATGATGTAAGTAATATAATTATAACCCATATACAGGTGTCCCAAGAATTAGTGTCAAGCGGAAGTCCAAAGATACACAAATACCTGAATTTATATAAGGAAATGAGTATGAGTATATAAGGAAATGTGTGTATAAGCCAATAAGCCAATGTTGTACTCTCTTAGTTATGTAGCAGAAGTGTGTGTAGTATAGTATAAGTAAATGTATTTCTCTTTGCTATGTAAAAATGTATGTCTATAATTGTTATCTCCTATTCTGTAATTGTCACATTGTTTTTATTTAAATAAATATAACCCTCATTTAAATAAATATAACCCTCTGAATAACTCATTTGTAAAAATAAGCTCTGTCAAAGACAGAGGTAGCTCGCGGGCCGATTGCGCCCGGACGAAAAAAAAAACCTGAATTTGTTGGTTCTTTGTAGGTTTATGGATGACTTTGAATGTTTAGATGTAGAGGTGCACCGCGGGCCAGAGTCGCAGGCGGGTCCCGAGTCGCAGCCCAACACGGTCGGCTGGGATGATACCACGCCTGCTCCAGCTCCTGTACCTGCACCACCTCCAGACCCTGAGGTGGCCACGCAAACAACCATCAAGAGGTTCATGCTCTCCTCCAATGTTGATGTAAGTTTATTTACAGTAGTACCCAACTGTTATAGCTTACCGATGTACCTGCGCAGAGGATACATTTTCAATGCGCGGGAAATGCTATTGGTCGGCAGCTGCCGCCATGTTAGCGCGCGCCGTGCGGAGAGGCGTGACTTGCGAGTGAGACGGAACTAACAGCTGCAGTGTATTATGAACCTTATATTAGAGATCTAAGGTTGAATGTAAGTTTTAAGCATTCTTTCGTTAATCTTCGGGGCCATACTTTATTTTCTGTGTGAACGAAGATTCACGACGCGCCTTATCAGTTGGGTACTACTGTACCCGCATTTTGTTGTTTTCCTGGCATAAGAAGTACCCTATATAAGTTCTATGTTAATCCGTTCGGTAGCTTTTTTTGTGAAAGAGTAACGAACGTCCAGACATACAAAATTTGCATTTATAATACTATAGCTATCCCCTTCGGTTTCACCCGCCTTCCCGACGGATCTATTGTTTTTCCTATATATTATTCTAGAACATAAATTCTATCTGTGTGCCAAATTTCATCCAAATCTGTTCAGTCGTTTTTGCGTCAAAGAGTAACAAATATCTTCACAAATCACATTCTCACTACGACTACTATTTTTATAACTTTGAACTACTTACGCCCCGTGTTTTCACCGATGGATCTTATGTATATCGGTATTAAAAGCATCATTTATGTTATCCCAGAATGATAATATGATCTACCTATGTTTCATCAAATCCTGTTCAGCCGTTACAACCAAGTCTCAAATGAAGAGAAGTTTTTCTTAACATATTTAGTCGTGGTGCTCCGAATTATGAACGGGAGAATCTGTTATGTCGTTTTTTTTTTACTGTGTATAGGCCTGTGTTTGACCACAATCTCACCATGGCTAGTAATTAAGTGACCGAAGGTGGTAAGCACACAAAGCCTAGAAGGAACTGGCTCTCAAGTGCAGGTGTCGAAACACACCGATAGGTGCGAACTTGAGGGTGGTAGCTAGCCAGTTGGGGACTACAAAGTACCCAACTGCATTCGGCATCCGGCGTACAAAAAAAAAACTGAATTTCTTTTCGGAGTCTTCTCAGTTCAAGATGAATTTTGAACCGATGTAGAGTAATTTTTTTTAACCTTCAGAAGCACAAATCTAAATATGTAGATGACGCGAGTGTATTCTACTTCGCGTGTCAAAAGCTGTGCAAAAAGGGAGAGAAATGCTCTTCTTTTGAAACTGTTTCACGCGGACAGGGAACTCGTATAAGGCCGCATGTCCACCAGAGATGTGTAGCGAGGGATGTGTTTAACTGACAAATAGGATTGCTTCATTTTCACGTTAAAGCTCTAATGCCAGCCTAACTAAATCAATCGTGACATTATGGTAGGTATCTTACGGAAGAAGGGACTTGCGTTATCTATGTCTGTGTTCATTAGGGCCTAAATTGAATAAATACTTTTTGATTTTGAGTACCACTGAGACTACACTACCATCGATTTAAAAATCGTTCTTCTTTAATTAAATGTCTCTTCCAGAATCGTGAAGAAATAATTGAGATGATAATCCACATGGGTGGTGAAGTGTGCGAGGGTACAGAAGTGGACCCTGAAGCCTCGCACCTGGTGTGCACGACGCCGGGAAGAAGTGAGAAGATGTTGGGCTCCGTGGCGGCCGGCCGCTGGATTTTGCACCCCGCTTATGTCGCCAGGAGTAGGGCTGCTGGAGGGTTTCTGCCGGTAACTTATAATTAGTAGATTGTTAATCAAGGGATGTAAATGCGCTCTATTAATTCTATCTCTATGAGACTTTGCCTGCTTATGTGTGTTCCTATAGCTTGTACAGTGTTTTGAGGAGTTGTTTGACTTTATGCTAACGGCTACGTTTTACCATCACACCTCTGGCGACGGAGAGTTCATTCTCATACTCGAACTAAGTTTGACAGCCCGTATATAGTTAAAAAGCGAGACAAAACGGCCATTAGCGTGCCGCTTGTTGAATGAAACTTGAATGTCATTAGATTATGATGGTTAGAAAGAGATGTATCACTCTTGATTTCCTTTTTAATCGACTTAAAAAAAAGGAGATTATCAATTCGACACGTATGTATGTAATATGATTGGAACTGCATTATATTTACATATGATAATCTATAAGGGCTTCCAATCAAATATACAAAATTTCATAGGTGTATGTATGCATGTTTGTCCACGCTATCTCCGTAGATATTAGTCGGATTGTAACCATTATTTTTTTATTGGTTTACATTTACTTCAACTTAGGGAACAGTGCAAGTTTCATTGAAATCGGTTCAGTAGTTTTCAAGATATGGACAAATATGTGTGACGGCCTGGCTTATTCATGCGAGCTACGGGTGTGGCGTCAAAGGAAAAACATCTCAAAACCTTGGTCAAATTCTAGTGCATTTAAGAAAAACTAAAAATTTAATCGTCGTCAAAATATACTAAAAAGTATAAAATAACTCTAATCTGACACTGATTTGAAGTCAGCGAAATGTTTTCAATGGAATAAGTCGTGCTCGTGCGCAAGTTAAATTTGACCCACTTTCCGGTTTCCGATTGAGCTGAAAGGGGATAGAACCTTTGTGGCATAGCTAGCCGCCGCCATTTTGATTTTTTTTCAATGTCGCGGCGCACGATATAACTGGTATATATGGGTAGAGGACACTTATACAAACAAAAAATGTTAATCCATATGGTGGCCTAAAGTGTCACGTTTCCGAGATATTTGGAGGTAAAGATCGCCATATGAGAATTATGACAATCATTAAAAATTAACTTATTACGTGTTTATATGCATTCGATTGTATTCAAATAATAGTTCCCAGGTTGATTTATCAATTTATTAACCGACTTCAAAAAAAGGAGGAGGATCTCAATTCAAATGTTTTTTTTTTTTGTTTGTTACCTCATAACTCCGTCATTTATTAACCGATTTCGAAAATTCTTTTTTTATTTGAAAGGGTCTACTTTCCGTTTGGTTTCATTATCATCAGATCAGGATTTGATTACTTCTTAGTGTACTTTGAAGTCGGCTTAAGTTTTTTGTAAAACAGTTCAATTATTTGAATAGAGTAAAACTAGGAGCACGAAAAACAATAGATATTTTTAATTACTTACCTACTAAACAGCATCGTAATATTCGCTATGAACCACAATGTTGTCAAAGAAGCTCGGATCGTGACTTGTTTCCATCTTTTCATTATTATACAAACAAAAATGACAATACTTGTCCTAAAATCTATGTTACCAAGTTAATTGGAACTAAAGATCGCTAAGTAATGCTCCCTGGGCACCAAAATTGCTATAGCGTCGTAAATAAATAAAAAAACCCGTTCCCGCGGCCGGCCCGACCTAATAAAACTTCCACCTAAATGAAAGTCCCGTCTTCGTGGAAGACTGCTTACGTTCACACAATGCCAAAGAGGACGATAGATCAGACCCGACGTATTACAGGCCTATTGCCATCACCTCCCATTCTCTCCAATGTGATCAACACGCAACTCTTGAGATATCTAGAGGATCACGATTTGTTGAGTGACCGACAATATGGCTTCCGCCATAGTCCCTTGGCTGTGATGTGTCTATGTATACACTAGAAGGTCACCAGCCGAGTGGTCACTTGCCATCGAGAGTAAAGGTGGCGAAGGCGTTCGATCGGGTCTGGCACCGGTGTCTTCTAACGAAGTTACCAGCATATGGGCTTCCCGAGGGACTATGCAAATGGACCGCCAATTTTCTGTCGAGCAGATGCATAAGAGCTGAGAGATATAAATGCTGGCGTCCCGCAAGGGTCTGTACTGTCCCCAACACTGTTCCTGCTGCATATCAATGAAATGCTGTCTATTGACGGCATTTATTGTACAGAGGACGCGCATCGCCCGCGCCGCACCACCTACCCGGCCCACTGACCCACTGCCTATGTCTACTACGTCGGCCCTTTTTACGAAGCCCATGCCTCAAAAGGAATCGAAGTGGGCTTGTGATGATGGTTTTGAGATAGTGCAAAGCAGGAAGCACCGTCAGAAAACGAATAAGAACCGATGCGGCACAGCTCCTGTGGAACTCAAGCAAACCATGCGTGCTGCCATGCCAAACACTCCGGTGTATATTTCTCGTCTACACTACGCCACCAAGGCGGAGGACATCGTGGAGTACATTCGCCAAAGAATCAAGTACTCGCTGAGGGTGCAGCTGTTGGAATCGAGCCGCAACGTCAACTTCAAGGCGTTCGTGGTACGAGTATCAACATGTTTTCTGCACCTCGTCATGGAAGAGGACTTTTGGCCGCAGAACTTGGTGTTCCGTCGCTTTCGCGGACAAGTGCCACATGATCGCACGAAGACATAGTGCAGTGCAGTAGTGTTAACTAACATAGGCCTAAATGTTTTATACTAACAAAAATGTTTTAATATAATATTTATGTTAGTTTGTAAGGTATTTATCTATGGGCCACAGTAGCCTGATAATAAAGATGTATTATTATTATTGCAAATATTCCTCGTTTCGTGGTGGAGGAAAGCCGCGAACGGTTTGTGTCTGTAATCGAGAGCTCACTAACTAGTGTCCCCGATTACGGTCGACTAAACCTAGTCCATTTCAACCCCACTAAGACCCAAGTATGCGCGTTCACCGCTAAGAAAACCCCATTTACTGTGGCTTCACAATTTCAGAACACGGACATCAGTGAAAGCATCGGCATCGACATTTCTAACGACGTCAATAGGCCGTCTAGAAGACAAGGTTAAGCTAACATCCAAAAAACTCGAAGTGCTCAACAGAGCGAAGCAGTACTTCACATCGGGGCAAAGGCTGCAACTTTACAAGTCGCAAGTCTGGCGTTATATGGAGTACTGCTCTTACCTGGATACCAGTTTGGGCCTTTAGACTCGGTTCAGCGACGTGCCAACAGACAGTGTTCTGTAGAATTGTTTAAACTGATGCCTACGGCTACCTTCTACCATCGCTAGTCTCGCCATTGACAGGAAGTCCATCCTCACACATTGGAACCTAAATAGTTTCGAACTATGCGGTCTCAAAGGAGCTTTCTTCGCTTACAATCAGGCGGGCCGTATGTTTGTTTGCTACCTAAGTAGTGTAAAAAAACTTTTATTTAAAGGTTTGAGGTCACGGCTTGTTTCTATTATGTGTTTTATTTTATTTTTAAAACCGTGATGCACTATTATTTGACCACTAATGCTTAAAAACAAGAACATAAAATGTACTTAATCAACATTAAAATATTGTCATTCGTCTCATATTATATATACATCGATATTCCAATATCTCGGTAACATGATATTTTAAGACAAGTATTGTAATTTTTGGTTAATAACGGCGACATGGAAAACAAGTTAACCACTACGATCCGAGCTACTTGACAACATTTTGTTTCATTGCGAATATTGCGATGCGGTTTAGTAGGTAACCAATTAATGAATATTGTTTTTTCGTGCTCCATGTTAACTATATTCTAATAAATTGTTAAATCAACCTGGGAACTATTATTTGAATACAATCTAATGCATATAAACACGTAATAAGTTCATTTTTAATGATTGTCGTAATTCTCATATGGCGATCTTTACCTCCAAATATCTCGGAAACGTGACACTTTAGGTCACCATATTGCTTAACATTTTTTGTTTGTATAAGTGTCCTCTACCCAAATATATCACTTACACCGTGCGCCGCGACATTGAAAAAAAATCAAAATGGCGGCGGGTGGCTATGCCAGCTCCCATACAAAAATGTTCGTACCCCTTTTACACGAATATGCAAATCGCGTGACAATGCAATATTATGATGACGTGGAGCTGATCTGATGATGGAGCTGGAAGGTGGCCATAGGAACTCCGTACTAAAACCACATAACCCTATCGAGTTTGGGCTCGTTTGATCCATCTTGATGAGTACTTTGTCGCAAGTACAGTCACTCAAAAAAGCTTGTATTAAAAATGACATTTTTAACAAAGAACTTGTTATTATTAGTCTAGCTAATTTAGTCAATTGTGCACTTGATTAGGAAGAGGAGTACGAATGGGGCAACCCGCTAGCGACAACCCTCCCAGCGGTATCGGGCGGGGAGCGAGTGTTAGCGCGTGCGGCTCACAGGTGGCGGTGTAGTCGCGGTCGCGGCGAGGCCGGCCCCTTCGCCGGGGTCGTCGCGCTGCTGCACATACCGCCGCAGCGGAGACGGCTACTGGCCAGGCTGGTTGTAGCTGGGGATGGACACGCGCCCGATGATGAGTAAGATTATTTTTTTTTTCTTCAATGGCGTCACACGGCTTGTGTATTTTGCCAATTTCAAGTGATATTTTATAAGTTCTAGTCACAATGAATCACTTTCACATAGTCCTCAGTCAGTTACCGTCCATAATAGTCATGTTTTAGTACAATGGTGGTTGTACTAACACTTTTCACGGACTTCTTGAGACAACATGAAAAGTCACGATACACATAATTCATTTCACTTCACTGGTGCACATTATTGGATAAAATACCACCGATAATATGCAATAAAACTCAAAATACACGAATTTATGAATATAAAAATGAACACGTAACGTCACTCTGCAAGTTCCCGCCAAAAAGTCGATGATTAAGTTATAACAGCCCTCTCAGTAGTATCGGGCGGGGAGCGAGTGTTAGCGCGCGCGGTTAATATGGGACCTATTTCATAGGTATGTTCTCAGAACGTTCAAAAATATTTAAAAAATGTAACCTTGCTGAGTTTCTTGCCGGATTCTTCTCAGTTGAAGGCCGAGTTCCGAATAGGTGGTAACTTCAGTAAATGTGACCTTCATAAGTGCCCTTCTGGGGCCTAAATTGAATAAATGGCTTTAAACACTCAGCATAAGGTCGAAAGGTCTTCTAATTAATAGTAATTAGCGATATCTGAGAGCAGGCCAGGGTATTTTTTTTTCTAGCCAGTATGAGCAAATTCTGAACTAAAGTTATCTAGCAACTTGTGACCAAGATTGTCATACATAATTTTGTTCGTATTGTGACGTAGAAGCAGAAAAAGAAAAAAAAAATGAAACAAATTCATGTTTACTTAAATACACGTATTTTTTTTATTTTCTTTAAAATTCAGCTCAGGGAGGAACCCTGAGCTGAATTTTTCAGCATTTTTCTCTTAGACCTGTAGTTCAGATTGCCCTCACTGGCTGGAAAAAATATATTCCTGTATAGTAACGTCAGTGCACAACTTTTTGTCAATACTAAAATAGATCTTAAAGTAATACGTTTGCTGAACGATATTCAACCTTAAATGGGTCCCTAATTAAAGTTCGTGACTGTACTTACGTACATAATATGTTAATTAATAGTCTTGAAACATTTTACACTCTCATATCAATAGCGTGTCATAGTACCCTAAATATAATATGAATTTAGGCGATAAATAACTAATATATCGAAGAATTCTTCCGGCACATTACAAATTCCCTACGAGTATGTCATTAAATAAAGTGGTAGTGTGAAATGTCACCCATGTCACTTTGTAAAGTACATACAGAATGCATATTAGTTGCATCAATTACTGTCGAACACAAGTGTGAATATTCACACGTTTGAATGAAGAAACAACTTATAGACCGAGATCCCAGGCTCGCCAGACATTACTTATTTTCTGTAAATACTCCAGCAACATTTTAATTCTGTTTAGGGGATGTCTGGCTGTTACGATTGGTCTGGCTGCTTGCAAAACGTATTGAAATAGTTCTTTGAGTATCATAAAAATGAGCTCACAGAATTTAAGAAAAGTATGTAATGTACATAACATACCTTTCATGCCTGGTACCTGAAAATTGGCCCACAGGACAAGTTAGGTGGTATTCATACGTTTGAAGTACTAACACTACTAAATTCTATACATTTTGTCCATCAGAAAATAAGTAATGTCTGGCGAGCCTGGGATCTCGGTCTATTAGTTGACATCTCGGGACTTGCATTATTCATTATTTCATGCTATTGGCGTTATACTACTCAATATAGACTTTTCAAGGAAATGCTTTATTTGAGTTATATTCAAAAAGACAATGCTTGTTAGTTGAATGTTGTCCTATTTCCAATAATGGCATTCATAAGAGTGTTGGATAAATCTAAAGGGTTTCGCCAAAAACATGGCGTACTTCTGTCAGAATGAATCGTTTGTTTTAAGATATCCGCCATGTTTTTCGGAAAATGTCAGGTCGGAGACGCGGGAATCTAGCTTCTGTGTTATGGAGCTTTAGGTTAACTTTACTATATTGAAACATAATAAGAATTAGCCAAATGTTATATGCGAGAAACAAATATTATAACTCGGGGATGAATTCTGAATAGGGTAACAAAAGCTAACATTTTGATCGAGTAAGATAGCAAATGTTGGTATTTTTACCCCTGTATGTCTCTATCTTCTACCATCGCACTGCTCGCCGGCGATGTGGACTTCATCCTTATATTCTCGAGCCACCTCGATAGTTTACAACGCTTCGGTCGGACGTTCCAACTGCGGACCATTAGAATGTGGAATAAGCTCCCCATTAAGGTTTTCCCTCACCGTTACGATTTAGGGGTTTTTCATAAGAGGCGCTTTTCAATGTTTGCAACACAAAGGCATGAAAAAAAATTCGTCCAACCTGCTTTACCCTTAATTGGGTGCGCCTAATAAGTTACATAAATCGTCGCGGGGGGTGGACACATAAAAAGTGGGTCATACAAATAGTCTAAAGAATGAAAGTAACTTTATATAAAATACAGCTTTCGCTAGCAATCGCAAAAGAATAAACAATGTTCAGAAAAAAAATACTGAAAAGCTTGGGGTTCTTCAAGAAGGGTGTGAAGAGGGTTCTTCAGGGTCAGCAATGCCCGTGTGATACCCCTGGTGTTGCAAGCGTCGATAGGCTATGGTAACCGCTTACCATCAGGCCGTTTGCTTGTTTGCCACCATAGTTGCATAAAAAAACCTAGAAAACAAGCACTCTAAATTAAATTAAAAAAGTTACGAACCTGGGGCCCAATTCTCACCCAATCGAAACTGATCGCTCGATCGAAAAAAGCACGAATTCTAACTTTTACGAACGTTACGTTATTCTGGCAATTTCAAGGCCGGCATATTTAGAAGGGAAACCAGTCAGCTAGAGCGTTGATTGGTCGGGACCGTTCGAATTAACTCCGCCCCTCGAAATTTTACAGTCGAATAGGACTCGAACCGTAAGTTCGATTCGAAGGCTAGTTTCGAGGGAAGTGAGAATTGGGCCCCTGAAAACATCCGCTGGGGTGTACGACACCCTACAGACCAATAGGCTACTTTCCTGAAAAAAACTAATTAGTCCGTCATTTACATTATAAAAAATATTAGACACGTATTTTTTCTTTTGTCAATTAAACAAAAAAAATACGAAGATATCGTGTGTTGAAGTTCCGCGTGACGTCACGGTGTGCTACACTTTTTAGGAACAAGTGACGTCACGAGCCCCCACTCCCGAACTTAGTCGCGCTTTATCTTCGTCAATTGTTAATGATTTGGTAAAGCAAAAAATACGTGTCCAATATTTTTTGATAATCTAACTGACGGACTAATTGGAATGATTATATTTTTACCCAGGCAACATCCCTATTAAGGGTTAACTAACTGAAATAACTTGTTCCCCACAGGCCACCATACACCAATGAGAACATAACTGTATGTTTCGCGGATATCAAACGCTATCCAATCTCAGATCGCGATACAGCGTGGCTGGTCTCCCGAAGGATCCCGGTTTGCGCTCCCGTACTACTCAGTTCTTACCTCACAGACGAACCGCCGCCTAATCCTGTCGAACATTGTCTACCTGACTTCAGGCCTACATGATGTACTTGAAAAGATTTATACTAAGACATTCTTATAAGAATACTGTTTGTTTTTTAGAGATTTTTGTAGGGTGCAGATACCACGCGGGTCGTATGCTTTTGCTAAGAAGAAAATCAAAGACAATTTCGCTCGTTAGCCTGCATTCTGGATTCCACCTATCGCGCCGCAGGTCGTGGGTTCGATTCCCACACAGGACATGCATTGTGTGCAATGAACATGTCTGTATGTCCTGAGTCTGGGTGTAATTACGTATATATCAGTTGTCTGGTTTCCATAGTACAAGCTCTGCTTAGTTTGGGATCAGATGACCGTGTGTGTGGAATGTCCCAGGATATTATTATATTATTATTAACTTTCAACATATGGTGAAAACTTGGAAACCCAGAACACGAAATGTGATCACTTTTCTCTTTTGAATTAAGTTATACATGACTCTTAATTTGGCGGGCTATACAAAAGAAATAACTTTGATTGAAATAAGCTAAGGTACCCAATAATGTCACCGGAACTGAATTATTTATGATTATTGTATATATAAGTAACTTAGGTGTCAGTCCCACAGCTAGCGGTATAGAATTCAGCGATCAGAGTTATATCTAAAACAGTCTTAATGAATGCACGTTTTACGAGGAGTTCCAGTATTTCTTTGAAATCTAGGCTAGATGACTGAAACATTCTATTTAGTTCGTCATTTAGATTATCAAAAAATATTAGACACGTATTTTTTCTTTTGTCAATTAAATTCAATTTTGCGTGACATCACGTTATAGTTCAGGTTTACTCTAAAGTGACGTCATGAGCCCGCACTTTATGCGCTTTATCTTTGTAAATGTGTAATGAAATGATAAAGCAACACATACGTGTGTGATAATCTAACTGACGGACTAAGTAAAACTTTTTTTTTACCCAGGAATCATCCCTATTCTCTAGGGCGTTCGCTGTGAGACAGACGCCTTATGTATCATAATTTACTTAAAAATATGTGTGACAATCCTAGGCGTTCGACGGAATGTAGGGGTGTGACGTAATCGTTTTTATAACACCTTGTTATCATATAGTTTTGTAGTATCAAAACATTGTTTTAAGTAATTTTAGGCCTGTAGTATAAAAACGAAAATTAAACGTCAAAGGTTCAGGTTCCAAATTGAATTGTTTTTATCTCGACTTAAAACGTGACCTGGGTCTTGAAAATACGGACCTAACTGTCAGTTTCTGAAAGCCAAATCAAAGTTAGTCTATAATAATATATAATATAATAATGTTGTTTATTTAGGCATTCTGTACTCATAGCAAGGAAAAATACAAGTTACTTATATATATAAAAATAATAATCAAAAGTGTTGCCGTCCTTGTCATTTCACACATAATTGACAATGACAGGTATACTTTTAACAACAGTTTAACTATTATTTGGCTATCAGAAACTGGCAGTAAGTCTTACATTTATTACCAACGCAAATTGTTAATGCTATTTAATTCAAATACTGTTTAAGTGGCCATGTAAATTACGTCATGTTACTTGACAATTCCACGATTTTGTCAATAAATATTTGACCATGTCAATAATATTTGATTAGTTTAGATGAAGGTATAAGTCGCGTTATTCTAATCATTAAAAAAATGTGATTTGGTATGAATAATTCAAAGTTTGTTCATATTTCGGGCACTTTATTACTCAACTTGTTTGGAGCCCGTTTTATAAATGTATGTTTTAGTAGTTAGTTACGTTGTGTATATTAAATTAAAATAATATGTTTGTTATGCAAAATATATTACTACAGATATATGTAAGTGTTTTTTTATTATATCGACTAACTTCCCACCTCGCGCTCCCGAGCTGAGCATATCACATCATCAGAACAGGCCTTTACTTTTTTTTTCATGATAAGCAGTACAGGTCTGTTAAAGAAAGCTGGCACGTTCACAGTACTCACACATATATGCAATTTCATGATATGTGACATATATGTTTTATTACAATAACATTATTGCTTCTAATAAAAGTGGCATTCAATTTTTATTTAATATTCTGCTATGTCAAAATATGAACAAAATTATGTTATACAATCTTGGTCACAAGTTGCTAGAAGTTATCCAAAATATTATTTTATATTTTCCGTAGGGTAGTGTAAGTAGGAGCCGAGCAGCTAGTTCACAAATAAAAGTCAGTTGTATTTATTTTTGTTTAATATCACACTATCAAAATGTCTACATTTGATCTAGTAAAACAATATTATTATTAACAAACTTATTTTAATATAATTAAATGATGATATAAGATTTTCATTCAACATTTTCTTGGCTTGTAAACTAATTTGAACTAGTAAAACTAATAACAATTATAATTAACTAGCTTTATAGCCCGCGACTTCGTCCGCGTAGATTATTTCTTTTTTCTAGATATTTATCATTGTAACAATATAGAGCTTTGTTCATGGCTATTGTCCGCCACTACGTGTGATATTGACAATAGTTCAGGTAGATCATATGCGAGGATGCCACATAAAACTGAAACAGTCCTGCCGCAAATCAACTCTAGCAAATTTCAGAGTTTTTCCCTGTGACTACAAACCTTAATTAGGAACTGTTATCTTTTAAATTCAAACGGAAGGTGATTTGGGATCAATGGTATACGCGGCAAGAAGACTGTTTCTCCTCTGGCAGAACCAGTAAATATTTTGGCCTCAATAACATTGCGGCGGAGAGCTGTTACTTGTAGTCTAGTTCCACAGCACAATTTTGGAGGCCTTATCCTCATGTCTGAGGATCGTGGTCAACATCGGGTTTGCTTCTAGAACGAATGATCTGCCTCCACTCGTTTCTGTCTTCTGGTTTCTGTAAAACTTGGAGGACGATGAGTCTTTTACTTGATCGGACCATCTTGTTGGTGAACGACCATTTAGCCGTTTTCCTTCCGTGTTCCCAACTATGATCAGATTTCCAAACTTTCATCGCCTTTGCGCACTATGTGGCCGAAATACGAAAACGTTGGTGGCATATGGTGGACAATCGTGTTTTAATTTTGAGCTGCGATAGGATTGATGCATTGCTGCGTTTAGCAGCGGTCCAAGGTATTTCCAACATCCGTCTCCAGCACCACATCTCGAATGCATCAATCCTTTTTCTTTCTCGGGCCATTATAGTCCACGCTTCCACTCCATACATGAAAATGAGGAATACCAATGCTCGTATTAACCGGATCTTTGTTTTAATACCAATTCCTCTCTTTTTCCTGATGTTGTTTAGGCGAGTCATTTCAATACGCCAATACCATAAGCCGAAATAATAAATTTTGAAATTTTCACTCCGAAAATAAAGAACTTCATATACTAAATTTAATCCCCCTTTTCACTCCTTAAGGGTTCAAATTCCAACAACACCAAAAAAATCCTTAGTAGTTGCCTACACTGTGTAATAATATATTAAGTAACGTTTACTTTGAAACTGAATGACTTACATACATCCCATACCTTTTCACCCTGTCGGGGGTGGAATTGTCAAAAAAGCTGAAACATGTATAAATTAATTTTCAATCGTTAGCATAAATACAAAATTTGAAGATCCTAACTTCAAAACTGACGAACTTTCATACAAACTTTCATCCCCTATTTTACCCCCCTAGGGGTGGAATTTCCAAAAATCCTTCCTTACTGAATACCTACCCTGTATAATATTAAATTTAGTGAAGTTTACTTTGAAATTGAAGGACTTTCTAACACAACTTCATCCCCCTTTTCCTCCCTTCGGTGGTGGAATAATCACAAACGCTGAGATAGCTATACATTAATTTTCAATCGTCAGCCTAAACACAAAATTTGAAGATCCTAACTTCAAAACTGACGGACTTGCATACAAACTTTCATCCCTTATTTTACCCTGTTAGGGGTGGAGTTTCCAAAAATCCTTCCTTAGTGGATGCCTACACCGTATAATAATACATTTAGTGAAGTTTACTTTGAAATTGAAGGACTTGCATACACAACTTCATCCCCCTTTTCCTCCCTTCGATGGTGGAATTATTACAAATGCTGAGATAACTATATATTAATTTTCAATCGTCAGCCTAAACACAAAATTTGAAGATCCTAACTTCCAAACTGACGAACTTGCATACAAACTTTCATCCCTTATTTTACCCCCTCAGGGGTGGAATTTCCAAAAATCCTTCCTTAGTGGATGCCTACACCGTATAATAATACATTTAGTGAAGTTTACTTTGAAATTGAAGGACTTGCATACCCAACTTCATCCCCCTTTTCCTCCCTTCGGTGATGGAATTATCACAAACGCTGAGATAACTACACATTAATTTTCAATTGTCAGCCTAAACACAAAATTTGAAGATCCTAACTTCAAAACTGACGGACTTGCATACAAACTGTCATCCCCTATTTTACCCTCTTAGGGGTGGAATTTCCAAAAATCCTTCCTTAGTGGATGCCTACACTGTATAAGGTATCTTTGTGCAAAATTTCAAATCTCTAGGTCCAGCGGTTTGGGCTGTGGGCTGATATATCAACAATCAGTTTATCATTTTATATATTAAGATTCACAGCATAATAATTAGGTATAATTGTAATCCATATTAATCCAAATTATGGCATTTCACAAGATCTTACAATTTTCTTGTCTAACATCTCTCTTTTTTACTCTACCACCCCATAATTGTGGTACAGTATTAGACCGGCCGCATACTATTAAGAAATTTTCTGTCAGAAATTTTCGGACGCCCGCTTGCTCATACATTTTTGGACGTCGGACACGTCAGAATTTTCGGATAGTATGCGGGGTCTAGAACAAAATGTATGGGGAAAGTGCCTTCCGGCGGGCGTCCGAAAATTTCTGACAGAAAATTTCTTATAGTATGCGGCCGGCCTTACCCAACTAATAAGGCGCGTCGTGAATCTTCGTTCACACAGAAAAGAAATTATGGCCTCGAAGATTAACGAAAGAATCCTTAAAACTTACAATCAACCTTAGATCACTACTATAAGGTTCATAATACATTGCCGCTGTTAGTTCCGTCTCACTCGCATGTCACGCCCCTCAGCACGGCGCGCGCTAACATGGCGGCAGCTGCCGACCAATAGCATTTCCCGCGCTTTGAAAATGTATCTTCTGCGCAGGTACATCGGTAAGCCATATCAGTTGGGTACTACTGTAGTTGCTGACAATTTGCTGATCAAACCTAAAAACTTGCTTGGATCTAATAAGGCACGACTACAAGCTGAGTTATACTGTACAAAACCAATACAAACAAGTCTCTAGGTTATATATAGCTTGACTTATAGCCGTGTGTACTAAATTGATCTAAGTTGAACTAGATGTATGTAAGTGACTCGTTTCAATACAAGTATGTGCGGGCAGCTAAGGAAAAAATATAAATATCATTTTTGTTTGTAACTCGGTGCATTGAAAACATTGACTAATATAGATAAGTACTGGTGCAAAAGTCTCTATGTATATTTCTCACTAAAGTCATCTGAAGTTACTCATATTTCTTCACCATAACTTTGATAACCCTTTCATCATCCATGGGGTATTTGAGCCCAATCTCGGCCAGTTCCTTTATGGAGACAGTGAGAACGGTGGTGAAGCCGCAGCGTGCAGCACACTTCTGTGATGCTGCTCCCGTGAATACTGTTGAGGTACCCTTAATACCAAAAGGCTTGACCAGGGGCTCTCTGAAAATGAGGAAAAGTGAATAAGTTGACCGAATATTTCAATGGCTGGCGTGAAAGCAGACATTGAAATCGTTTTTTGACACCTATAACGCAAGAGTAAAGGTATTTTTTGGGTAAGAGTGCCGTATCTTTGGCCTCTTCATAATTCCCCTGTCTCTCTGGGGTCAGTCGACGGCCAAACGTAAACCCCAAAATACGCAGTGCAGATAGCTATTTTGCTTCTTTGGGAATTAGCCGGTACCACAGAATAAGGAATAGTATGCCGGTACGGGCCTGGTATAGCCTGGTCGCTTCCCTCGAGGCTGTCAGTTGTGTCATCTTACATTAAACAATCGAAGTAATATGAATTGTTTAAAACACATTTGATCCGCTTCCGCACCATAGGGTCATATGTCAAAAACATATGGTAAACGAGCTCCTAGCATTTGTATAATGTACAAACCTTGCAGCCAACATTCTAGCACCAAGCTTAGCGCCCCTGCATTTTCTTTTGACGACCAGCCCAACTGCATGGAGCACCTTATCCAGGCCCAAGTATTTGAATGTATTCACTTTTGTGTCGGCATACGCGAGGACGTCGTAAACGTTCTTCCAGCTTTCGCCTTCGATCTGTGGAAAGAAACTTTAAGTGTAATTTTTTAAAATTAAAGTATGCCACACGCTGGGTCCATTCGTGTCGGTACTACAACCTATTGTAAGTATACAATTATTCTACGACGTATTGTAACCTATTCATCTATAAGAAGAATTTTAAGGCGATGATAGCTCAATGGTAGTTATGTCGGATGCCGAAACGAAGGTCCCTTGATCTACAATGAGCTTGAGCTTTCGGTGAAGGAAAACATCGTGAGGAAACCACGGTGGTAGGGTACTTTGTAGTACCCACCTAGGTGGCTACCACCCTCAAGTTGAAAATCCATCGCCAAGCACCTAACGTAAAGTTCCGACAGCTGCACTAGAGAGTCAGTTTCTTTTAGGCTTTGTGAGTCGTCTTCAGCTAAATCACTATGGTGAGATTGCGGTCAAATAGGCCTATAAAAGGTAAGTAGGGGCCAAAATTCTGGAGTTGCCTTATTTAGAGTTTAAGCAAAATTCGGATTCCTTATTTGATTTTATTCAGCTGAGTTCTCGTATTCGTTATGCTGAATCCCACGCGATTTCACCCGTGTCCCCGGGACTCTGTCCCATAGGCTACCTTCGTGGCCAATTTCAACTCGGTTATACAGTCGACGCATCATCATCAAAAAACAAAGCAAAATAAAAGGATACAACATAATTTTTAATAGGTACCTACTGCAAAATTGTATCTACTTGATAGGTATTGTAGCGTTTTTGCTGCAAACAGTGCGATAAGAAACTAAATATCCAACCTAATCAAACAATCTTTAAAAATAATTCAAATCAAGATCGAGATAAGATTCAATGTCTGCTTGTTGCTGTAGTGATCAACCCACCCACAGAAATCGGAATAAATAAGTAAAACTCACAATATCATCATGTTCCTCGTCAGCGTAGGTGACGTAGCACACATTGAGGGCCACCAGCTCCCTCTCGCCGTTCTCTTCAGTGTAGCAGGCCAGGCTCATCCGCTGCGATAGATATTTCCTCCAGAAGTCACAAACGCTGCGCATGCTCTCCGGATCGTTTACTACACCTAGAAAGTAGGTATAGGTAGTAATCAGCCTATAATCTCCCGCTGCTAAGCACAGGCCTCCTTTTACAAATGGAGGTGAAAGGGAATAGGCAAATACTCTACCACGGATGCCCACTGTGGTTTGGTTGAGGTAGGCTAGCGGTCACCTGTAGGTGAGTCGGATGTCGCCCAGGTATTTCATGTACCGCCCGGTACATGAAATACCTGGGCCTCACCTTGGACAGTCGCTGGGGCTTCGAAGAGCATTTTGATCACCTAGTCCCCCGGATCGAGAGGGTAGCGGGTGCTATGCACAGACTGCTGCCCAATCTCGGGGGACCGAGAGAAGAAGTTCGCCGCCTCTATGCGGGGGTCATACGATCCGAAGCCCTTTACGGGGCGCCCGTATGGGCGAAGAGGTTGGCCATCCGACGCTGTCGAACAAAAGTCTACAGCGTCCAGCGTAAGATGGCCCTACGGATCGTACGGGGATACCGTACCGTATCCTTTGAGGCGGCAACTATTCTGGCTCGCTTTCTGCCACTGGATATTCTGGCGGACATGGATGCCAGGGTCTATGACCGAATCCGCATCATCCGCCAGAGTGGTGAAGGTGATTCAGAAGAGGCGATCAGACGGCAGGAGCGACTTATCGCATTCGCGATGTGGCGCGCAAGGCTCTGTGAGGAGCGGCATGCGCGCAAACCCGTTGTCGGAGCAGTCCTGCCGGTCTTCGAGACCTGGATGCAGCGACAAGGTGGACGACTCACCTACAGACTTACACAGATACTCACCGGGCATGGATGCTTCGGTGATTATTTGTGTAAGATCGGACGTGAGGCGACGGCGGCTTGCTTCCATTGTGGGAGCGACCAGGACTCCGCATCGCACACGCTCGCGGTGTGCCCCGCGTGGGAACCCGAGCGGCGGATCCTGGTCGACTTGATCGGTCGGAATCTCTCCCTGCCAGCAGTCGTGTCGGCGATGCTGAGCGGGGATACAGCGTGGAGGGCCGTAGCCTCCTTCTGCGAGACCGTAATGGTCCAGAAGGAGGCTGCTGAGAGGGATCCACCGCCGAGGCGCAGCAGTGCCTCTTGGCGGCCCTCCTGCCCTGTAGCTGGGGCTTAGAATCACAGCTAAGGTGTTCCCCTGCCTGTCGTAAAAGGCGACTAAACGGGGACCTTCGGGGTCGTGGGCAATCGGGGCGGGGGCCCTGAACGCCCAGAAGCGATTGGTCGTTGTCACGACTCATCGTGCGATAGCACCACGAGGGTGCTGGGGGGAGGTATCACACTTCCCCCGGGACGAGCTATCACAGCGCCGCGCGTGGAGGGGCGAGCAGGTACGCGATCTGCACGAGAGCCCGCCCCCCTCTGTAGCGCAGGTGGCGACCACCGTGGGGTTTTAGCCGGTAAAAGTCCGGCATAACCTGGCCGCTCCCCCCAGGGCGGTCGGGTATCCAATGAGGATTTCCCCACGCTAATAAAAAAATAAGGCTAGCGGCCACCTACTGTTTGAGTTTTCAACCCGCCTAGGAAGCCTCCAACTAGCTTTAAGATTATAAAAAATTAGTGACAACCGGGACCCAAGGCTTTATGTTGATTTGCATGTAGGTACCTACGCTACGTTATCATTGCGTTTCTTTTTCAATCTCTGTGGTTTGCACTTTGTCATATACCAGAGTAATTACCAGACATTACTAGACTAATTATTTATACTTATATGCTAAAATTGTGGTTTGCCTGAAACGTTTCTTACAAAGCTATTTTCTTCTATGCTACGCGAACACAGCACGAGCCGAGCCTCTAATTATTCGTTCGTTGCTCGTGATGTCAAGAAGCCTATAGTCCCAAAAACTTATATGCCCGGGTGGTCAAAGAGAATATAAACACTACGTTCATTGGTTGTTTGCTCAACCAAATGCGATAACAGCGACTCTCAGCGGGCCACAGTTTGTGGAACACGAGCGTGATGCGAATCCCTGTGTTCGTGAAAAAGAAGAAGATTGAAGAAGAATTTGTGAAGAGTAGCTCGACTGGGGAAGTACCTCCACCTTACAGAATACCGCAGCAAAATAACTTTATGTTGTGTAAAGTTGTGTTCCTGCGCGTGAGTAAGGTTGCCAGAGCTCATATAGGGGAGGGGAAAGGTCGGTAACGCGTGAGCGATGCTTCGTGTGTTGCAAGCGTCCATATGGCTACGGTAACCGCTTACCATCAGGCGGGCCGTATGTTTGTATACCGACTTTATGGTAAAAAAGCGGCGGAGCGTAGTTGAGCGCGAGTCGAACGCTCGTTCGAGGCTCACAAGTCCGTCCACGCTACACGAGTCCATGTATGCTCGGTACGCATAGCGTGGACGCACCATCAGATTTGTAATTTTCCTCGCTGACGTAAAGTCATTATATTTATTTTACTTTCAATTATGTTTTTACGACAAGTTCTCTTATCTAAAGAGATGAAATGCTTATTCTTATATTGTATTGTAATTTGTTCAAATTGAATGAACAAAATTGAACGTTTGAATGCATTAAAATTTACATGTTCCGGTGGTTTGTGCTGTGACAGTCTTTCATGGTTAAGTTTAAACTACAGATATTAGGTATATCTGTGAGGCTAAAGCCATGTATTCACTGCGAAACATTGTTTAAAAAACACTGTTTCTGAAACAAAATCTACGTGTTTCAGTAACAAATTAATATGTTTGTAAAACATGTGAAATTGTTGCGGTAGTGAGATGTGGACGGCCAAGACTTGGAAACATTGTTTCTGTAAACATATAGGTACGTGTTGTTCCAGAAACTTTGTATCTGAAACATGTTTCTCAGTGAATACATGGCTTTAGGTATACCTACTGTAAGTTTATTTTTGTTCTAATGCATAATTAGTGTTCGTATTCACAAGGTTATTTTTGCTTATGACTTAATTGTTACACTATAAAGCCCGTCACAGACGTAGCTATAATATACTGGGTGGAGATTTTCGAGATGGCATATTTTCGAAACCAATGTTGGGTTATTCATGCTGAAAAACTTTTAATATGGGACCAACACTGAATTCTCAAAAAAAAAAAAAAAACTTTTCATACATTATGATCGAGCAAGGTTGACATTTACTAGGGAAAGTAAAATTTTTTTTTTGACAATTCGTCGTTGGTTCCATAGTAAAAGTTGTTTAGCATGACTAACCCTACATAGGTTTTTAAAATATGCCATCTCGAAATCTCCACCTGTTATAATATAATATTATAGCATGGCTACAATATATATTTTGCCTTCATTTCATAGGGTGTTCTTATTTGTAAATAAGTATACAATATTTATGGATTCACCAAACATATTATTATTGGATTTAATTGATAGTTCTTCGGAGGAAGATGCCGCTGCAAATTTTGATATTAAGGAAAACCTAATTAACATATAGGTATTTAAACGTTTTAATTAAATAAATTAAAAGTCAATAAACACCGATTATTCTCTGTTGAACGCTAATTACAAACTTCTGGTAGGTAAATACAGTACAGTTAAGTGTTAGGTCTTCAGTAGGTCTGAACTTCATAAGTGCCTAAGCCCGGCCTTAGTCTTAAACTAATAAATGGCTTTGACCTTGGTTCACGAAGTCAATTCATTATGAAATAATAATAGGATCGGAATTGTGTGTCATTAGAATAAAATAGAATATTAAGTAATACCTAATACTTAGCTTCTAAAAGCACTATTCACTCAACAAGATATCTCACTAAGTAGGTAAATAATACTAGATAATTATAGATTTTAACGCTTGTTTAAGACCACTATGTCACCATGATAAGTGCTGATGTTGCCGTCGGGTGCCAACATATACTTACTTGTCAGTAACCCGTGACTTTATGATCATCATCAGCCTATAATGTCCCACTGCTGAGCACAGGCCTCCTTTCACAAATGAGGGTGAAAGGGAATGGGCAATACTCCACCACGCGTGCCCACTGCGGATTGGTGGAGGCAGGCTAGTGGTCAACGAACTGTTGGAATTTTTTAAGCCGCCAAGGAGGCATCCAACTAGTTTAACGACTATATAGCCGGGACCGACGGTTTTACGTGCCTTCCGAAGTACGGAAATGCTCGATTTGAAATATCATTAGGCGGTCACCCATCCAGGTACCGACCACGACGGTGGTAGCATAACTTGACAAATTACTCTACAGTTTATTTGTATGTAATTTTTTCTATAAATTTTAAATATGTTCTGGCAATAAAATATTTACCTATTAGGTGCATCTTTCCTTTTGGAATTTCACGGTCCGAGGACCGGTCCTTTTGGAAATCGTGTATGGGGATACAGATCCAAAAAGTGAGTAGAGTCCCTTATGTGTAGACTAAGCAGAATATATCATTGATATAGAGGCGATAAGGGCAGACAGCATCCGCGAAGTGCAAGGACTATTGGAGAAAAGAAGGAAAATCTATGGGAGGGAACTTGCGGGACTGGTTGCTGACTATTGATTCCAGCGTTGCCAGATTTTTTTTCGGGCAAAGCGGGATTTTGTACCCTCTTGAGTAAAAAAAGCGGGATTCTATCGCCGAAAGCGGGACATACCTAAAAAATTTTCTTGCCAAGTTTTTTTGGCCGGTTTTTGCCAAGTGCGAGTCCTACTCGCGTACCGAGGGTTCCCTAGAAACTTGTAGTTGTGTGTAACTTGTATATAAATAGTTAATTAATCACGGGAATCGAGTCTCGATGATTTTTCACGTTTCTTCGATTATGTTCTATTATAATGTGTTGTAACTACAAAACACTTTCCGGATTTCTTCCTTTACTTGTGCTACATGTCTTATGGCCAAATTTTATGATTCTAGGTCAACGGGAAGTACCCTATAGGTTTTGATTCCCTTGCGAGCTTCAAAATATGCGGCATATACGGCCGTATCTTTTGATTGCGTGAACTTAGAAATTTGATTTTTGTATGTCACAGTGACATTTAGCGCACTTTGGCGCGGTTTTCCACACCACTGCCACAGATTACTAAATAGTTACTACGTAACCAACCACCGTCGAGTAATCCTCGAAAAGCGGGACAGAGCCTGTCCCGCGCGGGACATTTAATTTAGGGCTAAAAATCGGGACGTCCCGCCAAAATCGGGACGTCTGGCAACGCTGATTGATTCTGACAATGGGACGCCTGCCAAATCAAACGTCTCAATCTTGATTCAGCTAAGAGTGTGTACCGGTTTCACCATCGCGAGTTTTCTCGGAGCGGGTTCCCGCTTCTTTCATGTCAGTGAGATTTGGATCTTATTTATTATAGATTAGGTTTATTTTTAAAAGAGTATTTAATTGATGAGATTATAGTTATTTTTAGTACCAGCATCCTTCTAAACCGGTGCTAGAGTGCAGACGATTTAAATAACTTGTTACGATATAAAAAAAAATTGAATTTTGATTGTCTGCAACCAACAATTCATCAATTTATCTGTTTCTCTATTCTTCGAATATTATATTGCAAATGTTTGTATGTTATTTTATGTTTTACTTAATCAAGCCGTTATAGTAGTATAGGTAATCTGCCATAATCAGTGGGTAACAGTGATCCAGCGATTGTGAAACACCAAAGTACGTACCACTCAAAGCGCATAAAGTTTCATCAGGACACATGTTGTCTTCAAGCAGCTTGATCGCTTCCTCGTCATCTTCAGGAAGTAGGTCTTGGATGACCCAGGTGACGTCATCCGTCTGCCAGGAGTCGTACACCCGAGGGCAGGTGGAATCCCAGGTCCTTTTGAACAGCATCTTCAGGCCTAAGAATATAAAAGCTTTTTTATTTATTGAACGCATAGTTTTTTAAAAGAAGTATGGTTGCCGAGGGTGGTAATCACATAGCCGGCTGGACCACATAGGTTTTTAACCGACTTCAAAAAAAGGAGGAGGTTATCAATACGAATGTTTTGTTTTTTTTATGTTTGTTACCTCATAACTCCGTCATTTATTAACCGATTTGGAAAATTCTTTTTTTATTTGAAAGGGTACACTTCCCGTTTGGTCCCATTTTCATCAGATCAGGATTTGATTACTTGTTAGTGTACTTTGAAGTCGGTTTAAGTTTTTTGTAAAACAGTCCAATTATTAACATAAGCATAGCTTTAATCCGAAGCTGATAAGCATACAATGGTGTCGATTCTGTTGTAAATGGCACTAAACTAATTGTAGTCACATCACATCTTTTTCTTACAAACATTATTGAAAAAGGATAGAACATATTTAAGTTGTCAAATTAGCCTTTGCCGTCTTCAATTGCGTGTATTTAGACGTAACCGCGATTGATGGCGACTACATTTATATTGAAAACAAGCATTGGACTAATTTGACAGGACTAAATTTCGTACATCCTTTTCTTATGTTCTTTGTTAGAAAGAGACATAGTGAGACTAAATTAGTTTCGTTGTAAACAATAGAATCAGCAACATTGTCAACTTTGAATCAGCGATGGATCATGTCAAATTATTTTATTTATTTGCGAACTCTTTTGAATTTGCTTATATTATATATATATATTATCACATAGCATTCGTGATAGTTAATCGGTTTATAAATATAATCATTTTTGCATTTGCACAGGCATTTTAGTATCTGTGTTCGCTAAAATTAAATAAACATGATTTACAATGCAATTGTCTAATGACCTTTACTATCTTTTTCGTATATTTAACACCAACATTTTCAGGTCAATGGCCTACAAATGAGTATGTATCTACTTCTGGTTATTTTACTAATTTATGTAATCTTTGCAAAATGCAAGAAGTAGGTATTAAGTATACTTCTTGTCTACAAGATACTTCTGTTGCTGGCGTTAAGTCCATGGTAAGTGTGGAGTAATACTAACGCACGAGTGAATTGGAAATAACTACGTGTGGGGTTCGACAGGGGTCGCCATGGGCCCGTTGCTGTGTGTGTAAGCGGTAATAATAAACTTCGATGGGTGGGACCAAAGAGATCGCAGAGCTTACAGTGCGGCCCTGAAAGAATGCGTTTCTGATACCTGTTAATTTTGGTCAAATCACGGAAATGGATAATCTGATAATGAGAAGACTCAATAAACTATGCCTATAAGAAAATACTGAAAGTCCAATCACGGTTGGATTACTGTTTCTGAGATATTGCCAATTTACTTATAACAGGTGTCGGAAATTCCGGACGCTCGGACTGTGGAATGAGCTCCCTGCCGTGGTTTTCCCAATGGAGTACAGCATGGGGTTCTTCAAAAAGGGTGTGAAGCGGTTTCTTCAGGGTCGGCAACGCGCGAGTGATACCCCTGGTGTTGCAAGCGTCCATAGGCTTAGGTAACTGCTTACCATCAGGCGGGCCGTATGCTTATTTGCCACCTAAGTGGTATAAAAAAATAAATAAATGCATTCTCTCTGTGGACGCCTAGAATTTGATGTCGCTAAAACCGCAAGTTGGGTCTGGAGATAGCGCCTCACGCAATAAGATCGAGGCGCTATGGTTCCACGAACTGTCTAGGAGACGAGAACAGCGTATCCGATCCATCCCATTCTACGCGGGAGTCATATGTTCCGTAGCCTCCTACGACGCTGTAGACCGAAAACAGCGTCCAGCGAACAATGTCAGATCGTACAGCGGGTTCCTTTGAAGCGGGACTAATATCCGTAACTAAAACCATCCCAAACTATCGGATATCCGAAATAATATCATATCTGTAACCGTATCTGAAACCGGTATAATATTATTCATATATCCGAATCCATATCCAGATCCGAAATTTCATATCCATAAGAACCCTGCCCATTATGACTAATGCGTGCAGTTATTTTAGAACTTACTAATAATTTTTAGGGCCATTATATAAATAGAAGTTTGAATAAAGTCTAATAAAATACAAATAGGTCACTTATAGCAGTTATAGCTGCATTATCTAGATTCAATGTAATTGCGATACCGCGCGAGATGGTGCTAATGATTACGATAAGATTTGACGCCACCCTTTTCCGATATTATTCGGCTCTTCGTCTTACACTTATTTTTTACAATTAAGGGCCGATTATTCCAGCGTCAGATGTCTTTTACCCGAGGAATAAAATGGACGTTTGACAGATTTTATGGTGCCACTCTGTCCAGACGGACATCCGTCCGGACAGGTCCGTGTCTGCGTCTATCACAGCGGTATATTTCAGCAACAAGCGGCCAGGATTCCGCAACGCACACGTTCGCAGTGTGCCCTGCATGGGAACCCGAGCGGCGGATCCTGGTCGGCCTGATCGGGCAGAATCTCTCCCTGCCAGCAGTCGTGTCGGCGATGCTGAGCGGGGATACAGCGTGGAGGGCCGTAGCCTCCTTCTGTGAGACCGTAATGGTCCAGATAGCACAGCGTGGGTGCTGGGGGGAGGTATCACACTTCCCCCGGGACGAGCTATCTAAGCGCCGCGTATGGAGGGGTGAGCAGATACGCGTTCAACACGAGAGCCCGCCCCCCTCTATAGCGCAGATGGCGACCACCGTGGGGTTTTAGCCGGTAAAAGTCCGGCATAACCTGGCCGATACCCCCGGGGCGGTCGGGTAACCTATGAGGATTACGCCACGAAAAAAAAAAAGAAAAAGGAATTTTAATTTAGGTATGGCTATATGGGGTATAATTTGAAAGGGTTTCGTATGTTTATTTAAAAAAAAACGTACTTATTGTTTAATGGTTTGTTAAAAACGGATTTTGTTTCTTTTACATTGGTAGTCTTTGACTTATGATAAAAAAATGCCAAAAATAAATACAATTTCTCCCTTTATATCTGAAGTTAGCAAAGCGAAAAATCAGAAATAATTACAGTTGATAAGCATTGATATCAATATTACAGAAAAAAATTATCGACGTTTCTTGCTGATGTCCTAGATAGGATGAAAATTCATTTACTAACAAACTTAGTTATGCGCTCCAGATTTTTACGACAGTTATGGATCAAACTTAAAAATATCCCTCCAAGGAATCCTCGGTGAGCGAGTCAGACTCACACTTGGACAGTTTTTATACTTTGTTACTGTTATAAATATACGACTCTACCTTTTAATTTTTTTTCAACAACAAACAAATTTTCACAAAAAACATTAGTTCACAAATACAGATTTCAATCAAAAACACTTACGTTTATTCACAACAAAATGCTTCCACAAATTAGTATCGTGTGATAGTATAGTCTAGTATTTCTAATTTACTTCCTAGATTAGTGCAACTATGACTCTACAATACGTCCACTCACAAACAATACAAGATCTCAATAGCCTTGATAGTGAGTGAGTAGCGAGCGATTCAACGCGTACTCAAATAATATACGCGTCTATTACCACCCAAGCGTAGTGTCATTTTTATTGGCAAGCCAGGGCTGTCATGCTATTGTTTTCGGATATTATCAAGTATTTATTGTGTGATAATTTTTTGAAAAGTAATGTGTTTCATTTTTCCTTGGACTTTACGCCGAATTATTTTCATTGTTGAATTAGTTAATTGAAGATAGATCGCTGTTAGATGGAATACTTCGAGAATAAATAAACAACATATGACCCAAATAAACTCTATGTGAAAAAATCTAATTTCATGAATATTTTGTGATTTGCATTTTCGTCAATTTACTACATTAGTTTAGGGATATGATGTAATCCAAAACAAGAACATCAAAAGGAATTTGATCTAGTTAAAACGTGTGAATATGTTAAAACAATTGAATATTTTACGGGAAACCTGACAAAGCACGGAAGTATGTTGTATCTTTGAAGGTATTCTTCATTCTCTTCAATTTGACAGCTTCCGTGATTTCGTGGTATCCCTAGGGATTTTACGAAATCCCTGATGTCCTAATTTCCTACGACATATATATGCTTGCGGTACTTTAGGCATTCTTATTAAATAGTGGTGACTCAGCGTCTGAGAGACGGTTACAGCCAACGTATACAGTGCGGCCACCGATATAATGCGTTTCTGACACCTGTTAATATTGGGCTATTCTCGAAATCCGCTAATCCTATTGCGATGGAACTTTCATAGGTAGATTTAGTATTTTCATAACTTTCAGGGCACCAAAGTTAATCGGTTCGGTCTCCTACCATCGTCCCGCACTAAGCGTTTTTGTATATCTGTTACCGGAAATTTGTTAAACCTAGGAATTCTATACAATTGCTATGAAATGAATCTCTTATATAATTACAGTTTAAACAAACTAAAAAAACACGTTTAAAAGCCCTGCCCTAAAAAGTGTAAAATAATTATAACATTGAACCTAAGTATATTTTCTGTCTATCCCGTAAGGGCCTAAATGTAAGCAATTTTTGTAATTAAGTTCAATCTTTGAATGAAAAAGCGTGGGGCGCTTTTCATTTTGTAATTTACGATATTTCTTCATGATAATGACAATGCTTAGAAATTCTATTGGGTTACACAGAAAAGCGCCCTACGCTTTTCATTAAAATATTGAAAATTACGTTTGAAGATTCCATTACATACATACATACATACATATATACAGGTGAAGCTAATAAAAGCATGTTAAAAAATGAATCCCTATCTATTTCCCTTGGTCACGCCATAACTTGAGAACGACTTTACCGATTTCATCCATCTTTTTTTAAAAGCTTTCTAATACTCTGGTGAAGGTTCTTACGGAAAAAAACGGGTATAATACACGGGTACGCGGGTGAAACCGCGGGGCGCAACTAGTATCTAATAAAATAACTACACAGTCTTCAACATATTGTGTTATTAAAAAAACTTATTTTTTTTTAATAATTTATCAAATAATGTCAAGGTGAACTAACAATCTTGTTTGTTTAGGCTATTTATATTTCAGTTCAAGAATATAACTTTATGCGAAACTAGCGAACCGACCCGGTTTCACATGGGTGCAATGTAGGTACAAATGTGGTGTAATTGTGGTGCAATAAGTAATTATCCCGCTGTGGAGTAATTAATGCAAGAGCAGCCGGCGCGGCGCCGCCCTCCCGGGCACGGTATCTCGAATACTGTTTTTTGGTCATTTTAAATCTGTGATATCTTCTATAATATTAATGATAATTATTTGCTGTAAAGAGAAAATGTTATCTTTTTTTTTTTTATTTTTTTTTATACTACTTAGGTAGCAAACAAGCATACGGCCCGCCTGATGGTAAGCGGCTACCGCAGCCTATGGACGCTTGCAACACCAGGGGTGTCACTCACGCGTTGCCGACCCTGCAGAAATCTCTTCAGACCCTTTTTGAAGAACCCCATGCTGTACTCCATTGGGAAAACCACGGCAGGGAGCTCATTCCACAATCTGAGCGTCCGCGGGAGGAAGCTCCTTTGAGACCGCACAGTTAATTTAGTTTATCTAAATTAAATGCCCAATATGACATTTATTTAATTAAAGATGGATTCATATTATATTGTTAAAATAGCTTCGAAATTACAACCTACAAAATTTAATCTCAAGAGTTTATACGATAGACGAGCAGAGTTTTTCAGAGAGCAAAAAAAAAAACACAATTTAACCGAAATGAGAACCTCCTCCTGTTTTGAAGTCGGTTAAAAAGGAAAGAGATATAGTTGCGTGTTTCTGTTTATACCACCTGTACACATTTGAGTTGTCAAGTGGTTACCTTTGATCAAAATTAGGTAAGTATGCTACCAAAAATTGGTCTAAAAGTGAACTATGGTGCTGGTCCTCAGATGTTGTTATACCCGTAGTAAAAAAACACAAATAAAAGTCAGTTGTATTTATTTTTATTGAATATCACACTATCCCAATTTTTACATTTGATCTAGTCTTTAGTCTTTAGTTTTTAGTCTTTAGTTTGATCTAGCAACATTATTATTAATAAACTTGTTTTAAAAAAATCATATAATTAGATAAGATTTTCTTTAAACATTTTCTTGGCTTGGAAAGACAAATGATAATAATACAAAAACAATTAAAAAACTAATTTGAACAAAACTCGTAAACCTAATAACAATTATAATAAATTCACAATATAATAGGTAATTGTTATCCATATTAATCTAAATTAAGACAACTCACATCTTAAAAGTTTCTTACTTTTTACTTATCTTTTTTTTTCTATAGTTCGACACATTCGAGGTAGTTGCAATTTGCTGAAAAATGCTGACAAATACTTAATTGGGTCTAATAACGCACGGCTACAAGTTAAAATTTTGTACGCAATTCACATACATGTAGGTGCGTGTGGACGGGCACGGCTCCGACTGCCATTCAGCTAAGGAAAAAATATTAAATAACATTTTGCAAATGATGATTTATGCTAGAACAGTGTTTTTCAATCTGTGGGTCGCGACCCCTATGGGTGTCACGAAACCTTAGTCGGGGGGTCGCCGGCAGAAGGAAAGGTAGACATCGCGCAAGCGGGCGTCCAACTTACCTCTTACTTAGTTGCCTCTCGCGGCTTCTTGCAGACTAATAAGTAAAGGTATCAAAGTAAAGAAAATCATTATCGTAGTCTTTTAATTTATAAATTCTTTGTCTGTCTGACAAGGGGGTCGCCAGAATTTTTCAACCTGTAAGGGGGTCGTGAAATCAATAAGATTGAAAATCACTGTGCTAGAGCATGCTAGGCGTGATCCGTGTCCGAGTCGGTCGAACCGTGTATGGATTTGTGCCGAGCCGAGCCTCGTTCACCGCACGGTGTAGCATGAACACCATTCAACAGCTTCATATAATTAAATCATTAAATGAAACAAAAAACCCGACTGCGTAAAACAACAAATAACTGAAAAGAGAAAAACAAGCTCTTAAATCTATAGAATTTTGAATATAACTTGAATTTTATAAGGTATTGCAATCGGGGACAACCTAAGTATGTATTTTTTTGTAATATTTGTTTATCCCCGAATAAAAAAATAGGGGGGGTCCCCTATTTTTTTATTCTTAGGCGCCATATAAAAATAATATACCCTATGACACTCCCCCAGTCAAGATGAATCTAACGACACCTCATATGCTTAAATCCATCAAGCCGTTTAGGCTGCAGAGCGGCACAAAGAAATAGACATACATACATACATACATACATACATACATACATACATACATACATACATACATACATACATACATACATACACTCGAAAAACATAACCCTCCTTCCGGGTCAGTCGGGTAAAAAGTTCGTGAAGTTTTGTTCGTACCCACGGTCTAGTATAAATCATCCTTTATTCTGGTGCATTGAAAAACCTTTACTAATATAGATACTGGTGCACAAGTATCTATTCACATTTCTCCAAAGTTACTCAAATTTTTTCACCATAACTTTGATAACCCTCTCATCATCCGTGGGGTATTTGAGGCCAATCTCGGCTAGTTCCTTTATGGAGACAGTGAGAACGGTGGTGAAGCCGCAGCGTGCAGCACACTTCTGTGATGCTGCTCCCGTGAATACTGTTGAGGTGCCCTTTATACCAAAATGCGTGGCCAGGGGCTCTCTGAAAAATGAAGAAAAGCAAATAAGTGAAACAATTTATCAATGTTTGGCGTGAAGGCAGTCTATATTTGACACCTATAAACCAGATGTCTTCAAGGCAAGAGTAAAGGCATTTTGTGGGTAAGCGTGCTGAATCCTTGGCCTCTTCCTAATTCTCCCTATTCTTCAGGGGTCAGTCGACGGGCAAATGTAAGCCCCCTAACACTAAGTGTAGATGGCGATTTTGCACATTGAAGAATTTCTCGGTACGAGTCTGGCATAACCTGGTGGCTTCCCTCGGGGTCGGTCGGTTATCCTATGAAGATATACCAACGTAAAGAAAGGATCGTGCTCTTCGTCATTAAAGCCTGGGAACTATCTCGCCATCTGGTCGGCATATCTTGTGCCTACATAACGGTAGAACACAAAAGTAGATATGTTATGAGGTTTCGCAGGCCCCATTCAAGACTCCAGGTCCTGGAGTCTTGCCTGGAGTCCAGGAGGCCTAGCTGTTGCGGCATCTTGCCTTGAATAAACGATAAACACGTGGTTAACGAGCTCCTAGCATTTGTATAAATGGTACAAACCTTGCAGCCAACATTTTAGCACCAAGCTTAGCACCCCTGCATTTTCTCTTAACGACCAGCCCAGCTGCATGGAGCACCTTATCCATGCCCAAGTATTTGAATGTATTCAATTTTGTGTTAACATACGTGAGGGCGTCGTAAACGTTCTTCCAGCTTTCGCCTTCGATCTGGGGAAAGAAACTTTAAGGGTAAATTAAATTTTGAAAGTATGCCGCACGCAGGGTCCATTCGTGTCGGCGATGATAGCTCAATGGTAGTGACGTTGGATGCCGAGACGAAGGTCCCAGGTTCTAATCCTACAATGAGCTTGAGCTTTCGTTGAAGGAAAACATCGTGAGGAAACCATAGCACAGCGGTAGGGTACAAGTTGGCTACCACCTTCAAGTTGAAAATCTATCGCCAAGCACCTATCGGTGTGTTCCGACAGCTGCAAGTGAGAATCAGTTCCTTATAGGCTTTGTAAGGTTACCATCATCGGCTACATCACTACTATGGCGAGATTGCGGTCAAACACAGGACTATAAAAAGACTACGAATATCATGGATGGCCAAAAGAGCAAATGTATCTATTCTCTCCCAACTCGGCATTAAGACCCGATTGTCCACACCACATGTCTGCAACGCGTGCTTTCATATTTCGGCCATATAATGAGAAGAGGGGATGACAGCCTTCGAAAGCTGGTCATTGTTGGTAATACCGAAGGCAAGAGAACACGAGGCCGGTCGCCAACACGATGGTCGGACCAAGTGAAAGAAGCCACCTCCTCTTCTAAATTCTACCAAGTGGTGAGGGCTACTTCGGACCGGAATCGATGGAGGCAGTTTGTCCGTTTAAGGGGTTCTAGTGACCACGATCCTCAGAAATGAGGGACCGACTGAAGAAGACTGCAAAATGGCACCGACTTTATATAGCTTTTTTGCAGCAAACAATGCGATAAGAAACTAAATAAACCAACCTAATCAAACAAACTTTAAAATAATTCTAAATAAGTTTCAATTTCTGCTTGTTACTGTAGTGATTAAGTCACCCACAGAAATCGGAATAAATACGTATAACTCACAATATCATCACGTTCCTCGTCAGCGTAGGTGACGTAGCACACATTGAGGGCCACCAGCTCCCTCTCGCCGTCCTCTTCAGTGTAGCAGGCCAGGCTCATCCGCTGCGATAGATATTTCCTCCAGTAGTCACAAACGCTGCGCATGCTCTCCGGATCGTTTACCACACCTAGAAAGTAGGTAAGTACAATTGTTAGTTCATCATCATCATCATCAGCTGGCACTGAGCGGTTACCGTACGTAACTCATGATTGCGATGGTTGTTAGCCTTACTTTACCGTACCGCTCATTTACTTACTAATACATACAACTCATTCATTAATAAAACTAAAAAGTCTGAAATGTATAAAATTATTAAAAGAAACAAAAAACCCGACTATGTAAAACTAAAAATTCACTAAAAAGAGAAAAACAAGCTCTTTAATCTATAGAATTTTGAATATAACTTGAATGCTATAATGTATTGAAGTCGGGGATAAACAAATATTACAAAAAAATACATACTTAGGTTATTGGTTTGTCCCCGACTGCAATACTTTATAGAATTCAAGTTATATTCAAAATCCTAGATATTTTTTTGTTTTACGCAGTCGGGTTATTTGTTTCTTTTAATTTGTAATACATACATACATATACTCGAAAAACATAACCCTCCTTCCGGGTCAGTCGGGTAAAAATATTTTGGTTTTTGTTACTTTTAATAATAAGTGAATTTTATTTACTGGCCTTTTACACACGTTTCTCGTTCTTCACCTCGTCGCCATTATGTAGTGAACATTGCCTGACACTATTCACTGTACCCGCGTCTCTGGCTCACTACTACACCAGATCCGAACGCAAGCGCAAGTCCAATGTCAGACTGGCCGGTTGACGACATCGAGCAACACACTGGCTATTGATTCAGACAACGGGACGCCTGCCAAATCAAACGTCTGAATCTTGATAATCTTGGCAGACGGTGATGAACATTGTCTCAGCAGCTAAGGGTGTCGAGAGGTGTGTACAGTAGTACCCAACTAATATGGCTTACCGATGTACCTGCGCAGAAGATACGTTTTCAAAGCGCGGGAAACGCTATTGGTCGGCAGCTGCCGCCATGTTAGCGCGCGCCGTGCGTAGGGGCGTGACTTGCGAGTGAGACGGAACAACAGCTGTAGTGTATTATGAACCTTATAGTAGTGATCTAAGGTTGATTGTAAGTTTTAAGCATTCTTTCGTTAATCTTCGGGGCCATACTTTCTTTTCTGTGCGAACGAAGATTCACGACGCGCCATATCAGTTGGGTACTACTGTAACGGTTTCACTATCTCGACTAATCTCAGAGCGAGTCCCTCCGCTATTATTCTTTCATTTCAGTGAGATTTGTTATAGACAAGGTTTTTTTTTAAAAGAGTATTTAATTGATGTGATTATTTTTATTCTTAGCACCAGCAACCTTCTAAACCGGTGCTACAGTGAAGACGATTTAAATAACTTGTAAAACCCTATTAGGATATATGAATATTTTGAATTTTGATTGTCTACAACCATAGACTTAGGATTTCGTTACTCTGCAACCAACAAATCATCATATACTTTTTGCAAATGTTTCCGTATTAGTTGTCAGATATAATAATCTGCCATAATTAATGTGCGGGTAACAGTTATCCAGATATTGTGAAACACCAAAGTACGTACCACTCAAAGCGCATAAAGTTCCATCAGGGCACATGTTATCTTTAAGCAGCTTGATCGCTTCCTCGTCATCTTCAGGAAGTAGGTCTTGGATGACCCATGTGACGTCATCCGTCTGCCAAGTGTCGTACACCCGAGGGCAGGTGGAATCCCAGGTCCTTTTGAACAGCATCTTCAGGCCTAAGAATATAAAAGCTTTTTTATTTATTGAATGCAGTTTTTTAAAAGAAGTACGGTTGCCGAAGGTGGTAATCACATAGCCCAGAAGGTAACTAGCGGACCACATAGGTTTTTAAATTCAAATTCATTTATTTGCCATAAATTGTAGTACATTCCACAGGGTGTAAGTAGCTGTTTATAGATCGTACACTTAAACTTGAGCATTAAGCTTTAATCCGAATAAACTAAAAGAAACACAAATATATATAAAGGAAGAATTTACACCAAAAATCCTAGAGATCCGGAAATCACTGCAGGAACAACTTCAAAAAGAGAAAAAGGAGGGATAAATAGCGTATCTAAAGTATGATAAAATTATTGTACGAGAGCCTAATCAGCGGGAAACTAGACGAACCCTATAGCTCAAACTCAAAAAAGAGAGAGTTAGGGATCACGCCTCCACACCAGGCTCAAAGCTCCGTAGTAAATCAAGAGAATGCCAACACTAAATATCAAACTGCAAAAAGAACAAAATTTCTCTCAAGGGTAGCCAGAGCATCATTACCAACTATGTGCAAAAACGAAACGATAACCAAAAATCGACATCGTCTGTCGCCTCAGATGAAGACCAATATGCTCGTTCAGCATGGGGGCAGTAGACCAAAACCCTCCAAATGCTAAATATAAGGGTCTCTCACTCACAGCTGATTGTGAAGAAATCTTATCATTATCAACACAAAAATTATTATAATAAGGTTCACGGGTCGTGAGCACAGATTGACAGCTGCGCAGTAGTTAATTTTTCGGTCTGTTTGGCGAAATGAAGAAGGGGGGAGTGCCGAGCTGCCCACGATTGGTTCGTCAGTCGATGCTCTTCGTTTATTCGATTCTCGCGTGTCATTTTGGCTACTGCGATTTGGTCAAAAGTGTACATGCGCGAGCTTGCCCCCGCTACTGCCTATCTGTGCTCACCACTGGTACCATCTGTATCAGACTGGGTATGATTTACCTGACAGGTACCTGAAATCAATTCCGCAGTCTCCTTAACAATAATAGCTGATAAGTTGTTATCTATCTTATCACTGACCAAAATATTACTATCAACACACAAGGGCATAAAAGGAGAATGACAATAAGATTCCTTATCACTCTGAATTGTAGGTATACCCTTATAACTATTTTTATTGCCAGATGAGACCAGCAGGGCTATGTTAAAACGCTCGGATTCGATATCGGAAACGGATTCAAAAACTACCGAGGCGATATTTCGCAATTACTTTTTTAATTTCCGAATTCGAATATTTTTTCTTTACGGAAATATAAATTCGATGAATCGAAAAGTTTTCGGGTAAATTAAAATAGCAATTGCTGAAATTCGCCTCGGAATTTTATGAATCCGTTTCCGATATCGATTCCGACGTTTTAAAATAGCCCTGCTGAAAAGGCATGGCAGCATGTAAGTTGTCAGCAATTCCACATGAAGGTTTCTTATCAGTAAGGGAATGTTTCTGAGGACAATACTTAGTCACTGATTGACTTTTACTTTTGTTTACCTTCTTATCAGTTATCATTAAGAAGTTATGATTCCCTAGAGTGATATTATTTTCGTCAAACTCACCTGTGGTTGAAATTTACCTTGAGAAATGGGACAACACGGTACAATATAAAATTATATTATATAAAATTGGAAGTTACATTTGGAGCATTCTTTACGGGTAACACCTGCTTCACCACAACCATAACATGCTAACATGGATTCATTTTTCTTACTATTACTAGGGCCTACATTATTTTTATTATTAAGTTTGCGACATTGTTTGCGGGGATGTCCAGGACCCACACGCTGGTGACGCCAACTTGTGGCCACAGACAGGCCCTCATTGGATAATTGCTAGGTATATGAGTGCATACGTTACAATACAAATACATAAGTCAAAGTCAAACTATTTACTTATTCAATTTAGGCCCAGAACTTATGAAAGTCTTTACTGAAGTTACCACAGAAAGACATAAATATTCCCGTTTAGTAACGTTTTAGTTCGATCATACGTTGATGTTTAGGGGTCTGAACCAAAAAGGTAAAAAGTAATAGTTTATCCGTCCGTCGGTCTGTCTGTCTCTCCGTCTCTAACAGCGCTATATTTCAGCAACCACTAAAGCTATATTTGAAATTTGGATGAAATTTAGTTTTTTAAATAGTTTTTTTTTGTAGCATTTTCCTTAGGATTGCAAATGAAAAATAAAAAAAATAAAAAAAATATTATCTTTGCAAAAGGGGTTTGGGAGACCGAATTTTTAAAGTACCTACAGCTAAAAGTATAAACGGAGTAATTTGAAAGGGCGTCGTTTGTGCAAAATAGGTTTTTATTTTCTTTAACATTGCGTAGTTTTTGACATATGAACAAAAAAAAATACCATTGCTCCCCCTTATCTCCGAAGTTTGCAAAGTGAAAAATCTGAAATAATTACAGTTGATAAACATTAATGTAAATATTACAGGAAAATATAACGAAGTTATTAAATGGCACAGTTCCTTCGACAAAAAAAATATTATACTTTGTTGTTTTTATAAATACTTATACGACTCCAAACCTTTTAATTTTTTTCCAACAACATAAACAAAATTTCATATAAAACACTAGTTCTCAAATACAGATTTCAATCAAAAACACTTACGTTTATTCACAACAAAATGCTTCCACAAATTAGTATCGTGTGATAGTTAGCTTCTAGTATTTCTAATTTACTTCCTAGACTAGTGGAACTATGACTCTACAATACGTCCACTCACAAACAATACAAGATCTCAATAGCCTTGATAGTGAGTGAGTAGCGAGCGATTCTACGCTGACTCAAATAATATACGCATCTATTACCAGCGAAGCGTAGTGTCATTTTTAATGGCAAGCTAGGGCTGTTATGCTATTGTTTTTGGATATTATCCAGTACTTATTGTGTGATAATTTTTTTGAAAAGTAAATTGGCTCAATTTTCCATGGATTTTTCACCGAATTATTTCAGGCTGCCACTTCATTGTTGAATTAGTTAACTAAAGATCGCTTTTCTTTTTCGCTTCGAGAATAAATAAACAAAATATAATAGGTTCTTAAACAATATATAATTTTCTAATATCATTACCATAAACCGATAGATGTCATGAGCTTCTACCAGGGCTATCTACTCTGTATCAATGAGAACTAGATATAGCCTAGGAACTAAATATAAGATTCTTGGATCTTAAATTTAGTTCCTAGGCTCAATCCGGTATCAATACTCAGCTCCTCAGGTATCTAGAGGAACACCAGTTGATTAGCAACCGCCAGTACGACTTTCGTCATGGTCGTTCTGCTGGTGATCTTCTTGTTGACCTGACGTACCGATGGGCTGAAGCCATAGAGAGTAAAGGCGAGGCATTGGCAGTTAGCCTCGATATCGCTAACGCCTTTGATCGGGTCTGGCACAGGGCACTTCTATCGAAGCTACCGTCGTACGGAATTCCCGAGGGTTTGTGCACTTGGGTGTCTAGTTTTGCTGAACGGACCATCAAAGTCGCCGTTCACGGATGCTGCTTCGATATCAAGAATATCAATGCTGGCGTACCGCAAGGCTGTGTGCCCACACTGTTCATCCTGCATATCAATGATATGTTGAAAATTCCTAACATTCACTGCTATGCGGATGACAGCACTGGGGATGCCCAATATTCCGGCCTTGCTAACATCCCTCGGTCCACGAGGAGGAAAGTCGAATAAGACTTGTGTCGAGACTTCGTTGGAGCAGGTCTCAGAATGGGGGAGACTAAATTTAGTCCGTTTTAACCCCTCGAAAACATAAGTCCCATTCGTAGTAGCACTACAATTCAAAGACACTTCTCCCAAAATCGCACAGAGTATCGGGATCCTTGGTTATTGCGAGTGATGTCCAGTTCCGAGGTCATTTGGAGAGCAAAGCCAAACTGGCTTCAAAAAAGTTGGGTGTGCTAAATAAGGCTAAGTGGCACTTCACGACACTGCAGCGGCTACAGCTTAATAAAGCGCAGGTTAGGCCGCATATGGAGTACTGCTCGCACCTCTGGGCAGGCGCACTCGCTTATCAACTTGATTCTATCATCGCACTGCTCGCCGGCGATGTGGAGTGCATCCTCACATCCTCAAGCCGCCACGATCGTCCACACAACGACGGACGTTCTTACTGTGGACCATTAGGATGTGGAATGAGCTCTCTGTTACGCTTGTTTGCCATCTTAGTGGTATAAGAAAAAAAAAAAAAAAAAAAAAAAAAACAAGTTATATTCAAAACTATTTATATTCGCCTTTTTTGAAGAACCCCATGCTGTACTCCATTGGGAAAACCACGGCGGGGAGCTCATTCCACAATCTGACCGTCCGCGGAAGAAAGCTCCTTTTAGCCCGCACAGTCAAAATCAAATCAAATCAAAAAGTCATTTATTCAGTTTAGGCCCTAGTAAGGCACTTATGAACGTTACATTGGTACATATAGTTGAATTTCAGTTCGAAGCAATTCTGGTTTCAATGTGTGAGGATGGACTCCCCGTCGATATGGCGAGAGTTGCGATGGTAGAAGAATGATGGTAGATGGTATTGAAGTCGGGGATAAACAAATATTACAAAATAAAATACATAGGCTATTGACAATATATTTATTTGAAAATTTTGGTCATGACCTACGCTAAGCGAGCTATAGAAAGAGCCCTATGCTCGGGATTAATAAAATAAAATCGAAAAAATAAAAATAGATAAAATAAAAAAACAATAACTAACTGATTCAAATCATCAACGCACATCATAAACTTGAAACGCTCGATTAACTAAATTAATAATAATGTTTGCATTATTAGTTTATCAAAACGAAGTATTCCCATTTGCGCACCGATTTTATGAGCACCAATTCATATTTTGGATCGGTGCTCAAATGGGAACAAAAATTTAATACGAAATCATTCCCTTTTGAGCACCGACGGTTTTGTAGCTGCTAGTGTTGTGGTGTTTAATAAAACGTAACGATAAAAAAATTACAGTTTTATTATAAAAAGTATTATCGTTAGAGAACCAATTTTTAGAGCATCAAAACTATTCCGCTTTGAGTACTGATCAATATGTTAGGTTGGTTGTCAATTGCTGAACAAAATATACTTGTTGTTGATATTACCTACTAATAATAATAAATTAATAATACATTTATTTCCAAATGACTTATCTTAGGTTATATATTTTTGGAATATAATTTTAAGAAAAGATTAGTTTGTGTTAGAAAACCCATTTTACTTATATTAAATCTCTCTCTAAATACCTCCAAAAATGTATACTTAAGAAAAAATGGTACCAGGATAGCATAAGCTCGAAGGAGCTCTCTCCAAAAAATTTTTTTTAAATAAAAACCTGGTACCCTCTGTTATACTGGTACTATTTAAAACTGTGGTATTTAAATAAAATATATCGATAAAAAAGTCGTTTTATTGTACAGAATAATTTAATTGTTTATTATCAATTACAGATGAATATTGAAGACTGAAGACTTACTCACTGCTCCAATAAATAAGTAGAAATAAGATCCTAGCAGACATGCTCTTTCACACTTACCCATGCATAGACTTTTAAACTCACTCTTACAATCAGAATCTCATACACAAACACTCACACACACACACACACACACACACACACACACACACACACACACACACACACACACACACACACACAAACATTCTATTCAAACACCCATATTGTACCTATCTTTACTAACAATATTAACCCTTGTTTTTCTGCCTGTAATGTATTTATTAATTTCCATAATTTAACTACTGCAACTCTTTTAAGAGGCCGTTATCAAAATCTAAACGGGCCGAATTAGGTATTTGACACGTTCACATACACGCGGGAGCGCTCGGTCGCGTGTGTGCGTGAGTCCGGGAGTCATTGATGGTCAATACGGTGATTAAATGGTGTTGATCCATTGATATTTATTTATTTATTTTATTTATTTATTCAGAACAAAAACACATTATACATATTACGTGTCTTTTACTCTCGTGGATTTTTCTATTGAAATAAAAATCATGGTAGTAAATCAAATCAAAATCATTTATTTCAAATAGACCTTCGCAGGTACTTATTTAATATTAGTATTCAGTTTATTCACCTATTTATTTTTATTTTTTCTATGTATGCAAGTATTAGTTTATTACTTTATATATCTCAAAGTATAATAGTATTTGTGTATAAATAGTATTAGTTTATTTCATAAAACGATTTCTATGTTACCACTAGATGCGCTGTTCTTAAGAAAAAATCTGCCAAACCTGATGCAGCGGGGCGCGGGCGGGGTCTAACCAAACTATTAAAAAATGCAGCGCTAGACGCTCATAGAGTATAGTTTTCTCGCGACCAAAATGTCTTAAGCGCCAATGATTTCATAGCGCTTACGCCTTTGTTTCAACGTAGTGTAACTACATGTCGTCCCTATAGAAGTTTTACAAAAACATGTTTGCAACGGCAAGCTTAATTCTATAGAGATATATCTTATATCTTCTATAGAGCAATCGGACCAGTATCTAAAAAGTTCAAAATGTCGGACACTTTTTAAAAATTTTGAGAACAGATTCTTGTTTTGTTAGTCCGAGGACTCTCGAATATCGATTTTGAGAGCAATCTGACCAGTATCTAAAAAGTTTAACATGGCGGACACTTTTTCATAATTCTGAGAAAAGATTCTTGTTTTGTGACCCCGAGGACTCTCAAATATCGATTTTGAGAACAATCGGACCAGTATCTAAAAAGTTCAACATGGCGGACACTTTTTCATAATTCTGAGAAAAGATTCTTGTTTTGTGACCCCGAGGACTCTCTATTATCGATTTTGACAGCAATCGGACCAGTATCTAAAAAGTTCAAAATGGCGGACACTTTTTCATAATTCTGAGAAAAGATTCTTGTTTTGTGACCCGTAGGACACTCAAATACCGATTTTGAGAGAAATCGGACCAGTATATAAAATGTTCAAAATGGCGGACATTTTTAAAAAAAATTGAGAATAGATTCTTGTTTTGTGACCCCGAGGACTCTCCAATATCGATTTTGAGAGCAATCGGACCAATATCAAAAAAGATCAACATGGCGGACACTTTTTCAAAAATTTGAGAATAGATTCTTGTTTTGTAAACCCGAGGACTCTCAAATATCGATTTTGAGAGCAATCTGACCAGTATCTTAAAAGTTCAACATGGCGGACACTTTTTCATAATTATGAGAAAAGATTCTTGTTTTGTGACTCCGAGGACTCTCAAATATCGATTTTGAGAGCAATCGGACCAGTATCTAAAAAGTTCAACATGGCGGACACTTTTTCAAAAATTTGAGAATAGGTTCTTGTTTTGTGACCCCAAGGACTCTCAAATTGAAACAAGGCCAGGATACGTTGCTCCGCTATGGATTTCCAATGCCTACCCTCCTACTCCATCATCATACCCTGAAAACCATACATGGTCAAAGTTCATCTAACGACAATTCCAACAACCCCAAACACGGCTAGCATACGATTCTCCACTATGGAGTTCCAGTGCTTACCCTTCTTCTCCATCATCAGACCCTGAAAACCATATATGCTCAAAGTTCATCATAAGACAATTCCAAAAAGCCTAAACATGGCTAGGAAACGTTGCTCCGTTATGGAGTTCCAGTACCTACCCTCCTACTCCATCATCAGACCCTTAAAACTATACATGGTCAAAGTTCATCTCAAGAAAATTCCAACATGTCCAAACACGACCAGAAAGCATGTTGAAATCATCACATAATATTTGAAATAATAATAAATAACATTAATTACCAAAGAATCAAGAACTCACGGTCGCACTATTTTCGTCTGTAACTGAGGGCGTCGACACGTCGCGTCGTACGTAGAGTGTCAACTCGGTGCGCAGAGCAGAGCGATACGTCCACCCTCTGGAAGCGCTCGGCGCGGTCTGCTGACTCGAGGCTTGCGTCGAGTATTATATTGCGCGATTTAGGTAGTTTTAAAAGATTTTTTAAAGCCACAATTTTTTAGTTTTTTGAACTTTTTTTTTGGGAATTGGTTTGATTTTGAGCTAAAGTTTATTTATGTTATTTTAGTTTTAAAAAACGAGAGTTCTAAGTAGCCAAAATCAAAGGCAATACTTAACCCAAATTCTCTACAATTTGACTAAGTAAAATATTTTTTTACTCAACATTTTTATATGAAAGTGGTAAAAAGTGATTGGTTTATTTTATAGATAACTTTCATAATAATATATTGTAATTTTTTCGTACCGTTTAGACGTCAAGAAGATTCTTAAATATGTGATATTCTAAACCTCTTACAGCAAAAATTCAGAAACAGCCATCCGTTTAAACATCGATTAATCGAAATTAAATACTAAAAATCAAAAAGTAGCCCGTTTATTAGATCAAATTGAAATGATCTTTCATACTGTGAATTCAAACTTATAGAAATACAGCATTTTAACTGTAAAATCACGTCTGTTAAATTAGGTAAATCAGCGAAAACGGCAAAATTATGCCAACGGAGTCTTAAATGAGCAACATATTACTGAATTGTAAATATCCTAGTAAGTGGAGACCTGGTGACCTGAAATACAGGTACTTTGCCTAGTTTAGGCACCAGTCTCCCACAGTATATAGTTTGCCTAAATATGTATGAATGAAATGTGTACTTCTTATCAAATATTGTGGTGAGAAAATAAATTTTTATTATTATTATTATTATATTAATTATTTATTACTTTCCTAGACTTAAATTTTCTCAATTCGAACAAAACACAAACAATACCATACGTTTTTTATTATTATGAAGAGCTTAGGTAAGATGATCTGTGATGATTTTAGAGCATCAGCTAATATTTTAAATTGTACCAGTATAACAGGAGTTTGAAGGAGCTCTCTCTAGTAAAAAAACAACATTATATTCTTTAAATTTACGAAAAAGGAGAGAGCTCCTTCGAGCTTATGTTATACTGGTACAATTTAAAATATTAGCTGATGCTCTAGAATCGGTGATCTAATAGGAATATTCAATAAAATAACGTAAGTACAAAGTCTTGGTACCATTTTTTCATAAGTATACATTTTTGGAGGAATTTAGAGAGAGATTAAAACACTACAACACTAGAAGCTACAAATCCGTCGGTGCTCAAAAGGGAATGATTTCGAATTCAATTTTTGTTCCCATTTGAGCACCGATCCAAAATATGAATCGGTGCTGAAAAGGGAATAGGATCGGTGCTCAAAAAATCGGTGCGCAAATGGGAATACTTCATCAAAACTACCCGAAAAGAGGGTTTAGCGGGTATTAAAGTTTGATACGATTAACTTGAAACTCGGTATTTATACTTTGAAGAGAAAATAAAGAAAAACATAATTTTTGGTTTCTCGAAAATTGTCCCCCAATGGGATAAAAATGGACGATTATGTTGCGGGGAGGGGAATTTTAATGGGGATAAGTTCTGTTGAAAAAAATAGGTTTAGTATTTTTGCGGATAATACTCGGATAAAATTAGTATCCGATACATCCCTTCATCGCTTAATTTCATTATCTTGTCAAATAGTAAACGCCTTTGATATGAAATAATGAAAGACTGAATATGAAATATTGCAGTATAACCCAACTCGGCAATTACATTTATAAGTTTTTACCTAGTCTTTAGTCATATCTCATATTTTTGACCAAAACTGACCAAAATATCATCATCATCATCAGCCTTTTTTTTAAGTCCACTGCTGGTTATAGGCCATGAGCGCGCCACTCCTTCCGGTTTCTTACCATCCGCATCCAACCCAGTCGGGCCACTTTTTTGAAGTCGTCAGTCCATCGAGCTGGGGGGCGCCCTACACTACGTTTTCCAAGATGCGGTAAGACTCGTCTGCTCCATTGACCGTCGCGCGTCGGTTCTGCGTCAGATGTGACCGACCCATTGCCACTTCAGCTTACTAATTCGTTGAATAGAAATCCCGAGCAAAGACTTTATCAACCAACTTCTAAATTGGATTTAATTGGATACATTGGGCAATAATATTTGAAAGCTAATGCAAAGCTCACCGGGTGGTACGTCATATTAATTCATCGTTTGGCGCAATTGGGTTAAAATGACCTACTAGTTAAATTGTTGCTTGGAGATGCAAAAAATAACAAAATGGGCCTGATGAGTATGCTAGGCTCCGAATCATAGAACTTCTTTGTATAAAAATCTATATTTTTTATTGAGTGTATCTATCGCATAACCTGAAAATATACATTAGACAAGCATTCGGCTGTCAATTTGTTTCCCAAAATAAACTTTCTATACTTAAACGAAACTGATCTTCTCTAATTAAAAAAAAGTCGGTAGTAGGTCCTCGAGTGGATACATGTTTTTTTAAGCGTTTTTCAAAATCTGATACAATATGTTTAGAGCATATTCGGGTAGCTTCTGTTTCACATCCCAAATACATCCATGTGTCAAAAAGAGATAAACATAGTGCGGTAAGGAGAGACACCCGTTTGCCAAAAATGATTTCTTAGCATGGCCATATTTTAAGAGTCAGAAACCCAACAATTTCAGAGACATTACGACATAAGACGGTTAACTTAAAATTAACAGCTAACGTCGGTCCCATTTAATTAAATCTGTATTCAAAACTCTTATTTATTTAAATTTGTTATAAGAAAGATAAAAACAATTCAGCAGTTGACAATGTATACTCATAAGCTCATAAGAATGAGGAAGCTACATGACATTGATTAGAGCCTCACTCAAAGCTGCTTCCCTTGATCTGGATTCTAGTTTCTTGGTTAGTTCCTAGGCTATTATCTAGTTCTCTTTGATACAGATTAGATGGCGCTGGTAGAAACTAGTGACATCTATCGGTTTATGGTAATGACATTAAAAAATTAGTTTATATACGTAGTTCTATACCTACGATATAGATGGCGGTATATATTTTTGTAAGCATTGATGTATTCGTTATTGTACTCGTTTGGTTTTTGCATAATTACGTAGATATATCTATTAGTGTAAGATCCAAGTTACCTTCCTACATACCTTCAACCATCTGTTTAATTGATGAAAAGCATTTTATATCAAAAGTATGTTAAAAAAGAGCAAAGATTTTCATAGGGCATCGTGCCTCTACCCAGATGTATAGTCCGCCTTACTAAAGCATGACATTTAATATCACTCCGCTTGAGGGGCTCCTGAGCAAATCGCTCTCAGTTCGTATTGCGCACGGCTGTCATCGCGTCATACTCGCTGTACTGATTAAATAAAAAATGACAACTTGCGTATTAAAATACTGTCACAACACTTATAAAAACCAAGGAAAAACTAAAAAACTAACCTTCCATTACGATTGCGATTTCGTCACTTTTAATTACCTAAACTTATTACTTTTAAATACTGTCAATAATGGCTTGTTTATTTCGTGTTCCCATAGAGGCGACTATCCTTCTGGACGTTTTAAATTCTTTGATCACGAGTAGGTAAGGTAAAGGTACCCACCCGTGGTATATTTTTTAACATAACCCATTATAGTCCACCTATCTAAAAAAAACCTGTCCAGACTATGATTTATAAAACTATTTTTTATATCAATGGAAAGTATGAAACCTGTAGATTCAGGTACCTATGTCGATAATCATTTACACCTTTAACGGATTAGGAACCTATAGGATTTTTTGGGCAACCCACTCGCGATCTATTTTAAAATTAAAGCTCGGATCCTCTACTATCTGATCCCAAACTAAGCAGAGCTTGTACTATGGAAACCAGATAACTGATATTACTACATTATACACATTTTTTGTTAGTATATAAAAACCAAACAGGTATTACATTACATCTACTCATATAAATGCGAAAATTTGAGCCTTTATCACGCTGTATGCTCAACGAATTTTTATGAGCAAACATAGTATAAAAATAAGGATAGGTAGATTTTGTAACCCAGGACAACATTAGGATCTAGATACTTCGAGTGGTATAAGTGTGGAGGTTGGATACGCTCACTGAGCGTTTGTGTATCAGGTGTTATTGAACCGATCTGACTATCTTGAATGATTCCTGGGTAAAAAAAATATAAAGATAAACCGTGTCAAAGTTCCGGAGTGGGGCTCGTGGCGTCACTTTAGAGTAAAACAACTATAACGTGACGGAACTTCAAACGATATCTTCGTATTTTTTATTTAATTGAAAAAAGAAAGAATACGTGTCTAATATTTTTTGATGACGAACTAAATATAAATTTTCAGTCATCTGGCCTATTGGCTCCCTGACTGATGATGATACATAATTTGACTGAACTATAATTTAAATGAATCCCTTTCGTTATCAAATCACTTCCATTCTGATAATATGATAGTGTCCAACATAAATCTAAAGTAGTCAACAGACTCGGTCTGGCTCTATCTAAGAATTTATATATATGTCGCAGCCAATTAGCTTGATTAGCCGTTCAATTATCAGCCTAGCCTTTTTACTAAACTAGCAGCCTGAATGATATTCAGGCAGCTAGGCAAATGACTTGGATCGATAACATTTCACTACCTACTTGCCTTAATTTGCATACATTTTATAATTATTTACTGGATTTTGATATTAATACAGGTTAGAGTACGTTTCTCGAACTTATATCATTTTTTGGGACTTCATTGTTTTTTGTAATAAATTCTCAGTGCGGTAACCTCCCCCCCGCCGCACGCGCTCTCCACGAGATTTAATTTATAAGAAAATTGTCTTATTAGAAAAAGTGTCTTATGGGCGTGTCTGATCCGTTTCTTTAGAGACATTTCTTATAAGACACTAGATATTTTTCTTATAATGTGAACAGGGGCTAAGTATAGCACTCGGGGATAATGCAGATTCCTATCATTGAAAAAATGGTTCCACACTGTTGGGTTTCAAAGAAAATTCTTACCGCGGACGCTTAGATTGTGGAATGAGCTCCCTGCCGAGTTTTACCCAATGGAGTACAGCATGGGGTTCTTCAAGAAGGGTGTGATGAGGTTTTTGTAAGGTCGGCACTCGGCAACGCGTGAGTGATATCCCTGATATTGCAAGTGTCCATACGGTAACTGCTTACCATCAGGTGGGCCGTATGCTTGTTTGCTATCTTAGTAGGTAGTATAATAAAAAAAAATGGACTTCAGCTTTATTAGGTATTAGTATAGATGTCGTAATAATATGACAGAGCAAGTGTACTAGAAACCTTAGGCCTCACGCACCGTCTAACGAGAGTTAGATAGCTAGACACTAGAGCAGGGATAACGAACATTTATTGGTGCAGGTGCCGTTGCCGTCTTTGTTATTTCTGACGACATTGACAAAGTTTGATTTGGCTTTCAAAAACTGGCAGTTAGTGTGTTAATGGACAAAGAATAAAACTAGTTAAGACGCTTTTACCTTAAAACTAATTATTTTAAGAACCTATATGCAAGACGTCAAATATGAGGTCCTAATGAATTAGTGAACTTCCTCTTGAGGGATACTAATGACCTATACATTCATTCCTCAAGAGGAAGTTCACAAATTTATTAGGACCTTATATAAAACAAAACATTATTTTTTTCTAACAGTATACAAGATTCGTTCGTGCCATTGGTTCGCCATACCTGCACTAGAGCTATCCAATTAACGACCATTAATATCGGAGTTTCGTAATGATTTTCCATTAGTTTATTATTAATAACCGATCTCACACGGTGAACATGATTTACTTAATTATTTTGGGTGCAATCATTTTATTACTAACGTTCATCTACATCACTGGAAGGAGCAATGAGCGTTATTGGCAGAAACGTGGCGTAAAATTCGAAAAGAAAAATAAAGTGACCGGTGTATTTTGGGAATTTGTTACTCAGAAACGACCTTTGTTCCAAATATTTCACAAGATTTATAAGAAGTACCCCAACGATCCAGCAGTTGGGTTTGGAAGTTTCTTCACACCTTCATTATACGTTAAAGATCCCCTGAACATCCAGCATGTCCTGCAATTAGACTTCCATTCTTTCAACCACAGAGGAGTGGAGATCAGCGATGGCGATTTACTAGCAGACAACATACTGTTCATGAACGGTCCAAGATGGAAACTTATGAGGCAAACTATGACACCATTGTTCACTGCCGCCAAACTGAAGAATATGTTCTACATCATAGATAAAAGTGCGCAAGATTTTGTCGAATATCTTCAAAAAAATCCTGATAAGCAGAAAAAGGATACTTTCAACACCCTATCGATATTTTGCAATGCTGCTGTCGGTGCTGCCGTGTTTGGCATCGGGACCAACTCGATATTCGATTCACCATTTCTTAAAATGGCTAAAGGTTCCTTTAAACCATCATTATGGAACAATATAAGATTTTCCATCTCTCTGATATCTTCATGGCTGTACCTGTTGCTAAAATTGAAGCTATTTTCAGAACACCAGGAATTTTTTATCAGTTCTATTAAGAAGGTAATTCGTATCCGCGAAAAAGAGAATGTAATGAAACATGATTTTGTTGATTTGTGCGTGAGTTTGCAGAAGAATGGAACGCTATGGGATAAAGAAACTGGGTTGAAATTAGAACCGTCTGATGAACTTTTAGCTGCTCAAGGTTTTTTTTTCTTCGTAGCGGGAGTAGAACCAACAGCTAGTGGTATGTTTGGAACTATTGTAGAACTCGGGAGAAATCCTGAAATCTTAGAACGCCTTCACAAAGAAATTGACGATGTTTTCGAGAAACATAAAGGCCAGTTGACTTATGATATTATTTCTGACATGGAATATTTAGAAAAAGTGCTGAGTGAGGGTTTCAGAATATTTCCTCCCATAGCTTACAATACAAGAAAGTGTATTCGAGATACAGTATTACCTGTAGGTAATATCAAAGTTGATAAAGGCACTCAAATCTATACACCGATTTACGAAATGCATATGGATCCAAAATATTTTCCTAATCCTGATGTGTTTGATCCTGAAAGGTTTGCTCGAGGTGAAATACTGCCTAATGATATAGCATATATGCCTTTTGGAAAAGGCCATAGAATTTGTATCGGATTAAGGTATGCTCGATTGCAAATAAAAGCTGGAATTGTTCGGGTACTGCGTGACTACACACTCAAGACAGTTGTTAAAGAAGGAGGCATTAAGTACAGGAATGACCAAGTTCAAGTAAGGCTGTTGAATGTCGACGTTCAGTTTATTTCTAGGCATTCTCAATGCCAATCTAATGGTTTCTAAATTTTATAAAGAGTTTTATCAGTTTTAATTCCCTCCAATTTCATACAAAAAGGCCAGTTTCAAGAATTCCTGTTCCTTATGTTAGAAAATGAATCCCTACATAGTTTAAAAAGAAATACGAACATATGTTTTTTTTGTTTGTCTTTTTATGCCTGTTACTGTTTTTTGACTGTCGTATGTAAGCAATAAAGTATTCTGTATTGTCTTTATGACAGAATTCATTTGCTAACGAGAATTACCTACCCTTGTCTAAAGGCCTAAGAATTAGGTTCCATAGAATAAGTTGTAAAATTATATTCATTTTGTTAACAACATAGATACGAGCAAAATATTCGAGATTCGGGGTTGAAACTCTGGGTTGTTGGGGGCCGAGCAGTCACCATCTTTATCACAAAATCTCTAAAAACCTGGTTGAAGCATCTCGTGTTTAAAATGCTGGCGCATACCTCAGTCAGAGAATCAGCATTGCCATCTAGTCCTGCCAACATTCTGGGAACATTGCCCTCTGATGACTTTTTGATTTGGTTGATTTATTTTCATTTATATAATTTTTAAGTATTTATAATGCTAGTTTTTTTATAATATTCTATTTTACCAACGGTAGTGATATACAAACAATCATTAGTTAATCTTTAACCATATTAGACAAATTGGTGTCCAAATTAATGTCGCAGCAAGTCATTATGAGATAATGCTATTATTTAGCTAGTCATCGTGGCTATTGTCAAGTTAGGTGATTTATTCTCAAGTGCCCCCTTGATGCGACGAGTGCATAACAAATAATCCGCTATTTATCTGCCCTTTTGGTACAAAGTAAGTTTTTGAGGTGGTGGTTGGCCAAAAAGAATCTTGCTTTGCTGAATAAAAACATCTTTCATAGATAGTTATTCTAAAGCTTCGCCCAATAATTCCCAAGATAAAGACTTTAGCACGTGTTCATTATTGATAATCTCAAGCATGCACTCGTTATCATGAACTGCACTCAAGTGATTGATATCCTAACATAAATACTGGCCAGGTTAATATAAACAGTAGTAGCCATATCGATTAGAAAGTACGTAATCTACATAAATAGGTAAACATATGTTTATGTTATAAGTTCCTAATGTCTATAGTCTCACCACTCAGACTTAGCTATTTATGTTTGTGTTATTACACGTCTGAAGACGTCCCACCATTATAATCATCATCATCATCATCAGCCTCTAATGTCCCACTGCTGAGCACAGGCCTCCTGCACACAAATGAGGTCGAAAGGGAATGGGCAATACTCCACCACGCGTGCCCACTGCGGCGAGGTGGAGGTAGGCTAGTGGTCAACCTACTGTTGGAATTTTTCAAGCCGTCTATTAGGCATCCAACTAGCTTAACGACTATCACAATTAAGTGATAACCGGGACCAACGGCTTTACGTGCCTTCCGAAGCACGGAAACGCTCGATTTGAAATACCACGAGGCGGTCACCCATCCAGGTACTGACCACGACGATGGTAGCTTAACTTTGCCGATCGATTAAGAACGGCTAATCATGCTACACCACGAGCGCATCACCATTATAATATTATTTAATTGATATTTGTTGTCAAGCTCATTTTAGGATTTGACCCCGTGACCTTCGTCACGATATTTGATGTCTCTACCACTAAGCGATCAATCATTAAATGATTCACACAGATTATATCAGCTAATTGAACTTCAATGACGATAACAACACTTTTCTTTGTCTTTTAAACAAACAAAATTGGACTGTTTTACAAAAAACTTAAACCGACTTTAAAATCCACTAAGAAGTAATCAAATCCTGATCTGATGACAATGGGACCAAACGGGAAGTGTACCCTTTCAAATAAAAAAAGAATTTTCCAAATCGGTTGGTAAATAACGGAGTTATGAGGTAACAAACATAAAAAAAAAAAAAAAAAAAAAAATACATTCGAATTGAGAACCTCCTCCTTTTTTTGAAGTCGGTTAAAAATTACACCAAATTTCTATAAATATATGGTAACTTTGTATAACATACTAATTATTTAAATCTTTACTAGTCTTTAACATGATTCTACGGTTGATATTGCTTTGTTAAATGGAAAATACAACGAAAACTACTGGAAAAAGAGGAGTTACCCTTCCTCAAGAAAACAATGTATTTAGACCTATGTGGGTGTTCTTAACTAAGGACAAGGCGCTATTTGACGTTTTTAGTGATCTCTATAAGTACGTTAGTACAGTATTACCCAACTGATATGGCGCGTCGAGATTCTTCGTTCGCACAGAAAAGAAAGTATGGCCCCGAAGATTAACGAAAGAATGCTTAAAACTTACACAACCTTAGATCACTACTATAATGTACATAATACACTGCAGCTGTTAGTTCCGTCTCACTCGCAAGTCACACCCGTCCGCACGGCGCGCGCTAACATGGCGGCAGCTGCCGACCAATAGCGTTTCCCGCGCTTTGAAAATGTATCTTCTGCGCAGGTACATCGGTAAGCCATATTAATTGGGTACTACTGTACTATTAATTATTCTGTGCTATAAGCAAGTACCCCAATGAGCCCGCTATCGGTATTGGCAACTTTATAATATCTAGCTTATACTTGTATGTAGTATATTAATTACTCTATGCTTATACGTAATAGATCCAATCAATATGCAGCATGTCTTACATCAAGACTTCAACTCTTTTCATCACAGAGCAATAGAACCTGTTGATGTTGATCAACTATCAGATTATCATTGAATTATTACACATAGAAACAAAGTACACGCGCGAAATATAATCCATTCAATTGGAGCCATAATGGCTCCAAATGACCGCCGCGCTGTCAGTGTACTGACTGGCGTTTTAGTGAGTGGAGCTCTCAGAAAAATAATAAATATGACGGTTTGTGCAGTAAAATTGTGTCATAATTCATCAGGGAAGAAAGATTAGAATTCTGTTGTAATATTCCACAGATAAGCCACTAGTTTTATTGCGTAATTCATCTAAAATAACAAAATTCAAAAATTAAAATACTTCACTCAGATTTCGAGCAAAGTGTTGCCAGCTGTTTGTGTGCGAATTTGTGTTATTTTACGTAATTGATACTGATTTTGTTAGAGTAGGAAGTAGAGTAAGTAATTGAGTCCGATAAGTTGTTTCTTTTACTTATAGCTATTATAACTGACTAGCTGTCCCCCGCGGTTTCACCCGCGTTCTTGGGATAAGTAGCCTATAATACTCAGGATAATGTAGCTTCATATTAGTGAAATAATTTCGAATCAGACTGGTAGTTTTACAGGTAGTTTTTTTTACAGAGATTGACCCAACCAACTTTTTGATTTCATTGATTAAACCAACAAACAAAAAACTCTTCCGGTTTCTTGTATTATAAATATAAATATTATATTAGTATAGATTCAGTTAGATATTATAAGAATGTATAACTATTCGTTTTTTATACGATAATGATAATTAAATACCTACATACTTCTTAATCTTCTTTTTCTATACAACCTATCATATATGCAACCTATCATTACCAACAATACCTACTACAAATTGTACGATCGTTCATAGCTTTGCACATTGTCTTGGTTTACTATGTTAAAATACCCGACATAAGTACTATGAAACATAATCATTAAACTAGTAATAAATAAATAACAGGCCTGTGTCTATGATAAATTATCTAAGACGCAGAACATTACTTACTTCCAATTTCATTAACTAGTATCGGAAGGTTAATTTTACCGCAAATTTTCGTTTAGCTTGCAACATTACTCGTGCGCTTGTGTGCGTGTCAGCGAGTGTAATTATATGGTACTCACGCACACATTGGTTGTCAAGTGGCCTACGAGTCGCGAGGATTTTTGTTCGATACTTCGCTTCTAAGCGTAATAATTCAATGCAGATTATGTTCTTTTTATGAACGGACCAAGGTGGCAGTTAATGAGACAAAACATGACACCGCTTTTTTCAGCAGTAAAATTGAAGAGTATATACTACGTTATAGACAAAAGTGCTTGAGTTTGTTGAGTTTTTAAAGAATAATCCAGTTAAAAGCGCGCTCGTATATAAGAAGCGCTCGTGGTGTAGCATGATTAGCCGTTCTTAATCGATCGGCAAAGTTAAGCTACGCCTGTCGTGGTCGGTACCTGGATGGTTGACCGCCTAGTGGTATTTCAAATCGAGCGTTTCCGTGCTTCGGAAGGCACGTAAAGCCGTTGGTCCCGGTTATCACTTAATTGTGATAGTCGTTAAGCTAGTTGGATGCCTCCTAGGCGGCTTGAAAAATTCCAACAGTAGGTTGACCACTAGCCTACCTCCACCGATCCGCAGTGGGCACGCGTGGTGGAGTATTGCCCATTCCCTTTCACCTACATTTGTGAAAGGAGGCCTGTGCTCAGCAGTGGGACATTATAGGCTGATGATGATGATGATGAATCCAGATAAAAGAAAGAGCCAAGTTTTTAACACCATGTCAACGTTCTGCAGTACAGCCATTGGAGCTTCTGTATTTGGTATTGGCACTGAATCAATTTTCGAATCACCTATCCTTGATATGGCTGAAAAATCGAATGCACTTACTTTCCTGCGGCAACTCAAATTTTTGAGGAGTATGTAAATTTTTAAGGCTTTGCGACTGACTTTTTTTTAAGAATTTGAGAACTTTTTCATTGGTGCTAATTGCTATCAGACAAGTAATCGAGAATAATCAAGATATTCGCAGAGTTTGATATATATTTAATATAACATTATATGATATTAGAAAACAATTACGTACCTCATATTCGATTACTCAATTTTATTAATACAAAAGTGAGTTTGTTCATACTACAAGAACATTTTATTTTTGGAGTGCTGAGTAATGCTTGGCGGAAGCTAGGTGTATTTGTAAACAAATTGATTTAACAAAAGATGTATGTTAGAATTGTCTGTAATTGAAAACAGGATACTTCGACGTTTGTTGACAGTTGAAAGTAGTGTTCCCACAATGTTCATTGAGAGCCAAAACGTTGGTCATTGAGGTAATAGCATTTGCTGCGTGTACTGTAATCAATATAGTATAGTGTTTGTTTGAGAGTTAGTCGCGATGAAATATATTTTATACTCTGTATGCTTGTTTTGTTCTTTCGATTGTGAGTATCCTTTTTTATTCATGTATCTGCCTTAATCATATAGCACTACTTATCTAGTATACTACTGATTTGGTCATGTAACTAAGGTCACATTTTTTGACAATGAAACTAAGGTGACAACTTAAACAAAAACAGTTTTTAAGTCAAATAGCATTATATGAGTAAGCCTATACAGATCGTTGTTTTGGTCAGCGACGAGCGACTCAGTGTCGATAATACAAATGATACTGGTGCTAAAAAAGCTTTTTTTAAATAATAAAAAAAAAATGGAAAATCATGTAATAAGCTAAAGTGTAGACGTAATACTCAACGGGAGTGCGAGGGAGTAAAGGGGAGGGGCGATGGCGGCTTGCGCCTAGCTCTAGTCTGTGCACGTGCCTAGTGACCATATTTTTCGGTAAATTTATTTCAAATTGAATAAGGTATTTCTCAACGCATTTACAGTATTTGATGTAATTAAGTCCATTTTTGGGAAATATATTTTTTATACTACTGCTCGTGGATCGCTTGTCGCCGACCAAAAAAACACCCTGTAATAGTATAATATTAGGTAGAGAATAGCGTTTATACGCTCAAAGAGCAGCTCGACTGGGGAAGTACCTCCACCTTACAGAATACCGCAGCCAAATGACTTTATGTTGTGTAAAGTTGTGTTCCTACGCATGAGTAAGGTTGCCAGAGCTCATAGGCACAGAGTATTATATTGTATCATAGGTGAGGGGGAAAGGGTCGGTAACGCGTGAGCGATGCTTCGTGTGTTGCAAGCGTCCATATGGCTTCGGTAACCGCTTACCATCACGTGGGCCGTATGCTTTTTTACCGACTTAGTCGTATAAAAAAATATCCTGGTACAATCTTCACATGTGGCTATCTGACCCCAAACTAAGCAGAGCTTGTACTATGGAAACCAGATAACTGATATAATACATTTACCTACTACTTTTTGTTTTGGTAAAAACATACTTAATATACATAATTACACCCAGACTAAGGACATGCAGACATGTTCATGCACACAAATGCATGTCCTGGGAATCGAACCCATGAACTGCGGCATACATAATGGGTGACTCCCTATAGGATCTACAAATGAAACCAGAAATCTTTTTACAGATGTATTGAACCAATATGTGAACCTTATTACAAAGCCTTCAAAATCTAATTTATGTGATACCCCCAGCAATACAGCTCTTGTAGAGCATTTCTTCAATATAATATTTTCTGAGTTTCATAACACGCCTCCAGTTTGCGTTTGTGTCCAAATGTGCACTGATCAGTCGACATACTGCTACCCTAACGGTTGTTTGAAAAGACAAGACCATACGAATAAGCAAATGAATAATATGCAGTCTATAGATAGATAGATAGATAACTCTTTATTGCACACCAAAAAAAACAAAAACAATAAAAAGAGAACAAAAGTACTTAAAATTAATTACTGTACAATGGGCGGTCTTATCGCTAAGAAGCGATCTCTTCCAGACAACCTTTGGATGGAGAGGAATCAATATACTATAAAAGACGGTGGTGTCATTTTATGATAAAGAAAATAAAAAAGATAAATCAATAAATAAAATAAGTACTTACATAGTTAAAAATATATTAAATACATATAAAAATAATTTACATATATATATATATATATATAAGTATAGGAATATAATAGATACTGTACAAATAAATACAAACCAAATATTATACTACGATACATATAAATATAGGTACTAGGCAATAAAAACATTCATAGCAGCTTAGTTTATAGAAAGATAGAACTTTTTAACATAATCTTTAAATACTGGAAGTGATGGCGCTCTCTTTATTGAAACCGGCAATGCATTCCAGAGGCGAACCGCTTGGACGGTAAATGATTTATCATAAAAGGAGCTGTCATGTAACGGTGTTTTCAAAATAAGATTTTCTGATGACCTGAGTGACTGAAGGAAATCAAAACGTTCCTTAAGATAGCGTGGGGCGGAGGGAACAAACAGTATTGTATAAAGAAGAGAAAGTATATGAGTATTCCGGCGAAGGCGTATAGGAAGCCACTTGAGTTTAGCACGATATTGGGAGACATGATCATATTTGCGCAAGCCAAATATAAATCTTATGCAGAAGTTTTGAAGTCGCTCAAGTTTATGTAGCTGGTCCTCCGTGAGGTCTAGATAGCAGGCATCGGCGTAATCTAAAACGGGTAGCAGAAGAGACTGCGCGAGCGCAACTTTAGTGGCAGTAGGCAAGAAATTACGGAGTCTTCTCAGGGAACCGGCTGATGCAAACAACTTGCGACTGACTGCCGCCATCTGAGGACCCCATGTGAGACATTGGTCCATGATTAGACCCAAGTTTTTTACATTATCACTATAAGGAACAGTGGCACCACAAAACTGAACTTTAGGCAGATCAGACCAGTTAACTTTTGAAATCCTTCGGGAACTGCCAAGAATTATAACCTGAGTTTTCGAAGGATTAATTTTAAGACCAAATGCATTACTCCATTCAGCTATACGAGAAAGGTTAGAGTTAGTTGTTTCAATGGCACTAGCAAGATTGTGAAGAGGAGCATGGCAATAAATTTGGAGATCGTCAGCATACAAGTGATAGGGAGAAGTGATGTGAGTTGATACAGAATTAATGAAAATGGCAAATAGAAGAGGAGACAAAACGCCACCCTGAGGTACCCCAGCAGACGTGTCACACCACGAAGAAAAAGATTCCTCGAGGCGTACCCGCTGCCGACGACCATGTAAGTAACTTCGAAACCAATCAATAACTGTTGGAGATATGTTAATAGAGCGTAGTATTGCGAGAAGAATATCAAAGTTGACGGTGTTGAAAGCATTGCTGAAATCTAGTAGAGTCAGCACAGTGAGATGACCGTTATCCATACCCAAACGTATGTCATCTGTAATTTTAAGGAGTGCAGTCACCGTACTGTGGCCAGGTCGAAAACCGGATTGGAGAGGATTGAGCAAATCATGTTTGGTAAGGTAATTACTAAGTTGAGTGTGAACTAAACGCTCAAGGACTTTGGATAGGAATGGGAGAATAGAAATAGGACGGTATTCGGAAAAGGATTTTGGGTTAGGCTTTTTAGGTAACGGTATAATTTGTGCTTCTTTCCACAGAGTAGGAAATATATTATTAGTAATGCAGGAGTTCAAGATGCTACAAAGTATAGGTAGGATAAAATCTAGGATAGGGACAAGCATATTTCGACTAATACCGTCAATTCCCACCGCATTGGATGAAATCGATAATACGCTCTTCTTAACATCACAAGCAGAAAATTGATTTAACATAAAAGGATTATTATCAGGAGTTGGTATGGTAGAAAGAAATTGTATTGTCGCAGTTTTAATCGAATCATTGATGTTAGACGAAGAGGAAAAATGAATATTTAGAGAATTAATGTCTAAATCTTTAGGAATAGACTCTTGTCGAGATTTACCAACTCCTATTGACCGAAGAAATTTCCAAACTTTAGCTGGGTCTCCGTTTTCAACGGATTGGTGGATGTGCCGACGTTGAGCATCCCTGAACACTGTATTGCAGCGATTCCGAGCACGGGCATATTTAGTCTTGTTGACATCATTTGAACGACACTTGTATCTACTTTTGGCTATAGTCTTTTTGTGCATTAAAACTTTCAGGTCTTCTGTAAGCCACGGTGCGGGAAGATGTTTTAGTTTAATAGCCTTCAGAGGGGCATGTTTATCATAAAGTTGAGTTATTATATGATTGAAAATGGCCACTTGATCATCTACTGACTCTGCACTAGTGACAGGACTCCAGTCAATATTTTGCGCATCCTCATTAAATTGTTCTTGATTAATACCACTAAAGTTACGCTGAAGAATAATTTTAGGTTTATCTTTAGGAGGACGGAGTTTATATGACAAGAATATCAAATCATGATATGAGAAGGCATCGGCGGGATATTGGCCATGCTTCGCAACATGCTGAAATGATGACACAAAAATAAGATCCAGAAGGGAGGGAGTTGAGTTTGGAAAATGATGTGTTGCATTAAGAGAAAGTATTTGCATGTTGCTTGAAGTAACAATAGACTCTAGTGACAAAGAACGTGAGTCTTTCTTAAGGAGGCAAGTGTTGAAATCTCCCATAATAATGGAATGATAGTAAGAAGGGACATGATCTTCTAGGATCTTCTCGAATGATGAAAAATAGTTGATACGTAACGATGGACAATAAAAGACTCCGAGAAGAACTTTAATTTGCGAGAAAAGCACTTCAATAAATAAATGTTCACCAGCATCTGGAGGAGGTGGCTGTGCAGACATACTAATAACCGAGAAAGGAATATGTGAGCGTAGATAGATAGCCACACCGCCACCACCACCACCGGTACGGTCATTACGGATAAGGCGAAAACCGGGAAGAGAGTAAGATGTGGAAGGGAGACAAGGCTTAAGCCACGACTCAGAGACTAATATAGCATGAATATTTTTAATATTAAATGATGCCAGCATATCAGTGAAGTGTGCCGGAATACTTTGCGCATTAATATGAATAACATTAAAATTTTTAGGTACATCAGAAAATTCATTCTCGAGGACATCTGAAAGGGATGGAATGCTTGAAAAACTATCTTCAATGCTGCTATCAGTAGAAGAAAATGAGAAGTAATCTCCACTGTCATTATTGCTACTATTTGATATATTTAACATAATATAAATAATAAATATAGATAATGTATATAAATAATAATAATTAACTATTAAAGCCTACTTTAAAAGCTTAGTATGTATATATAATAACTCTATACCCGCCGGTTGTGCTCTTATTAAAAAAAAAAAGTATTATCTATATGATAAAATAACACATTAAATAACAAAATAAAATCTTCAAATTAAAATAATAACATTTCGTGAATAAAATGTACTAAGTACGATATAGTAAAATGGAAATTAATAATTAAAGAGTATAATATAGGTACAATAACTAAAACGCAACATTAAAAAAAAAAGATCAAATAAAAAAGAAAAAAAACAATGATATTAGTGTCAAACACTATAGGCTGTATGGCTCCGTCTATGCAGTCCATTGCCTGCCTTTGACATATTGACTAAACAACAACGACGTATTTTGACAGAATGACATTAGTTTAGTTTGACATATAAAAACAAATAGAAACTTGACGGTGATAACAAATTAAATAAAAAGTGATTGCTACGGGTAGAATAAAGTAGAATTAATAACAAGATACGTATAATACCTACAACTATACTAGTACTGCTGATATTAGGAACCGAATATGTGACTAATGAGGACATGAAGCTATTTCCTGATAGCAGCGGCGGCACGTCTACTCTTTGGCACTACATTCTTGGAGGCAGTTACTGCATGTTTGGGACTATTATTAGTTGTAGTGGCCGGCTCACCTATTTTGTCCAACTCCGATAGAGAGGTCACTCGATGCCGCACGTCGTCTGGCCCCAACACGAAAACAGAGCCATCGCGGGTCCAAGTCTTCATCACTCCAAAACGATGACGCGCCGTCATAAAAACGTCGTGCCGCGATTTTGTCAAGAATTCAGACATAGTAATACCCGAGCCCTTGAGACTGGCCTTTGCACTCCAGATTTTACTTCGCAAAGCTATGTCGCGGATCTTCACAAGTATTGGTCTACATTTATCAGGCGTCGCACGACCCATACGATGACAGCGACTAATGCTGATTGCATTAAAATCCGCCACCTTAAGCTTGTCTACAACTGTCTTCACTACGGCTGCTGCGGTATCTTCATTATCACTCTCAGGCAAACCATGGAAAAGCAGAATTTTTCGACGACTCTGCATTTCCATGTTGTCCTGGCTGCGTGAGATAAACTGCACCTGATTTTGAAGGGTTTGAAGTGCAGCCAGGACAAAGGTTTTGAAGGATGCAAACTCTGCCGTTAAGGATGAAATGGTGGTAGGGGCTGAAGACTTCTGCAGCTGCGCCTGAAAGTCTTCCATCTGCTTCGTGAAGAGGTGTTGCATTTGGGATACTGACTCCTTGATATCCTCCATGGTAAAGTGAAGTGCAGTGATGATGCAAGAAAAATGTAGTGCTAAAGGCGATTAAGGAGATAACACTAACCGGCAAGTAGGGTGTCTTAAGCTTTAATTTGACATAAAAATTTTGACTGTAATAATTGTTTATACTATTTAAAATAAAAAATTAAATTTCGTGATTTCAAAATGGGTGTGTTATTTTCACCTACCCGCCCTCGAAAAAAAATATCTATACCACATGGGCAAGACAAAGAAAAGCAATCGATCATGGTTGTTGATGAAAAAAATGATTTCATGACTGATTTCTTCAAGAAGATTGATGTTGCTGAGCCGAAGATAGGTAAAAATGACTCCTTACTAGAATAAAGGTTGTAAGAAGTAATAAATATAAAAGATCAGTTATCACACAGAAATAGATATAGTTAGATAACGCAAGAGCATCTACTTCGCGTGCCAGATTTAGTACCCGACTTAAGCATAAAATGCTTAACGTGGCCACTATCGCACCTACATTGCAATTGTGTATTTTTTTTTTTTTTTTTTTTATAAATATCATGGGACATTCCTCACACACGGTCATCTGATCCCAAACTAAGCAGAGCTTGTACTATCGAAACCAGATAACTGATATAATTACATATACTACTTTTTGTTTGTAAATACATACTTAATATACATAATTACACCCAGACTCAGGACATACAGACATGTTCATGCACACAAATGCATGTCCTGTGTGGGAATCGAACCCACGACCTGCGGCACGTAAGGTGAACCTTAACCAACTGCGCCAACTGGCCCGTAAAAATATTTGAATTGATTTGGTTTTTTCCATCACTAAATAGTGTTTGTGATATGATAGTAGATAGTCAAAAAATGGCACGCTTGGTTTTAATACAAATCTTGATACTTGCGTTATCTAACTATATCTATATCTGTGATTTATCATAAAAAACTATAAAGTTGAATTTTTAAAATAGAAAAGAAATTAAATAAGAAATTGTAATAATACAATAGTCTAACTATAGGGATACACAGAAATGGTTTGAATTGAATTGATACTAGCATGCAACTTAGTGTTTCCACTAAGTTTCATGCTAGTATCAAAGTGGTACTTACCTGTAAGTGCCTATTACTGCCTATAACGCCAGCTTCAATGCTATACAAACGAAGAAACTATCTATATTGAAATTTGTATTTATAGTAACTGAGATGGCCTGGCTTAGTAAGTCTCGGATCCAGCTCTATTGTTGCCATTAAATAGATATATTTATATTTAATCATAATCCTGAACATTTGTGAAATCACTGGCTAGTAAATTAAAATATCTTTGTAAGCAATAAAGTTTTTCAAGACAATTTATATTTCCAATATTGCAACATCCCTTAAGTATCAGGAAACTAGAAATTGTCTTCGTCTCTCAATAATTCACATTATATGTCACCGTATTTTTGTGAAAACCGTTAGTTTATAATGTACCTAGTGAGATTACTCCCCGATAAATTGTGAACTGTATCATACTGCTTGCAATATAACGTATTAATTTCCGATAGTTTATAATCTATCCATGACAAACAGTCGTATTGTAAACTGGCATCATACTTGAATGCGTCGGAACCTCGCGCACTGATTGGTTAAACGTCATGTGTCCCGCGCCACCATCTTAGCGATACCAAACCTAGTTCATTGTTTTTATTGTTTCGTATTGATTGACATATTTAATTTTGATCGCAAACAATTAAATGTGTATTTCTTTTATTAACTGCTATGTTTGTTTTCTAACTCTATCAGAACGAACTATAGCCAACATTGACCAATCAGGGACAGTTCACAATATGACGGTTTGACAATGTTAGATTATAAACTATCGAAAATGAATACGTTATATTGTTAGCAGTATGGTACAGTTCACAATATATCGGGTAGTTTATAATCTCGCTAGGTAGATTATAAACTAACGGTTTTAACAAAAATACGCTGACATATACAAACGAGCGGTGGTACAATAAATGTGTATATTCGTAATGTTTGATAATGCTACTAAGAATTTTCAGCTCAAATAATAATGCCACCATTAAAACCTTTTTTTCAGATACAACTGAGAAAAATTCTGTGTATGACATGCGGCCAGATCCATTCAAAGATAAATATAAGATTTTCATCAAATATAAGAAACGTCCTAAAGTCCAATTAAGTTATAATCTAAGAGAACACGTGAAGAATATGAAGTCAGACATATTAAAGATTGAGGCCATGGATATATCTAAGACAAGATGGCCGATGAACAAAGATAGGCGTGTAAATAAACAAAGAATTTACTCTCCTATTAATAGTAATACCTTCCACGTATCTGCATATACTGGAAACAACGTATCTTCTTCGTCCAAATACTTTAAAAGAGACTTAACAAATAAAGCTGATAACATTAACGTTGTTGATCAAAAAAACGCAGCACTAAATAATACAGACTTTTCATTAGAAAAGTTAATTGATAACTTAATTGAGAATAACCTCGCGAAAAATGATACTGATATAAATCTGAAAGAAATATATAATGATAATGCTCATGAACAAAGTGAGAATGTGATTGGTGGGAATAACATTAGTAATGACATTAATACAACAACTCTAGCTACAATTATTGGGAACAATGACTTTGTTAATGTGAGTTCTATTATTAAATCTGAAAATATTACAAACCCTAATATAATTTTGAATATAACTAATAATATTGTTGTCGATACTGAATATATTGAGAATAATAAAAACACTGAAAACATATTAAATGGCGATAAGTATAGCGATAATAAAGTTGAAAGAAATACCAATACTTTTAATAAACTTAATGAAATGATAACTTCTTTAGCGAAACAAATAGAAATACAAAATAATACCAGTATGGAGATAATGAAACGAATTATTGGAGATACTCAAGTTGCCGATGATGTAACACTTAAATTAGAAACTAATGATCTGACAATAACGAACGAGGTATCAGATACTACAGTGTCATTTATGTCTGAAGACACACATTTATCAACTCAATATAGTGAACTAAAATCAATAAAAAGGAATAGGAAAAGACTAAGGAGGAAATTCGAGAATAGCAAACACAACTGATATGAGACAGAAAGAGAGAGATAATGATGCTGGGCCTTATCAGTGGTCAATAATGATGTTGTTATTGCTAATAAATGAGGATATTATGAACAAAAAGCTTTTTTACCCGAATAAGATTAAAGCCAAAATACACTAACTAGTATATTTTAAAAAAATCTGATTACCTTTTCAGATTATCAGATCTTCTTATCTGTTGACGTTGATAGAATTTATTTATGGTTCCAATTTCCTTTTCATTAGGTATTATATTTTATAAAAGAATTTACCTTACTTAGTTTTCATCACGCGTTTTTCGATTAAATTTTGGTCACTTCTCTTTATGAAAGAAAATTAGACCCTGAAATAAATTTCCGAGAAAATTTTCCACTTTTCCTAGCTCTAATATAAATTAAAGTATTAGTCCCTTAGCAAGAGCCTTTCAATAAAATTTAGGCAATAATTTGTATATATGTGAATATCTAAAATATTGGATTTCAAGTGATTTGTTAACTAGGCGATATCGGGTCAAAAATGCCTACTGGTTAACTACAATACATTTAAACTGTGAGTATATACTACTTGTAACATAAGCCTGTCCTTAAGTGTAAAATTACATCTAAAATAAACATTTAATATTAAAAATAAAAAGTCTGTTCATTGTAAATATTATTGTATAGAAGCATATCATTAAAATTAGAAACTTTAAGTATATTGTGAAGTATAGAGCGAACTTGCAAGAAACCAACACAGCCCAAAGAAGTAAACTGAGGTCATACGCAGATGAGACAGCAGTAGCGGCAGCGATTTGAGGCACGGGATAAATAATTGTAAAGCATATATTGGTTATTTTTTTTACACATTTTGTGTCAGTAGGATTTTACTGTTGGTGAAGCATCAATGCCTTGTTTTATTATATATTGCCAAAAATTACGTAGATTCGATTTTATAATTTTTTTAATCATCGAATCGATTGATGCGCCCTCTCTGTTCTTAATATTATGCGGAAAAGGCATTTTAAACGGATGTGTTTGATTAGAACAAGAAAACATGAAATACCTAACTCAAAACAGTCCTCATTTTCTAATTGTGTGACCTACATATGTTCAAATTTAAAGACAAAAAGATAAATACCAGATATTTATTAATAAAGTTAACTACCAAGAGAAAAACTTCGATATCTTCAAATTCCAGTTTTGTTAACTAATCGGCTGGTATCCGTGAATATATCAGTTTTATAATCAGATAGTTTGTTGAATTGAATCTCAGCTCGAACTCTTGCTTGCAAACTGCATCTATGATCTTAAACTTTAGAGAAACGTTGAGTCTCAAATTAGCACTGTTTTAGTAATAACTCTTATAGAAGGAGCTTCCTATCACAGATGCTCAGGCTGCGGAATGAGCTCCCTGTCGTGTTTTTTCCCAAGGGAGTACAGCATGGGGTTCTTCAAAAAGGGTATGAAGAGATTTTCTGACTGCTTATCATCTTCATATCATTAGATGGGCCGTACGCTTGTTTACTGACTTAGTAATATAAAAATATATATATAATATTTGTTACAGAAATAGCGACAATAGTATTAAGCTAAATACAAATTAATAAAAATCACTGGTAAATGGGTATGTGGCGTGTAAATAGCCAACACCCGAAAGTACATACGTACAGTTATTAAATTTATATAACGCGGTAATTTGGTCAATACCTATTTGTAAGCAATATGGCTGACCTAATGAAACCTCGATTGATACACCCTTCAGCACCAAATATCCTCACAATGCAGAGAATGAAATAAGGCCCACGTACCTTTGAATCCTCCAAGAACACCTGCAACCCTTCAAGAGGTATAACAGTAGACGACGTCTCGGGCAGGAAATGTCTTCGCCGGCCGGCACTCTGAATCTCTCAGCATCGAAGTCCAGGTGGTTTCTTCACGCGCTAGGAATGTTCCCTAACAACGATCTCCTTTATTGGAGCACTCTTGAGGGATTATTTCTGCACTTTTTTAGATGTATCAATTATTAAGATTTTAACTTATAGGAGCGACATAAAAGTCGACCGAACCATTTAACGCGGTTTTGACAAGAAGCAAGATTTGGAGGGGGCATCGCCATCAACCAATCAGAAGCACAACGTCCTAGACGAGCCCATTTTTTCCTCCAATTTGTTACTACTAGCGCCATCTATCAGCGGCCTTAGGCAACTCGAATTCATCAGTAGAACGTGTGCCTTTCCGCATAATATTAAGAACAGAGAGGGCGCATCAATCGATTCGACGATTAAAACATTTATAAAATCGAATCTACGTAATTTTTGGCAATATATAATAAAATAAGGCATTGATGCTTCACCATGCACCCCGCCTTGGAAGGTCGCAAGAGCTTTCAAAAGAAGAAGCTATACATCACTATATTATACCTAATTAAAAATGATAAGAGTCTAACATTATGGCTAATCAGAAACAACAAACATGAAACGTACTTAAATTGTAATAATGTTATAATTTATTGTGTTGGAATAGGATATAATTTTGTGACAGCTCGCTTAAAATTACCGAATTTAGTTTTAACAATGGCAACGCGAACGGTATTATCGGTGCCTTTAAAGACCTCGGTTATAACACCTAGAGGCCAAGACAAAGGAGCTGAATCATCCTGTCCCACGAGTACGACAGTCCCGATTTCAACTGGTTTGTCCGGAGATGCCCATTTCTGTCTGACTTGCAGCGTATGCAGATACTCTAAGCGCCACTTCTTCCAGAACGACTGTACCATGCTATCCAACAAGTGTTTGCGCTGGACCAGATTGACATTCTGATCGGACATGTCAGCAGCAGGTAAATACTGCAACGGAGCAGACATCAAAAAATGAGCGGGAGTAATAACTTCCGGATATGGATCGGAAGACACGACACTAAGAGGGCGAGAGTTCATAATGCACTCTATTTGCACCAACACAGTCTGTAATTCCTCATAAGTGAGAAGCTGCATTCCGATCACACGATATAAGTGCGTTTTTAAACTTTTAATATTAGCTTCCCAGATTCCACCGAAATGGGGAGCTCGAGGTGGAATCATTTTCCACTCTATACGGCGAGTCGTTAACTCATGTAAAAGTGACGCATTAAGATTGGAATTTAAAATAAAGTTATAGAGCTCGTCCAATTGAGCCTTGGCACCAACGAAGTTGGTGCCGTTGTCGGAGTAGATGCAAGAGACTGGTCCACGACGGGAGATGAATCTTTTGAAGGCGGCTAGAAAGGCGTCTGACGTCAAGTCTGAAACCAGTTCCACATGGACGGCCTTGGTAACTAAACACACGAACAGGCAAATGTACGCCTTCTGGGCGTGTTGTCCCCTGCGTCTAGTAAGGGTTATGCGAATCGGACCAGCATAATCGACTCCAGTATGCACGAAAGCTTTAGCTTCGGACACGCGGTACGCAGGAAGGTCTGCCATCCTTGGAGACGGATGCGTCGGATTCGTCTTAAAACATATGTTGCATTTTCGCAACATGCCCCGAACGACAGTCCTGGCATCTAGTATCCAATATCGCTGTCGTAAGATTGACATAAGAAGCCCAGGCCCTGTGTGACAATTCATTTCATGGTAATGTTTAATAATCAGGCTGACCATATGTTCGCGTTTTGGAAGCAACATGGGGTGTTTGACATCGAATGGAAGATCCGATTTGGAAAGTCTTCCACCAACCCGTAAGATACCCTCTTCATCCAAGAAAACAGCCAAGCTTTGGAGTTTTTTAGAAAGTAACTTATTTCCTTTGAGGCACTTAATGTCCTCAGCGAAATGGACCGATTGAACTGCGCGAACCATAGCTCGTTCCGCAGCTATTAATCCCTGAACAGACCTCGGGAAAATATTAACCTTCGGTCGTATAAACTTAAGTACATATGCAATAATTCGAAGTAATTTTTCCCAGGAGGAAATTCGTTGTGCGAGAGTACACAATAGCGGTTCTTCCAATTGACAAGTGACAGTCAAGACATTTGTCTTATGTTCTGGAAGTTCGCCACAGTTGGACGGGGAAAATGGTTTGATTGGCCATTCCTCGGGGTCACACCGAATCCACGATGGGCCATCCCACCAAAGATTATGAGAAATCAATTGTGAAGGTAACATGCCACGAGAAAGGCAGTCGCTAGGATTCTCAACGCCAGCAACATGATAAAAATGTTGAGGATCTAAATTTTCTTGGCACTGAGCCACTCGATTGCTCACAAATATGGACCAACGATGTGGGGAAGAATGGATCCAGGATAAAGCAATCGTGGAATCGGAAAATGCATATATTTCTTTAATAGGGATGCGGGCAGCGTAAGTATCGCGTACAGTTTTAATTAATTTAGACATGAGCACTGCAGCACATAGCTCAAGGCGAGCAAGAGTTGTTATCTTGGTTGGTGAAACCTTTGACTTTGCGCATAGTAGTCGGACATTGATGCCGGAAGGGTAGGTACAGTGCACATAGATTACACATCCATAACCATTCATACTGGCATCGCAGAAGGCGACAAGACGCACAAAGCAATCAGTATCAACCCCAACATGGCGTGGAATTTTCAAATTTTCAAGCAAGGGAAATTCTTGCGTTAAAGCAGAAAAGCGGGATATAATATTTTCCGGCGCAGGATCATCCCAGCCAATATTATTAAGCCACAATTCTTTAATAAGAATCTTGGCAAATAAAATTACAGGTGCGACTAACCCGAGCACATCAAATAATCGCGCCACTACCGATAGTATATTTCTTTTAGTACACTTTTCTGTAATGTAAGAAGCGGTAAAAAAGAAATTGTCCTCGGTAGAATCCCAAGAGAGGCCTAAAACCTTTGAAACGCTACTTCCTTCATCAAATTCAAGTGATTTGCGGTGCGAGTCAGGGAGACTACGCAAAAGGGTAGAAGAATTACTTGCCCACTTAACCAAGTCAAAACCACCTGAATTGAACATTCGGATAAGATCCTGAGAAAGCTGCATGGCAGTTTCTTCATTTGGCGCAGAGTAAACCAAATCGTCCATATAAAGACTGGTTTCTGCTATTTTAGCAGCTTCAGGATAGGCTGGACTGTCGGAAGCCAGCTGTCGCACAGTGCGCATAGCTATGAAAGGGCTCGACTTAAGTCCAAAAGGTAAACAATTAAAAGAGAAAGTCCGTACTAATTCGTTCTCATTGAACCGAAAAAGAATGCGTAAATATTTACGCTGGTCAACTTGTACACCAATACGTAAATACATTTGTTTTATATCAGCGTTCATAGCGACCGGAAATAATCGAAACCCTAATAATAATAAAAACAGATCAGCCTGTAAATTGGGACCAATATGCAAAATGTCATTTAATGACAACCCAGTATGTGTCTTAGCGCTTGCATCTAGAACTATTCGGGGCATAGGTTTATCAGAACGAACGACGGCATGATGTGGTATATAATATCCTACGTCCGATATCTCCGATTCGTCAACTTGACTAAGGTAACCGAGATCAATGTATTCTTGCATCACCTTATTATAGTTTTCACGTAACATTGGTGCTTGGTGGAATTTACGTTCTAAAGCCATGAAACGTCGATGAGCAACAGTGCGGGAATTTCCAAGTTCGGAAGGATCCTTACAGAAGGGTAAGGAGACAGTATACCGACCTATATCATCGCGGTTCACTGTAGAAGTGAAAATATTTTCACATTCCGTGTGTTCAGGTGATAACAGACGCATCGTAGGTACTTCCTCTAATTCCCAGAATTTTTGAACTATGTCATTAAGAGCCAACGCAGTGAACGACCGAGAGGGGACAACGTCATTATGTGGGAAATCTCCCATCAAAACGTATCCAAATGAAGTTAATAAAGCGGGTGGGACGCGCGGACCAAAGTCGACCCTATTCCCCATATAAACATACGGAAAGAGTTGAGCACCTAGCACGACATCAATGTCTCCAGGTATATTCCAACTTAAATCTGCGAGCGGAAGTTCATGATAATCCAAGTTGCTATCCAATTCAATAAATTGAGACGGCAATTGATCAGTAATACACTCCACTACCAATGCGTGTATAGTGAATTTCTGATTAACATAAACACGGGATTCAATATCCAAATATACATAGCCAATTATCGGACGGGAACTTGAACCAACACCTTTGACAAAAGAATTACTCAAAGGTGTTATTGGCAAATTTAATCTACGACAACAATTGGATGTAATTAAATTATTTTGCGAGCCGTTGTCAATTAAACACCTCACTATCGTTCTCCGTCCGGTACTACCCTTAGGTCGCGCATATACTTGTGCGGTTGACAACAAGACAATCGACTTTGACTTCGATCCGGCCGACAGCAATACTGAGGTATTATGCGACTGAGACGCGGTCGATGTACTTGGGGTACTGCATGACGCGACCTGCGCTGCAATATTATTGTTCAAAACGCGACGAGAATGCGACGAGGTGGTCATCGAAGCGGGAGAAGGTGCGAACGCAGTCAGTGGAGGCGCGGTCGGCGCGAAGGGAACGGAGCACGAGCACGGAGGCGGCGGTGGCGGCGCGGTCGACGGCGGCGTGCCGTTCGTGGTCTCAGTACGAGTCGCGGGCGGCACCATCGACGGTGCATTACAATAATTATTTATTATTTCAGCGGTATGTGTATGCGTTGTATTCTTATATTTACTATCGAAATGTAACAAAGTATGGTGACGTTTCTTACACAACTCACACACTGATGACGAGTTACAATCACTAGAATTATGCGTAGTACTTAAGCAATTGACGCATGCGCGTTTGGATTTTATAAAATTAAACCGTATTTTAGAATCTTGTACAGCTTTAAATCGAGCACAATTATAAAGATGCACGTGAGCGGTGTCATTACAGTACGCGCAGCGCGATGCAGCGGGCGCAGGCGATGGAGCGACAGAGGTACCAACCGGCGGTGTAGGCATAGGTACCTCGTTCGCGAGGAAAGACTTGGAAGTCCGGGGCGCGCGTGTGTCGCGTGACGTTGAAGCGGGCGGCTTACTCGAGTTCGAATACAAATAAGACGAATTCGAACGTTCCAATATTTTTGCCTGATCTTGAACGAAGGAGATAAGCGCTTTCGTGGTAGGTATTTCGACGTCTCGCACTGAGAGTTCGAAACCTTGTGCAGTTTGTGAATCCAGTCGCCTCAAAGCGCAATGTAAAAGAATAAAATCCGTCATATCTGAAATCTCTAATTGTTTTAGAGCCGAAACTGAAGCCGAAAATTTATCAATAAACGTTTCTAAACTATTTGCATTGTGTGAACACGCCTTAATATCGAAAATGTTATGCAAATAATGAGTACCCAGAGAACGTTTGTCCTGATACTTTTTTACCAAACTGTCCCATATAATTTTATAAGTCTCACCTGTCGGAACTATGCCGGCGGTCACCTTTAATGCATTATCAGTGAGCTTACCTACTAGGTACTGCACACGGTGCGAGTCAGTCAGCCGAGCATTATTATGAATGTTCGATTTAAATGACTCATAGAAGACGGGCCAATTCTCAGTTTTACCATCAAAACTCGGTAGATTAATCGGTGGTAATTTAATAACCTGCACGGCACTATATTTACTGTCACTTAAATCACTTCCAGATGATAAAACTGTGGTAGAACTAATAATTTTATTCCGTATACGTTTCACTCGGATATACAAGTCCTCAAATGAATCCAAACACGCGTAATCGGGACGTATTTCAGGTTTTAAAGTCAATTTTATTTGAATTATTTGATCCACAATACACTCAAACTTATCACGAATACTGTCAATTGTCTCTGAATCAGCCATAAAGTTCTCATTTGATCTTGAATCGAACGAACTTATATTTTTTGAAGCACTATATAAACGATTAATACGAGCAAATAATAACTCCTTTTTCTCATCTAACATAATTAACAAATTATCTTGGTTAGTTTGCGACATTGTTATACAATATGTGAAGAATTTATACACAAACTATTATAACGAACAAACACGAAGTGAGTTTGTGACAAATTGTAATATTTATTAAACCAATGAGGGTAAGCACGGTAGTGTAATGTAATAGCTAGCGGGCTAGCGGGTTGTTCTACAATGACGTCAACCAACTGAATATGAATAGTGATTATGAATGATACTCAATCTAACTCAGTATTTCACCAATAAATACGTGAACTACGTTTGTAATATGTAGTACAGTCGAAGACAAAGATATGTATACACGTATCATCATAATAAAGAAGTAATCATAAAAAGCTCCACTAATTTGTACTCATCCAAATGCTAACAAATATGTAAACAATATAGAAACCATAAATATGTACCCGACACGATCATTAATTTGTACACATTAGATAAGGCAAAAATATGTATTCCCTGAAAGATGCATAAAATTGTTACCACTCAATGAGCCAAAAATATGTATACAACCATCTGCACAATGATGACACTGAAGATCACACAAACATTCATTGATATATTATGTAGTACCTACATATATGTATGTCGCTGCACACATTATTAAATATTTACGTCTTGTGATTTCTTTCGAACAGGGCATGACGTCATTTGCGTTTTAATTGTTTCTTTGAAGCGACCCGCCCCGTCTTTGCACGGGTGCAATGTCGTGTGGTGTCGAGCGATTTGCGCGTCCGCGCCCGTCTCAGCCCGCCCCTTTACGGTATCGTGAATACTGTTTCTTGCTAATTTTAAATCTGTGATATCTTTTAAAATATAATCCATTTAATGTCCGTCTTGACTAACTTATTAAATTAGATAAGGATTAATATTATATGGGTCAAAATAACTTCGAAAGTATAACCCACAAAAAAAATCTCAATCGCATAAAAATTGTTACTGTGGGTTATCCATAGGTCCTTCTAAAGTCTTGGCGTATATTTTTAGGGATGAATGTAAAGGCTATTAGTACCTAATCAAAAAATATATTAGAAAAATAATCCGTACATTGAAAATACTACATTATTTATAAATTAATACTTGGTACTTACGAAAAGTTCAACTTTGTTTATTTTTTTTCTCTTGAACCATCAGACGGGTAAAAAGTGCCAGCCATTTTGAATTATTTAGTTACTGGTCCGATTGCTCTCAAAATGGATATCTGTGAGAGCCTTGGGCCACATAAAATGAATCTTTGCTTAAAATTTAAAATTGTGTCCGCCATTTTGAATTATTTAGTTACTGGTCCGATTGCTCTCAAAATGGATATTTGAGAGACCCTTGGGTCACATAACATGAATCTTTACTCAAAATTCAAAAAAGTGGCCGCCATTTTGAATTATTTAGTTACTGGTCCGATTGCTCTCAAAATCGATATCCGTGGTCCGCGTAGTGACTAAATTCTAATGTTTTCATGCTATTTGGTCCAAGGGTCTCTCAAATATCCATTTTGAGAGTAATCAGACCAGTAACTAAATAATTCAAAATGGTGGACACTATTTTAAATTTTGAGCAAATATTCATGTTATGTGGCCCAAGGGTCTCCCAAATATCCATTTTGAGAGCAATCGGACCAGTAACTAAATAATTCAAAATGGCGGACACAATTTTAAATTTTAAGCAAAGATTCATTTTATGTGGCCCAAGGCTCTCACAGATATCCATTTTGAGAGCAATCGGACCAGTAACTAAATAATAATAATAATATTTCACGACGAATTGTAGAAATAGTTGAAAAGTTGAAAATGAACAATAATAACTTTACCTTTCTCAACGACTTGATCACATCATGCGGTAGGCGACGTTGCCAGCCAGCTTGCGCACGAGCTGACAACACCGCGAGCGCGAAACTACCAACATGTCCGAACACAAAATTATTGATTTTTTAAAAAACCTTTTTTAAAATTCCATGAATGCCTTGACTTAAATGAGTTTACATATTTTTGACTATAATGATGAATACATATTTATGATATTTTGATTGTTCACAAATTAATGATTTGATACATGGATATATATTATTAAACTTGTTGTTTACATACATAATTGTCCAACAGTGTATACATATTTTTGAACTTTTGTGTGTTCCCATATCTATGATAATGTGAATGGCTACTTTTTATGAGGCTTGGTGGTGTATACTTATTTTTGTCCTCGACTGTACATGAACATTAAATGTTATTAATAAATGTTAAAAACACTAAATAATAAGAATTTTACCAAAGATACGTAAATTCTATCAAAAAATGAAATGCGGAATATGAACTAGAATTTTACCAAAATATACGTAAAATCTATTGTCCAATGCGGTAGGTATGACCTATGAACATTAACTTTGCCAAAAATTACGCAAATCTATGAACTGAAGTTACCTATTAGTTATGCTATGGATATTTTACCAAACAAATTACGTAAAATATTTGTAAAAACTGGACAGAAAATCCGGCTCGAAGGACCAATGGTAAATGGGTATGTGGCGTGTAAATAGCCAACACCCGAAAGTACATACGTACAGTTATTAAATTTATATAACGCGGTAATTTGGTCAATACCTATTTGTAAGCAATATGGCTGACCTAATGAAACCTCGATTGATACACCCTTCAGCACCAAATATCCTCACAATGCAGAGAATGAAATAAGGCCCACGTACCTTTGAATCCTCCAAGAACACCTGCAACCCTTCAAGAGGTATAACAGTAGACGACGTCTCGGGCAGGAAATGTCTTCGCCGGCCGGCACTCTGAATCTCTCAGCATCGAAGTCCAGGTGGTTTCTTCACGCGCTAGGAATGTTCCCTAACAACGATCTCCTTTATTGGAGCACTCTTGAGGGATTATTTCTGCACTTTTTTAGATGTATCAATTATTAAGATTTTAACTTATAGGAGCGACATAAAAGTCGACCGAACCATTTAACGCGGTTTTGACAAGAAGCAAGATTTGGAGGGGGCATCGCCATCAACCAATCAGAAGCACAACGTCCTAGACGAGCCCATTTTTTCCTCCAATTTGTTACTACTAGCGCCATCTATCAGCGGCCTTAGGCAACTCGAATTCATCAGTAGAACGTGTGCCTTTCCGCATAATATTAAGAACAGAGAGGGCGCATCAATCGATTCGACGATTAAAACATTTATAAAATCGAATCTACGTAATTTTTGGCAATATATAATAAAATAAGGCATTGATGCTTCACCAATCACTAAAACAATATTTATAGTACTACTGGTAATTAAAATAGGAAAACCCTGTGTACCAGCAACCTTCAGTGACACAATTAAATGAGTGATTTGTTGGATATACAGTTCCATTTGAATTTAAAACTAAATTACATAAAATCCAATCATACACAATATCTGAAAAAAAAAGGAAAAGATATTTATTGACCTCACACATTAGACGGTTTTGAGACGTTCCAGCGGCGCCCAGGGACTCTGACCTCGATTCTCGCGTCTTCGACAACGATGTCGCATTAGAGATGTGACGAAAAACATGAAGACTTCTGTCAAAATTTATGGAACATTTAAGATTTCGCCATGTTTTTCGGCTTTGGCCTCGGAAATGCGAGAATTGGACCCCTGGAGGTCATCCCGTTCTGCGATTTCCAGTACGTGGTCGCCACTCGAGAAGTTGTGTCGACATCGGTTTATCAGCGCTTCGAGCGATGTGGCCTGCTCTGTCACTTCAGCTTCCTATGTCTTCGAAATATGTCCGTCGTTTTCGTTCTCCTCGTTTCGGACCTTGTCACAAAGGTTCCTCTTAAAAAACTCAATAATCTAAGCTAACACAGTCTATGAAAAAAATGCTATCCGCTTTACATTACCACAAACACAACGTCCTTAATTCATTCAAATAAGAGAAAAAAAACAATTTGTAACGGAAACAAAGCAGGGCCATTCGAAGGAGCCTTTTTCTATTAAGTTGTAAGAAAGTTTTTCCATTTGGACCATTAAGCGGTCGAGTGGTAGGATTGCTGTTCTTTTTCTAATGCATTCAAGATTATTGGTGTCTAACTGTGCATTCTAAGTATCAGGCTCTGGGAATGTCTTTTCAATAAGCATTCTAATGTTCTGACCTACGGGAGGAAATTGTATGTTTTTTAAATATTTATTTGTTTATTCCAACTGTATGTACAGGTGATTTTTTGTACTGGTTATAAAATCTTGCAGTAGTTGAACAAGAATTTACCGAATCAAAAAATGAATTTTCAAAGAACATCTCTCGTAAAGTGGGACTAAATTAAAGGTACTTCCACAAATCTTTTGCATTTATTATTTTTTATTCACATCTTAGTTGAGAGCGAGAGTGTTTCGATTCGTTATTGCAAAAATTAGAACATGTACTATGTCCTACATCTCTACAATTTCGATGATATTAGGAGCTATTGAGGTTTTACAGATATACCGACAAAATTATTCATAGGTACACGATAGACCGCACCGCGCCGAACTTTTTAGTCTGTGAAAATAGAACCTAATCTAAGCAGTAACGCACACGACGCGCAAAAAGTCCGGCGCACAACCCTTCGTTTTCAAACAGACTTTTTGTGTGGCACAGACTCCTTCGCACAAAAAGTCCGTCGTCTGCGCTGCACCTTAAAAGTAATGGCACTTTATTTTTAATTAGCCTTGAATATTTACGGCTTGCTAAAACGCCAATAAAAACAAATAGATTTTTTTATCGAACAAAATTCATCTAGCCACAAATATTCAAGCCTGGCCTCAAAGGATCCATAAAATGTATTACACAGCCTTTACTCGCAGATAAAATTATGAAAATGTGTATTTCAGTAATACCTTTATGTTTGACGAAAGGTATAAAACAAGATATTTGTGTTTGTATTTGAATAATAATTCGGGGCTGGCGGTTTTTACGGCATATATTTTGTTATAAGAAAATATTTTACTACGGTACAGTGTTGTAGGCAAGGTTAATTGTGCATCGTCATTTATAAAGCAAAGCAAAGGAGTGGAATTTGCTTACAGCGTTTGTGCCCTGACTTATACAATCTAGGGCCTTTGAGGCGGCTCTGTGCGCCCGGAAGCGACCCCAAGGAGGACGATGAGTCGATGTGGTCACGACTCATCGTGCGATAGCACAGCGAGGGTGCTGGGGGGAGGTGTCAGATTTCCCCCGGGACGAGCTATCTAAGCGCCGCGCTTGGAGGGGTGAGCAGGTACGCGTTCAACACGAGAGCCCGCCCCCTCTCTATAGCGCAGATGGCGACCACCGTGGGGTTTTAGCCGGTAAAAGTCCAGCATAACCTGGCCGCTCCCCCCTGGGCGGTCGGGTATCCTAAGAGAATTTCGCCACGCTAAAAAAAAGGACTTTGAGGCGAGAGTGAAACGAAAATGAAAAAGACATTTACTCCCAGATTCAAAACAAACAGACTAGCACACAAATGTCTGACCTGGGGCTCTACCGCGTAACTTTGGTTCATCCAATCGGGGCCCGCGAATGGTCATCGTCGCGTCATATCCTGGTTGGGAATCAAAGCCATGACCAGTGGCGTCACAACAACACTTTTCTATACATGTCTTGACCTTTTCCTATGGGCTTGCGTTAGTCCCCTAAACTTACCTATGACGAAACCACAAGAGATTTGAGGTATTGTCTTATCGGTTTCGTCATACTTATATCATCTTTCACACAAACTCCATTTCCATTTTACGGAGACTGCTTAAAGAACTAAAAATAAAAGGAAAATAAAATAAAAGTTATAAAACTAGTTTTAAATCTTCATAATATCATCATCATCAGCCTATAATGTCCCACTGCTGAGCACAGGCGTCCTTTCACAAGTTAGGGTGAAAGGCAATGGGCAATACTCCACCACGCGCCCACTGCGGATCGGTGGAGGTAGGCTAGTGGTCAACCTACTGTTGGAGTTTTCAAGCCACCTAGTTGGCCTCCAACTAGCTTAACGACTATCATATTTAAGAGATAACCGGGACCAACGGCTTGACGAAATACGACGATTAAGAACGGCTATTCATGATACACCACAACCGCATCATATTATACTCAGGATAATTAAAATACTTGAAATATTTTAGTTTTATTTATCTTCTAAAGTAAGGTAAACAATGTAAAATAACTCACATACAGTACCTATCATTTAAAGGTCAGTTTTAACTAATAAAGGCGCAGGTGGCGCCGGAGCCCTGTAGTGTCTATCGTAGATGTTCTCCCAGAAAGCCATACGCTGTGGATGTAGCTCTTCTTTTACCTCAATAGTATGCCCGAGCGACATGTGTGGTGTTACATTCATGCCCACTGCTGGCCAAGAGGGCAGATTTGAACCTTCTGGCACAGGTTTACTGAAAACATAAACAAAAACCGAAATTATGCAAAAGTTGCAATTATTTATCATTAGTTTTCACGCTGTGGTTTGCCCAAGATTCCAAGGAATCTTATCATTTATCGCAATACATAGATTCATCTAAATTAGTTCAGAAATTACGGCGTATTGAGCAAACAAACACACAGACAAACCTTTTACGTCATGAAGGGTCTGTCTCACAGGTTGCCGATAATGCTGATGGCTTATGTAATAGATATCTATTCATTCTCAGGCTCATTCTGAACAGAATGAGTTAGCATGTAAAATATCTACCAGATAAGCTATCAAGAACTTATGGGCGGTCGCCTCTGGTCTGTGAGATAGGGCTTGATAGTATAAGAGTAACCTTGAATATACAGAATTGCGAATTATTTGATAAGATTAAATGAATGGCCCTTTATGGCTTTGTAAGCCAAAACACAAAATTTTCGATTAGATATCTTGATTAACATTAATATTATGTCAACATTTTATTTTTAACGGTTCCATTTGCTGAGCATGTTTACAACAATTAAATGTAACTAAGTTTACGTAGTTTTAGTAGAATTATAATAGTATGGTCATGACGGTTAAGAGCAATGTTTTTTTGCGGCTCGTTGCAAACGAAAAAACTTGTCTCAAAAGAATTGCGAGAGAATTTTGAGAGAGGTAGAGCATAGCGTTTATTCGCTCAAAGAGCAGCTCGACTGGGGAAGTACCTCCTAACAGAATACCGCAGCCAAATAACTTTATTTTGTGTAAAGTTGTGTTCCTGCGCGTGAGTAAGGTCACCAGAGCTCATTGGGGAGGGGGGAAAGGTCGGTAACGCGTGAGCGATGCTTCATGTGTTGCAAGCGTCCATATGGCTACGGTAATTGCTTACCATCAGGCGGGCCGTATGCTTGCTTACCGACTTAGTAGTAAAAAAAAAAGCTGAGCCACAAAATTATGTTGGTATTATTTTATTTGCTCTTGTCTGCCCTCTTGTCTTGTTTGCCCTTTGATTTATTGTATGATATTACGATAATGATAGATGATCATGATAAATAAAATTGAATACTTATTGCTTACCCTGTCTTAATAAAGTTACCCCATAACTCCCTCATTATTGCCTTCATCTTCCTGTATTCCTCAGAAAGTTTACTTTCATCCACATGCGGTGGCTGAGAATCCATAATAGCTCCTGTTTGATAGCAATGACCAGCTCCCTGAATTGGGATAAATGGTATCTTAGGAAACACTTCAGCAACGAATGAATATTCGTACAAGTATATCTGATCACTTCCAGCTTCTAACATATATTTTATAGCTCTAATAGGAGGGTATACGAAACTTATGTCTGAATAATAATCTAAGTATGACAAAATAGTTTCCACTGCAACTGGTTTATCAGCGAAATAGAACTTTTTGACTTTCTGTGCTAATTCTTCTTTCTCATCATTATTTTTGAATAATAAATCAACGGGTAGGAAATCAGAAAAGTTCTCATTCATTAAATCTTTCCACAATTGAAATTCTTTCAAACGTAGCATTCCTTCCATGTTAGCAAATCCAACCAAATAAGGATATTTCTTAAAATCACCCTTCTTTATTATATTAGCGGGGGCATCTTCAAGAAACATTTCAACTCCAATATCACGCTCAACGCAAGGCGCGAAGATTACTTCTGAATTCTTGCTTTCCATGAAATGGGTGGGTGCTAGTTTTTTATGTGAAGCAGTTGTATAGAAATTTTCTAATGCATCTATATCACTTACATTATCAAAACCAATAGATTTGGCATAGTCTTTCGCAGTTTGTAAAGGATCAATTTGAACAGCAAACACAGCTATATTGGCACCACTTTCTGGTATCACTTTATTAAATAGTCCTTCAGCTGACTTGGAAAGCATCAACAGATCCACTGATGTGGCCCCAGCACTATAGCCCGCAATTGTCACTTCATTAGGGTTACCTCCAAAGCTAGCTATGTTCTCTTGAACCCAACGGAGCAATGCAACCTGATCCTTTAAACCAGCGTTTCCTGGAGCTACTTCAGTGCCCAAACACAGGAAACCGTGGACTCCTAATCTATAATTGAATGTTACTGCAATGACATTTTGTGTTTTTACTAGCTGTGTTGGTTTGAAGCTATCACCGAATCCAACATGGAATGCTCCTCCATGCACGTAGACCACTACTGGAAGATTCTTCTCGTCAGTATCAGGTACATAAACATTTGCAATGAGGCAGTCGTCTTGTTTGATCTTTTCTGTCAGGTTTACGAATCCATATTCTACTTGTGGGCAAATGACGCCTTTGTCGACAGCGTCCAAGGTAGTCGTCCATGTCGGAGGTGGTAATGGTGCCTGTTGTCAAAAATATTATTACACAATAATATCATTACCACTAGAGCATACCAATTTAAAGTACCGAATCTTATAAATATTAAAATTTTTGCTATTACGAATTATGTTTCAACTAAATAAAGTTGAATTGAACAGAAAATTGCATGAAGTCGCATAACATCTACATTTTACCGAGGTATTATCTTTTTTTTATGGAATACTTTTAAACAATAGTTCACAAGAGTCAGCATGATAAAGAATTTTTATACAAATAATAATCTGGATTCGACTTTGCCCTCATAATTTTGAACGATGCACTCAAAATATATTATTGTTGTAAAATTATTCAACTTTTATTACACCAATTAAATTGTTGATGAATATTCGGTTTAAAAAATGAACCCATAAAATCTTTAGCAGAATAATGTTTTTAAAAGTGCCTACCTTAAATTTATCCTTTCCAACAGGCGCTGTAGCATAAGGTATACTATTGAAGGCAAACACACCACCAATATTGTAACCTCTGACATCACCCTGACGTATTGTCACTACTCTATGATCATCATCATCACCAATAACCGAAACCACGAGTAAACACAGCAACACTGCGCACCGCCTCATCGTCCTCACGATATAATACGAAAACCAACTTTGTAGGTGCACTATTGATAAGAACACTCAATATATTGATAAGTACATATCTATAATTTATAGACAGATATCAAATAAACAGATTTCTTGATGTTGAATTCCAACGTTTGGCTTTCTGAATTCTTCTCTCTTTAGAATGAATAATTTTGGTAGATATACATTCTTTCATAGAAAGAAGACCCTGTTACGTGCATTACGTAAATTTGTAGCAATCAGATGAACTTTCGGTGCGAGAGTCACACTCAGACTTGCACTTGGTTGGATTTATTATGGACTTGAATGACTTTGAAATTGCCTTAAAAATATTACAGTTCGTTACAACACCTCAACCGTCCGAGTTTGTTAGTCAACAAGACGAGCATGACTTATCAAAGGTTTGAAACCTACAATGAGCTTGAGCTTTCGGCGTCATATGTGCTTTCAGTGCAAGAAAATACGTGACAACTTTAGAGCTAATAAATTTAAAGATAATTAGCACTTTATTACACCACCTAATTTTATTAGAGAAGTAATACAAAATATAAAATAAAATAATACTGAAAGTGTTACAATGAGCAGCTTTATCACTAAAAGTGATCTCTACCAAGCAACCTTTTATAGTATTCTGATAGGTATTAGGTGAAAACTTCGCTGCCACCTTCAACCAATTAAAACTACGAACTACTCGTATTAAATAATTATTATTATGAAAAGTCGAGAATTCATCGTCAAATATTCCAAACGACGAGAAACCGAGAATTCAAGCCTTTATGACCTCATATTAATTGCATGGAATTCGGCATTACGATCCAACGACATATACCATTGAAAATAATAATCGTGGCTTAACCGTACCATTTGTGAATTAAATTTTCCATAACGGATAGAGTTTCTGAATGCAGTTGTGGAATTTAATGTAACATTTGTTTGTACCTGAGACGTGGTTCGTAAAATGAGAATATTGAGGAGCTATAGGTATACATAGCTGGGAAACGGGATAGATCTTCTATTCAGTAGATTGATATCAGTTTTAATATTATTATCTCAAAGAGCAATCATTCTATAATTGTTAGCTATCGAGTGTTGAAAGAAATTTGATTTTAAGTGTATCGTGTACGCTGTGCGTGTTCGTAAATTTCAATTTCTTTAAAGCCGTGTGGCATACCACCTACACCTACATTATGAATGTCTTTAGGTGCGCCTAGGCTATGCAAACTGATTACGAGCCGAGCCGCTCTTCACTCGTCCTTCGCGATGTCTAGTGTGCGATACGAGCGTGTCGCGATTCCCTGTGTTCGCAAAAAAAAACTGACAATTGGCGGAGTGCGGCCGAGCGCGAGTCGAAAGCTCGTTCGAGGCTCCTAAGATTCTGTCCAGAAAGTATGAATTCGCCGCGAATCTCTCGCGCGAATGCATAACGCGCGTACTGTCAATACATTGCGTCCACAAGGGTCGCGCGAATTTAGAATACACGCGTATTTTATTCCTTTCTGGAGCATCTACGCTACGCGAATCCGTGCTCCGCGTGTGTTCGGATCGTGCTCGGTTCGCGTAGATCCACCTTTACGACTTTCTTTGTATTCATCGGTGGTATGAAGTCCTAAAAATGTGGCCATGCCATTATACCGGGTGGAGATATCGAGATGGCATATTTCCGAAACCTATGTTGGATTAGTCATTCTGAACCACTTTTACGAATACACAAACGCTGAAATATCGAAAAAAAAATTTTTTTCGTATATTTTACGATGGTGCAAGGTTGATCGTTAGTATGGAAAGTTAAAATATATTTTTTTTGAGAATTATTTGTTTGTAACATAGTAAAAGTTGTTCAGCATGACTAATCCAACATAGGTTTGAAAATATGCCATCCCGAAATCTCCATGCACTATTGATTTGGGTCAACAAGGGTGTGGGTGGGTTACAAGGAATTCCTTGCAATTGGTTCAAATCAATAAAATCAACAGTACTAGAATTCAATACTCGTGCTAAGACTTCATGTTGTAGAACTTGTGTTGAACTTTAAAAGTGATTATCATAATTGCCCTAGAAAAGACTACAACAGGAAATCCACATACAAAAGGTACCGTATGACTACCGTATAACAAATGGTACAGCGTGTAATTACATTGAAGTGTAAATATGACACCGTCGCGTCGTAGTCATCGTTAGAGTTATAAATTTTAGTGTTGTTATTTTAATGAACACGATTGTGTGGAGAGAAGTAATTATATGCTCGAGGTCGAGCTTAAAATTTATAGTTTGTATGGATAACAATATGGGGATAATTATAGTCAACCGACCCGCCCCAGCCACACTAGGTAATTTTATACATATAAATCTTACGGAATTAATTCTTTAAATGATAAGTATTATATCTATTAATAGCGTCAAAGATACGAACACCATGATTAAGGTTATGTGGTATCAGAATTCGGTGGGCATAGTGCAGGCAATGAAACAACGTAATACTAAACGGAAAAGTCCCGTATGAGGAGAAGAAGCGACGCAACAAAGTCCTCATGGGCCCCGATAGGTTTACTATTATAATATTACAATTAATTAGCTTATCACTTCTCTTCAAAATCATAGTCTTAACCTATAATAAGTTACAGAACCAGGTAAAACAATGATCGCACTGAGCTGTGTATAGCTCGAGAGCTTGTGAAAAAACGAACACTTACAAATACCCTCACTTTTATAGGATTTGCTATTTGCGTTATGGTCAGTGTTGCCACATCACTCAATCTTTCGACCATAATAATATAATCCAACCAATATGAATAAATATCTAGTAAATATCTAACAATATACATCTAGGAGTTGTATCCTAAAAATACAGACAAATTAATGCTAAACTAACAATAATGGCTTAATATAACATGCACAAAGGCCCTGCGTCTTAATTACTCCATCCAATGTAGGAACCTCCACGTTTGTTATAGGTACGTTTGTCTATGCACACAAATTGGAGAGAAGTGGGTCGAAGTTTGAATAATTATAGACTTTACCAACTTGGATATTGCACCTGCAGTTATGTAGATGAAGGCATATGTGTCATTTTGGACCTGAAGGTTTACGTTGTTATTTAATAATAATATTTTTCATGGCTATCTGAACAACCAATATATCAATTGAAACAACCTCTTAATCTAGGTATAAAAATATTACAACATGAAAAAATATTCCAATATCAAAAAATATTCCATTAGCAATCGCTATTCTTTGGAAACCAGTGTAACATAATATAAGGAAAATATGAGGAAAATCTTATAAAATTGCGGACCATGTCTTTGAGCTTCTTATGTGAGCGAGATGTGCGACAGGCAACTTAAGAGAGTGGAAGATACTTGTATATATATAAGGGTGCAAAAAAAGACAAAAAGCTGATATCTGAAACAAGCAATGAAATTCTCCGCCGAAATCCGAAAAATCTCGTCTCTTTTCAAGGGGCCTACCACAAGCTCTTATAATTCTTATCTGACACTGTTTTCAAGTCAGCGAAATCACATGACGTGTTCTATAGAAAATATTTCGCTGACTTCAAAACAGTGTCAGATAAGAATTATTTCATACTTTTTAGTGTACTTTGAAGGCGGTTTATTTTTTTGTTAAAAAGTTAATTTATTTTTGAATTTTTAGTTTCAGCTATATGAAATTTTTTCGGAATAAACCCCTTTCGAACAAAAAAAGAATTTTGCAAATCCGTCAATATATGACGGAGTTATGCCCGAACATACATAAAAAAAAAAAAAAAAATACAAACATCTGAATTGATAACCTCCTCCTTTTTGAAGTCGGTTAAAAACAAGGGCTTATTTGTCTTTTGTCCCGTTTTGACGCCGGATGTCAAAGAAAGACAAAAGTCAAATAAGGTTATAATAATATTGTTTTAAGAGCTTGTGCCTCGCCTTCTGATCTAAACCCAGCTCCTACGTCACAATCGGCTCACTAATTAAACTTTCTGCTAAATAAAAATGTTTCTGCCCCTGACTACAATTGCAATATCTCATATCAAATCGACGTAATTCGAAACAATAATAAAATAAATCCTATTGTGATTTATGGTAAAGTTTTATTCAAGCAATAGACGTGTTGGGGAGTCGATCAATCACTCTCAATCCATTAGAGATGGAATAAATAACATTAGAAACGATTTACACAGTTTATGACGATGAAGGAGTATTTATTAGAGAATTAAACCGTTTATGGGGATTTTTGGGGGCTTATGGGACATATGGATCACAGTGGTTGGCAACAATATAGCCAAAGTAGTCTGTGTTAACTGAAACATACCGACAACGAGCTAAGCTAGTACTCTAAAGTACAAGTAGTACCCAACTGATATGGCGCGTCGTGCATCTTCGTTCGCACAGAAAAGAAAGTATGGCTCCGAAGATTAACGAAAGAATGCTTGACACTTACAATCAACTTTAGAACACTACTACAAGGTTCATAATACACTGCAGCTGTTAGTTTCGTCTCACTCGCAAGTGACGCCCCTCCTCCGCACGGCGCGTGCTAACATGGCGGCAGCTGCCGATCAATAGCATTTCCCGCGCTTTGAAAATGTATCTTCTGCGCAGGTACATCGGTAAGCTATATTAGTTGGGTACTACTGTACGTGTCATTTAGGCCGGTATCGGTCAAAACTCAGATCAAGTCTCCAGAATAGTTCGTGTCAATCTAGCCCCGGGATCTCATTCCACGATCTGAGCATCCGCGGAAGGAAGCTCCTTTGAGACTGTACAGTTCGAAACAATTCTGGTTTCAATGTGTGAGGCTTTTTGGATGCCTAATATCAATAAGGCGATGATAGCTCAGTGGTAGTGACGTCGGAAGTTCAGACGAAGGTCCCGGGTTCGGTCCTACAATGAGCTTGAGCTTTTGGTGAAGGGAAACATCGTCAGGAAACCGTAGCACGGTGGTTGTGTACTTTATAGAACCCATCTTGCTGGCTACCACCTTCAAAATTAAAATCCGTTGCCAAGCACCTATCGGTGTGTTCCTATAGCTGCAGAGTTGAGAGCTAGTTCCTCTAGGCTGTGTGCTTACCACCATCATTACTGTGGTGAGATGGCATTCAAAAACAGACATCAAACAGTAAAAAAAATATCATTGGTCCTATGTACATAATATACCATTATATTAGGTTCAAGTTTAGAAATTTTAATGTTTTTGTCTCGCCTGAAAATATGACTTGAGCATTGATTGAAAATACGGACTTTAGACGGTCGGATCCTAAAGGTGCGTCTACGCTACGCGAACCGAGCTCGAGCCGCTCTTCGTTTGTCGTTAGCGATATCAACTGTGGACCTACAACGAACCTACAACGCGAGCGTGAAGCGAATCCCTGTCAATTAGCGGAGCGCAGTAGAGCTCGAGCCGAACACTCGTTTGAGGCTCACAAGTCCGTCTACTACTACGCGAATCTGTACCTTTAGCTTTAAAATCACTGCGTACGACACCTTAACCTTCAACAAAATCCAGCAATGAAATTAGTCTAAAGTTTGTAAAGTCTGTCTCAGTCATAAAGCGTTGGAACACGGCGCAACTATCTCACTGCCATTAGGGGCGGGTCACGTGCGCCGACAGATTGTCGTAATGTCTTTATCGGACACACCGTCTCGTCGACTAGTCGCACCGGCAACTACACTAACTAGCAGATGACGTGAGCTTACAACTTACGCCCGTGAACGGAGCTTTTGAAAAGTTTTAATAAAATTATTATCGAGCTTGAATCGTTAGGGAAATTGGTTATACAAACACGTCTATTACTAGGAAGTGGTAGCTTTGAGTGGTAATTTCATTCTGAGAGTAGTCTGCCCATGATTTGGTATTAATATGGTTCAATTTCCGATCTCCTACCTCAATTTTTTTACTTGTCCCTAATCTGGGGGCACGGGAGTGCCCTTTTTTGTTATACAATAGTTCATGTAGTAGCGAAACGGCCAAGCCACATATATTGACTACGGTGTGTAGAATTTGTGAAGTTAGGGCTTGTAGAGTAAGGGCAAGTAGAGTTATAAGCTTGACTCTACATGAGATCTGATAACTTTTTGACAGTACAAGCTATATGTCTTGGCGGCAACATTTTACATAAAAATGTTTTTGGTGGGATTGTTTTTACAATAAGTGGTTTTACAAAAAACCTAAACCGACTCAAAGTACACTAAGAAGTAATCAAATCCTGATCTGATGACATTGGGACCAAACGGGAAGTGTACCCTTCCAAATAAAAAAATAATTTTCCAAATCGGTTAATAAATGACGGAGTTATGAGGTAACAAACATAAAAAAAAATACGTTCGAATTGAGAACCTCCTCCTTTTTTTGAAGTCGGTTATTTATATTTATATAATTACGTATATTTCAATAATAAAAATGTTATAATGCGATGTTTGAATGCATATACTGTTCGATTTATTTTGATTTGATGTCCAATGAATGTCCCAATAGATATGGCCACTTTATGATTTCTTTACACCCCCCCAAGGACTAAACGGTGCAAATCGCATAAGCCGTTTCAGAGTAATCGGTATAACATACTACATAAAAAAAAAATGCGCATCGAACATAGAAACTCCTCCTTTTTTGAAGTCGGTTAAATGGTGTATTCAACCACCCTCAATAAAGCCAATAACACATACCACGGTTGTACATTGCAAATTGTAAAAATATATGAAACTCGTTCCTTAGTAAAGAGAAATGCAATTTCACAAAACTCCGTTTCATTCGTGGACGTTTAAAAGGTAGGTATTTTACGAGAAAATACCTTGTCTCAAGCTTTACAGGTTTCGCTGCGGTTTGCAACTTTAGTAATATATACGAGTATGTAACATTAGCTGAATGTTTTTTTTTTCTGTCATAATGTCGTAACGAAGCCAGAGAGTCAACCTGACGAACGGTGAGTGTGAACGCCACCACGCCATGGAATTTTGTAACACCATGAACCCAACCCCCTTGTTAAAAAAGAAGGCTTAGGTAAGTTAAGTCTAGTAAACCGTAGGTTTTAAGTATATCCGTCACCTTTTAATTTAATAAAACAAAGAGCTGGGGCTATCTAAAACCTGGGTTTTACAAGTCCCGACTTAAACCTTCTTTTGTAATAAGGACGAATGTGTTGCTAAACCAAAAGATACATTGCGCACCCTTTATGGCATAGATATCGCAATTTTGATTCTCCTACAGAATACAGATATTTCATTCTGGATCCTGTCATATAGAGAAATATTAAATTAACAATGAAATAATAACAATCTCAATAATTATTATATGTATAGTATAAACCACACAGACCGGGCGAGCTCATTAGTACCCGCCAGGCGCGGCGGCCAGCAGCTTGCCTTAATATCTTTATTACTATACAACTATCTTACGTAAATTTATTGCAAATTCGAGTCTTGCACCATTAAAAGGCTTGTGGCGATTTCTTTTATATTTCTAGAAGACTGTCTATCATGGTTAATAAATGTCTTTGTAGAAGCGTTTGCGGATTTGCAAACGTGGGTGAGTTTTAGTGACTACATAGTTTTACTAGCATGGTCAGTGCTCAACTCCGTTTACTTACAGTGGTTATTTTTCAATACTACTAAGTTAGTAATCATGCGTACATCTCACTTGATGGTAAGCGGTGTAGCCTTTACGCGCGGTGCCAACCCTGCAATACTTCAAACTAGTTCAAGAACCCGATGTTGTACTTCCAAAACCCCAAAAATTCAAAATTTCAAACATACTCTTTTGCAGAGGTTAATACACAAACAAATTGACTTGCGTTATTAGTGGTGAATTCTTTAGTCAAATTCTAAGCAATTCATTACTAATACATGCCTGGGTAAAGTTAAAACAGCTTTCCTTTAAAAACTAGGCAAAGTTGGAAAGAAATTCTTTTATTCATAGATTTCGCGGGAGAACTTTGGAAACTTGGGGCGGGAAAAAAATGTACAGAAAATCCGAATGATGATCAATCATGTTGATTTGATTTAAATTGTCGAGAAGTTTGTCAGGATTGGTGAAAGAGTTGTAATTTTTGATGAAAAGGAATTTTTTGACGTTATAATCTGGATGTAAAAGTGGCTAATCGTTCAGATTGATGGTTCAAAAGAGTACGGAAATTAAAATAGGAATTGCTGATATTCGCCTCGGTAATTTTTGAATCCGTTTCCGATATCGAATCCGACGTTTTAAAATAGCCCTGCTGTAGTGCCATAGTATACCTAAGTAGAATTTATTGCCTGATTTAAGTATCGCTATATTTGTTTTTGATGAGCTATAGAAAGGAACAGGTCTAGACATAATCTTATAATACTTGAGATACATAATTGTATACATAATGATGATGTATTTTATAAATGCAATAGTAAATATATTTTTGTAATTTAGGCGGGTAAAACCGGGGTCGAATCTGAGTAATAATTATAATTATGAAGACAAATAATATTAAAAAGATTCCAAGACTAAAATGGCGTGAAACAGGATTGTCCAATAACGAGGTACCAGCCATTGAAGAGTCGCATTTTATGTAAATTATAAAGACAAGGCATATACTTACAAACTAGTAGTTGTGTAGGTATATTAACATTTGCAGAGAGTTTCAGTCGACTTTTTTAGTATAACTCTATCTAATTTGCTATCAAAGAAATTTGTCTAGGTTCTGTAAGCGTACCACCTTCGGCTACTGTATTTTTTTTTCTTTTTTTTTATGTTTGTTACCTCATAACTCCGTCATTTATTAACCGATTTGGAAAATTCTTTTTTATTTGAAATGGTACACTTCCCGTTTGGTCCCATTGTCATCAGATCAGGATTACTTCTTAGTGTACTTTGAAGTCGGTTTAAGTTTTTTGTAAAACAGTCCAATTATTTTATAATTAGCTCCCTTCAAATTTTTTATTTTAATTACGACACAAATTCTAACGGTGACTAAAATAGTCTACCTAGGTCTAATAGAGTTAATCTAGGTAACTATGAACGAGTAAGCTCCTTCACCAGGCTGAAGTTTTTCAATTAAAATGGTTTTACAGCGACCACGGCGCGGCGGCCCACTAACAAGGTATGACATTGTATAACTCTGCGGACAGATTATGCTGTGGAACAGTTTCTGGGCTGCCGATGTTTTCTGACAGATGTTTAAACCTCAATTCTTTTAATTTAGATCTACATTGGATGCAGCGCAGACGACGGACTTTTTGTGCGAAGGAGTCTGCAGCACACAAAAAGTCTGTGTGAAAACAAAGGGTTGTGCGCCGGACTTTTTGCGTGTCGTGTCGTTACTGCTTATTTTAGAATTTTATAGGTTCTATTTTCACAAACAAAAAAGTTCGACGCGGTGCGGAGCGGTGCGGAGCGATGCGGTCTGTCGTCTTCGCGGCACCTTTAGATAGTACGGTAAATGACTAAATTATGAACTAAGAACGATCTCAAAGCGAGCGGTAGAGTTCTGCGTTCTGCATTGCACGTAGCGACCGCGGCGGTCAACAAGAACGCACATAGAACTCTGACTGCAGAACTCGAGACCGCCCGCTGTGGTTCGGCGGGATGGCGTTACCAGAAACTCAATTTAGAACGGGCGGCGCGCAATTAGTATCTGCTTGGCCTGAGTGCCAGGTTCTTTCTAAGCTTTGTATAAACTTACCACTCTTAGCCACATTATCAGTTAGGTACCACTGTGAGATTATGGCCAAATACAATTCTATTAAAAAAATAAAACAGAGCCCATATAAGTGAGCACATTTTTTGGCACTATATGGTTTCACTCAGAAACACTATTTTATATGTAAATGACGATCATTTGTGTGACGACAAGAGCGTGGTGAATAAATGCTTGATCACATAAACTTGCAACGTAAATAAACAAAACAACCTCAATAACGTTTGGTAGACAATACCCAAAGGTCATTTAAAACCTTTTGAACCTTGAAAGGGTTAAGAATCCCATCCTGAACCTTTGAAGCTTGAATGCGTGAACATTTTTCTATTAACCCTCCCACTGCTTGCACATGCCGATCTAACCGAGCGACAACAAAAATAGCGATTCACGCTCGTGCTTAATTCAAAATGGAATGCGTTCAGGACGTTGAACGATGATGGCCGAAGTTTGCCGATGTTTCACGAATACGTTCTAACAGCTAAAATGAAAAAAGATAATGGATTCAAAAGGGGTATTGTTTTAAATTATTTTCTTTGATACATATAACATTTCACGATTCAAAAGTTAATGTTCTATACCAAGACTAGTGTTCCGCCCCGCCGTTGTGATCCCCTTTTTTACCCATTTCGGGGTCGAAAAATCTTTCCATTATGGATGTCTATTGTCTACCTTATATTTGCCTGGGTCGGTTACAAAACTTTAAGTTTCAAGACTCAGCAATTTGAGTTGTTCGTGGATATGTCAGTCGACAGTCTCAAAATCTCAATTGACCCCGGAACGAGTTATGACGAGGCTGAGATGAAATACGCTTTCCCAGGAAATGCCTTCTGGCCTTGAAGGTGTTAGGAGGACAACTTAATACTTAATAATAACTTTGTTTTACTACACCAATAAGTAAATAGGTACGTTTCTATAAAGAATCAGTTTGCAACAAAGTTACAAAATCCAGGAGTCGGGTTTGGATGGTCGGCCGCGCCAACACGTCGCGGCGTCGAGGCTGAAAGGTTTTTATTCAAATAGTTTTAGCTACACTTCAGGAATGCTATTATATTGAAATTCTTTTCTGAACCTAAGTCAGGCTTAAGTTTACCTATTGTATAGGCAGAGGGTAGGATAGGATAGTACCTGTCTGGGCTGACAGCTTACACCAAAGGCTTTTCAATTTCGTATGTGTAAATAAAGAGCGTATAGAATTTATAAAGCGATACTTCAAAACATAATCTAACGTGTATAAAAGCTTGACGAATAAAAACACAAAACCACTTGTATCACAATATTTATTGACACTATCGTCTTAACTTCTCAAAGAACAACTCACAACTCAACTTTTTAGCACATTTGACGCCTCTCGCCAACCCTCCATTTTATATACGAGGTTGGCGGTAATGCCGGAAATAGCACCTAACAATAATTATACATATTCTCATAATGTTTAATTAGTCTTAAACTAGTTATTATAATATTTCAAATATGTACATAGATTTTATAGTGGACTTACTATAAAATATATATTGAACCGAAAAACAATATCTGACGGAAGTCAATAATAATTCCGGAAGTCGATAATAAATCACATAATTACAATTTACAATATTCACTATAGGTACCTAGATAATTATTAAAATATTAACATGAAATACTGTAATTTCTTACACGTGTTTGTTATAATATCTTCTTTATATAACTAAATAAAGTAAATTTTCATAATAAAACGAACACTAAAACTCCACGCCGCCGCGAGCGTACCGTAAAATCGCAAGAAAGACAAAAACTTTTAAATGTGCCTAAAAAATTCATTGCATTAACACTGATCAGGAGTGGAATTAATGAGAGGGATATTACAATGGAATTACTGCCTCCAGCGTCTGTTGGTGCAAATGAATCAGTTTGGTACTCCGTACATTTTTCGGTCCATTTCCCAGTTTTACTTATGCAAATAAGTTTCGACAGCGGGCGAAAACCTGCTCAAATGAAAGCGTTTGTTTCGCGACAAAAGTGCTGTGGAGCTGTTAAGCTGATATATTTTTTATTTGTGAATAAAAAAAGTTTTTCATGGAGCTTGTCTAATACCCAAGCTATAATAATATACTGAGGTATCTCATCATCATAATATTATAATCATCAAGACTGCCCTCTACTACACTATCACAGGCACTTTACAATACAAACGGTATTATCTTCTATCAAGAAGATAGGCCCGTTGGTGTGAGTGATAATTACCCTAACTTCTCATGTCGTTCCATTCTCACCAAGGGAAATCATATTATGTGTACATGAACAGTATATTTGTTCTAAAATGGTGTGTATTTTTTTTATACGATGATGTCTGTATACAAGCATTTGGCCCGTCTGATGGTAAGCAGTTACCGTAGCAAAATTGACGCTTGGAACACATGGGCATACATGGGGCCTCACTCACGCGTTACAGATCCTTCCTCCCTCACCCATGAGCTCTGGCGACCTTATTCACGCGCAGGAACATAACATAATGTTATTTTGCTGCGGTATTCCATAAGGTGGAGGTACTTCCCCAGTCGAGCTACTCTTTGAGCGAATAAGCGCTACGCTCTACCTCTACAAAAAAAACTCAAACTCGTGGTAGAACATTATTTTTACTGTGAATAGGTCTGCGTTTGACCAAAATCATAACATGGTAAGTGAAACATCATCCCCGCCGAAAGTGGTAAGAACACTTATAGAAGGGACCTGCCTCTCAAGTGCACACCAGTAACTGCTTATAAATTTTCAACATTCGGTGGTAGCCGGCCATTCGGGTACTACCTACTGACCAAGACCTTGTAACATTTCATGTCAATCTATTGAGCGCCCATAGATTAACATTTAGATTAAGTTTAGCAGTCTCCAGTGCCACCTATGTTTTATGAAGTAAATCTTTTTGCAGACGAGCCTGAGCGAGCGGGCTCTAATGACGCGGGGGTCACCGTCCTTTTCAACTCTCAATATTGTATAATGGAGTATTGTGTGCACTGTTTGTTTACAAATGCTAAATCAGTGCTGGTATACCGGATTTATTGGGAGCAAACAAAATTACAATATAAATGCTATTCTGTGTAATGTAAATGAATCTAGAATTCAATTTGAAGTTTTTAAGCAACAAGTTTCAGGGTCTTTTTAAGTAAATTTTTAAACTAGCTTTTGTCCTACGATTTTAGTCAAGCTCTCGAGGAATTTATTGTTTTCTCTACATGTGCCAAACTATTTAGTTATAATTAGTAACACATAAACTTCGAAGTTTGTAAAATTAACTAGAATAAAAATTTAATAAAGGTGGTTGTAAAAATATCAAAATGTTTTGTGGATATGCATGCATTGCCATGGAAAATTTTGGTTTTTTAGTTGGTTATTTGGTTGACTGAGTAACTAAATACTGAGCCACAGATAAACGCAAAGCCTAAACAAGTCATATTACCGAGGAATTTGGAAAGCAGCTTTTTATAGCAAAGTACTAAGAAAATTAACTAATAAGGAGGTAAATAAAGAGATTGGATGGAGAAGACCAGGAGATGGAAGGAAGCTAAGAATATATCAGAAAAACTAGCACAATAATTTGCGAAAAATGTATCCAAATCTACATAAAAACCAGACAGTTTCAGAAACCTTCATAATAATTTCCCCAACATACAAATATTAGAAATAGTGGCTCAACCTAATCTGCTGAATGAACTATTAGTTTGTGCAAACAGGATTAATTACGTAGTATCCTCGGCATCAAAGCTTCCAGCGTTGTGTGATACTACGCCTAATTCGAGGTTTAAATTAGTATTTATTAAGTCGGCATGATGTTAATTTATTCTTTTGTTATTTAGTCCTTTTTTACTAGGGTTTCATTAGCTTTCCCGGGCTAAAAATGTTAGCGAATGAATGAGGTCACAAACAAATTAGCTGCTCCTGCTGGCAGCTTACATATGAGTACTAAATCGAATATGTTCGTTTGTGTCATTTTTTGAAGATTTTATTGTACAAATGTCTAACTCTCATCTATCATCTAAAATAAAACTATTTAAGATAATTATTCCGTCTTTGGATATTACTAATTGGTTATGGGCTAATAAAAATGTCCATATCGGAAGGAGATCAAGCTCGACCAAGAGAATTATATGATAATATGAATCATGGTAGTAGCAACTTACCACCGTTCGAAAAATTTGAAGGTCAGTCAAACTATGCTACTTGGAAGTTTCAAATGGAATTATATTTAATCCACGATGGATTATGGCAATATGTGAGTAAAACTCCAGATATTACTGACCAAGCGGGCTTGATGCGCGATCAGAGGACACGCGCGAAGATAGGATTAATGGTCCAGAAACACTGCTTAGTACACTTGAGACAGGCTAAAAATGCAAAAGAAGCTTGGGAATCTTTAAAAAACACTTTCGAAGATGCTGGTGTCAATAATAGATGTCGCTTACTTGGCAAATTAGTCAGCCTGAAACTGGAACAATATAATAGCATCAGAGCATATGTGACAGAAATCATGTCAGTTGCACAAAATCTGAGAGTCATCGGCAAGGAGGTCGATGACGAGATGCTGGCGGCACTCATGCTGCAAGGACTTACCAAAGAATACACAGCCTTGAGACTTACCATGGAGAACTCAAATGTTGCACTCACGTCTGACTATGTCAAAACGAAACTACTTGGTTTAGATGATTACAGAAATGTTACTACATCAGAGACTAATCAGCCGTCAACGACACTTATTTCAAAACCTAAGAAAAATAAACAGAATAGTAACAGAGGAAATCAGAGAAATTCTCAGAAACAAGTCAGATGTTTTATATGCGATGGACCGCATAAGGCGTGGGACTGTCCTGATAATCCGAAGAAACACGGAACTTCAAGGCGGCAGAGGCACTCCTCAATTGCGCATGCTACTGCTACAGGTGGAAAAGAACGAGACTGGATCGTAGACTCGGGAGCTTCTTTTCATATGACGAATCAAAAAGATTGGCTTCGTAATTACCACCAGCAGGAGCAAGTTGAGATTGTTTGTGCGAATGGGGGTAAGATTTATGCGAAAGGCAAAGGCGATGTGGTAAGTGATGATTCGAACTTTACAGTACGAGGAGTTATGTATGTTCCAGAATTGAGTACGAATTTACTTAGTGTGAGTACTATGGTAAATAGAGGTAAAGTAGTTATTTTTTCGAAGAATGGTTGCGAGATTTATGAGTCAGATGGATTTGTAGCTAAAGGGAATGTATTAGATGAACTGAGTGAAAGTAATGGTGTTTATAAACTGACACATACTAAACATTTACAAAAATTTACTAATGATTATTCATTTTTAGCTACTGATGATAATTTGTATCTTTGGCATCGTCGAACTGGACATTTGGGTCTGCGCAATATGAAACTTCTTCGTGACAAAATGGCTACAGGACTTGAGTTTAAGTCAAAGGTTGAGAAGCTAGAGTGCGTATCATGTCTTAGAGGTAAGCAGACAAGACAACCTTTTAAAAAGAGCGGATCCTCAAGAGCTAAGGATGTACTTGAGCTCGTACATTCTGACATATGCGGCCCAATGAGCGTTGCGTCTGTGAGTGGATGTAGATATTTCATGACACTGATAGATGATAAAACGAGAAAAACTTTCGTTTATTTTCTTAAAACGAAAGATGAAGCTCTGGAAATAATAAAAGAGTTTAAACGGTATGCAGAGAATCAGACCGGAAAAAGGTTAAAAATATTGCGGACTGATAATGGAGGAGAATATGTTAACAGAAAGATGAAAGCCTTTACCAAGCAACATGGAATTCTTCATCAGCTTACTGTTGAATATACTCCTGAGCAGAACGGAGTAGCTGAAAGAGCAAACCGCACTATCAACGAGAAAGCCTTAAGCATGTTGGAGGATGCTCGCCTTGACAAGCGGCTATGGGCTGAAGCAGTGAGAACTGCTGTTTACCTAAAAAATCGATCCCCAACTTTAGCCGTGAAGGATGTCACACCAGAAGAGGCTTGGTCAGGTAAGAAACCAGATTTAAAGTTTCTTCGAGTCTTTGGATGTCGTGCTTTTATGCACATCCCTAAACAAAAACGCCGTAAGTTTGATCCCAAGAGTAAAGAGCTTACGTTTATAGGTTATTGTGAGGACGCAAAAGCTTATAGACTATTAGATCAAGAAACGTGGCAGATATACAAAGCCAGAAATGTCGTATTCTTTGAGAATAAACAACCTCCACCAACTGATCAACAATTACTGCAGATACAAGGTAGTCCACAATCTCCAAGAGTAGAACACACATCTTCTGAAGTTATTCCACTAACTGATAACTCTACATCGGAAGTTAACATGAATGAGAAAGACACAGAAGTTGAAACTAGCAGGATGCCGTTGCCTATTTCATCTACAGAGATATTGGGTGAAGTTGAGGATGTTCAACATCAATCATTCGAAGAAAGAGAGAATACTAGCCAAGACACAATAGAAAGAGAAAATGTAGTAGAAGAACAGCGAGAAGAGAGAAGGTATCCAGTTAGAGAAAGAAGACCTCCGGACTACTACATGTGTCAAGCTGCACATATTCTTGAAGAAGAGCCAACGGTAGACGAAGCACTTTCTAGTCCAAATAAGATAGAATGGCAGAAGGCAATCCAGGATGAGCTAGAGGCCTTAAAGAAGAATAAAACTTGGGTGCTAGTGAAACCCGCACCCAACCAGAATCTTATTGATTCTAAGTGGATTCTTAGAATCAAAACAGAAGGGGGGAATAAGAAGAGGTTTAAGGCAAGGCTAGTTGCACGCGGATTTCGGCAACTAGAAGGTATTGACTATTTTGACACGTTCTCTCCAGTTGTGAGACATTCATCGCTACGGTTGCTATTAGCACTTGCCGTTGAAAACAATTACCAAATACATCAAATGGATGTGAAAACGGCCTTTCTGAACGGCAACTTGAATGAGACTGTTTATTTGAGACAGCCGAAAGGTTTTGAAGAACCAGGGAAGGAAACCTACGTGTGTCAACTAAAAAGATCCCTCTATGGCCTTAAGCAGTCCCCGAAGGTATGGAACGAGCGACTAGATATAGCACTGAAACAGCTTAACTTCAAACAGCTTGAAAACGAGCCATGCATCTACTGTAGGAGGAGTGAGCGAAGGCTCATAATTATTGCTGTTTACGTTGATGACCTGTTAATCTTCTGGAAAAACAAAAACGAGTTGATTCAGATCAAGAAAGAACTGACTAATACTTTCGAGATGAGAGATCTCGGCAAAGCTGAATTATTTTTGGGCATGAGGCTCACACAATCAGCTACAGGAATTTACCTTGATCAGAAGGATTACATAGAGGTAATATTGAAGAAGTTCGAGATGGCCGACTGCAAACCGGTTGCCACCCCTCTTGTGCCTGGTCAACGCTTGGCCAAACCAACAGTTCCTAATTACGTACCATCTAGAAAAATTCCGTATCAAGAGTTGATAGGATCAATTATGTATCTGGCTGTTTGTACGCGCCCTGACATTGCGTATGCTGCTAGCTATCTAAGCCAGTTTAATACTTGCTATACAGAAGAACACTGGCAGGCAGCAAAGCGGGTACTGAGGTACTTAAAGGGCAGTATAGGACTGGGACTTCATTTTGAGAAAACAGGCTTGAATCTTAAAGCCTATGTTGATGCAGATCACGGAGGTGACATAACGGACCGGAAGTCATATTCTGGATTTCTGTTTACATTGGCATCAGCACCAATTTCTTGGGAGAGCAAGAAACAAAGCGTAGTCGCATTATCGAGCGCAGAAGCAGAATATATAAGTTTATCTAATGTTGCTAGAGAAGCAGTATTCATAAAGAGATTAATGCTTGAATTGAGTGGTGTCCAGAGGCCAATAACTGTCTACTGTGACAGCCAATCAGCAATGGCGATTGTTAAAAACCCTACAGGTTATCATCATAAGCGCACTAAGCATATCGATTTGAGAATGCACTTTGTTAAAGAGGTGGTTCAGAATGGTGTCATTACTTTGGAGTATTTAAATACAAGCAGTATGGTTGCTGACATTCTGACAAAGCCTTTACCACGAGAGAAACATATGTTTTGCATTAGAGGAATGAACATGTGTACTCGTAGATGTGTTATGAGTATGTGTGTGTGTATGTTCGAGAGGATCGTGTAAGAGCTTGCATGGTTGTGCTAATTTGAGGAGGAGTGTTAGCGAATGAATGAGGTCACAAACAAATTAGCTGCTCCTGCTGGCAGCTTACATATGAGTACTTAATCGAATATGTTCGTTTGTGTCATTTTTTGAAGATTTTATTGTACAAATGTCTAACTCTCATCTATCATCTAAAATAAAACTATTTAAGATAATTATTCCGTCTTTGGATATTACTAATTAAAAAGAAGATTATGTTACCCCCTAACAGTCTTATTTCCCTAGAAGCACCGATTTATCAGGTAGTTAAGCAAATTATAGTCGCTCTATACCAGCTACGGTGATTGGAACCTATTATCGGATATCCGGTTTATGGGTGTAAGGCAAACTTTTTGCAAACCACAATTTCTACCGTTTTAGTCAAATGCAGATATAGAAAATGACAGAGTGAGCAACCCTCCCCAACTCTCCAGCCCATATCCTATTTAGGGAGCCCCGCTCACGAGTGATAATCGCTGAGTAATTATTTTGTCGCTGAATATAAAACATTCAGGGTTAAATACTGAAACCACATGCAATTTTTTGTAGGCTCAGTTATCGCAGCTACAAAAAGTAGCTCGTAGCCTACCCGCGGTTCCATTGCTACGAGGACACAAAAAATAGTCTTATACTGATAATATCATCGTAGCAAGTAGGATTCAAAAGGCTAATCTTGCAGGTGGTGAACCTGACGTTAAGCGGTTAAGTCGCCTGCGGCCCTACGCCTGCCTAGTGATACCAAAGGGTTTTACAATGGATTGAAGACCTTTACAAAACTTAAAGGTAAATAAAAATAATAGAAGTGTCAATAATAATATCCTACGGCATTCTTCACACACGGCCTTTTGATTCCAAATAAGCAGAGCTTAACCTATCCATTAAACGAACAATTTTGTTACTGTATACAATGTGTATACAGGTCGTTGTTTTGGTCAGCGACGAGCGACCCAGGGTCGATAATACAAATGACACTGGTGCTAAAAAAATATAAAAGAAAACTTAATTTTTTTATAATAATAAAAATAAAAAAAATATTTATTGGAAAATCATGCAATATAAAGTGTAGACGTAATACTCAACGGGAGTGCGAGGGAGTAAAGGGGTCGGGCGATGGCGGCTTGCGCCTAGCTCTAGTCTGTGCAAGTGCCTTGTGACCATACGTTGCGGTAATTTTATTCCAAATTGAATAAGGTATTTCTCAACGCATTTACAGTATTTAATGGAATTAAGTCCATTTTTGGAAAATGTATTTTTGTACTACAGCTACTGGGTCGCTCGTCACCGACCAAAAAAACATCCTGTATAACGGAAAGGGTATCCATAAAAGTACACGACTTCTTTGATACTAGGCGCACAGATCGCGAAAGAGAAAATTTTGTATTAATATTAGCAAGTGTGAAAAGTTAATGAGCGGTGACACGTTGGTTATCATTTTAATTCAATAAACTTGGAAGCAAAAATTAGGTATGAATTTTTGAGTAATTTATTTTGAGCTGAAACTTTTTATAGAGAGTCTGTACCTGATGTAGTCTTCACCCCCTTCGGATGTATATACCCTTTCCATAACACGTTGTATATGTTTTGAGATCTCGAAAACTACTCTTACGATTTCGATGCTATGTAGGGATTATTGGGGGCGAAAAATCTAGCTAGGTCGCATCACTGGGAAATTGCGTTTTTCTGCTTTTTCGGTCACCCAAGTATTTCTACGTTAACCTGTTATATTACATCAACTACTACAGAAATTGTTCTAAATCGAGACTTACCAATATATGTTTAATATTCATGCACACAAATGTTTGTCCTGAATGGGAATCAAATCCTGTGGCGTTGCATTCAGGGTTTCATAATTATCTGATGGCATAAAATCGCCATCATAACTTAATATAAGAGATCAAATTCAAATTCAAAATCATTTATTCAAATAGACCTTCGCAGCCACTTATGAAAAGTCTGACTCTAATACCGGTTCGGACGGTTGCATTTGGTGAGAATAGTCGGCAATAAACTCAGCAATTACTCTTTTCAAAACAAGCTTAGATTCATTACATAATATTTACATTCTAATCGCACTGACAACAATTGCGTGCCCCGGCGCGGCGGCAAAACTACAAAGTAGACTGAATCTATGTTTAATAAGTAAATAAATAAATGGCAAATTTAAGCAGACCAGCCCTCAGCGATAATTATAAAAGTCCAAAAATGCAACAAAAATAGCGATAAATGAAACGCATTGATGGCTTCATAAGTATAAAAACAAAGTAATATACCTTTTCAGTTATATTTAACTAAAGTCATGCAAAATCAACTGCGCTCATATTAAAAGGAACGGTAAAGAATATCAACAAAAGTAGCTGAAATAAATAAACTGCGATCTGGAGTGTAGACAGGAATACTGAATTCCAAAATTGCATATATCGTTGCTCTGTGTGCATTCAAACGTTCCAGTCCACTTGCTAATATAAAACGTATTTAGTAAGCACACTGGTTGAGTTTCATTTTCATTTCATGTTTTTTTATATATAGAAATAGTCCTCAATGCTTGACTTAGGAGAACTGCGAGTAAATTTGCTATTTACATTAACTTTCGCTAGATAATCGTCGGATAAGCAGTTCCTGTGTGATACATCGATACAAAAACTGATCTAATTTCAAATTGACAGTCAGATACCGTTCCACTGTTTTAATCCGTAACGACACCAATCACATTTTGGATAGTATAAAATAAAATAAATATCCTGGGAAATTCCTCACACACGGTAATCTGATCGCAAACTAAGCAGAGCTTGTACTATGGAAACCAGATAACTGATATAATACATATACTACTTTTTGTTTGTAAATACATACTTAATATACATAATTACACGCAGACTCACTCAAGACATACAGACTTGTTCATGCACACAAATGCATGTGCCCACGACCTGCGGCGCGTAAGGAGAACCTTAACCAACTGCGCCAACTGGCCCGTAAATCTACGATATCAAGTATCTACGATAACTTTCCTGCTTGCAAACACTAAAAGCTTACAAGATAGATAACTTATCAAGCAAGCAACATAATTTAGTAGCGCATTCAAACGAGGCTCGCTCGACGACCGCGAAGGAACCCACGGGAAATGTGAGTTTACGCGGACGCTACACAAATAAACTAGGTTTTAAGAAACCGAGCGCCGCCGCCGTCGGAACTCCACGGAAACTTGTTCGGCCCAAGTTAGTAAAACGGTTTTTGAATTTTCAACAACGGGTTCTTTTAAAGTACTGAATTCTATCCGGACGGTACATGATGGGGGAGTGTTTTAGTTTTCTGATTCTAAAATAAATTATTTATCTCTCTTAACTTTAGTAGCTAGGTAGATAAATCAACTCTAGTCATTCTAAATAATTCAGCTGCCCTCATGGATGTTTTTTATATCTCTGAAGTGGCAAATTTGCATACGGCCCGCCTGATGGTAAGCGGGTACCGTAGCCTATATACGCTTGCAACACCAGGTGCATCACTCAAGCGTTCCCGACCTTTTCACACAATTCTTGAAATGAGTAAAGATTTCAAAATCAGTTTCGTCGCAATTTTCTATTTGGATGAGTAGCTTTCTATTGTCTATGAGACCAAGTCTGCTATTACAATTGTGTTCCAATGAACTATCAGTGGTGTTAAAATTGCTAGATTTGTCAGTTTTCGTAGACAACTAATTCAATTGGGTCACAAAACATTATGCAATTAAGTGACAACGCGCAATGACTCAATGGAGATGTAAAGGTGAACGCACACTTATCCGAGCCGAACGCGCCGAAAGCATCGAACGAAACGAATTTTAGAATTCTGTGTATGAAATCTTATGAAAGCTCGCACACTCGCCCGCGTCGAATCGTCTGAATCTGGAGAAGATTTCCTACACAAGTTCTTAAATTCGTTTCGTTCGACGCGTTCGACTCGGATAAGTGTGCGTTCACCTTTATGGGATAGTGTCAGAATGTCATTTTTAATTTATTAGGTTCACACGGAGACGTGACGCGACGCGACGGGCGCGCACTTTTTGGAATAACAATAGAATATAGAACTTTATTTAGTAAACAAAAAGGTACTCATTTCAGGCAGAGAAATCGGATACGGCGAGAGTCACTTGTCATGAATTCTCTCACTGAAATGTGCACCTTTTTGTTTACTAAATAAAAGGTGCACAAAGTGTGAAAGTTCTATATTCTATTTCTATCTAAACTTGCCGCGTCACGTCGCGTCTCGGTGTGAATTGACCCTAATGGCAGTCTTGGTGGTTTGAAAAAGTCGTGTAACTTTTTCACTCGCCATCGATTTGCGTTGATAAGCTGCCTCATTGATGATGATGATGATGATTAGCACTACCCTCAGCCAGTACAACGACCGACCCATGTCCTATACAACCATTCAAGCATCAACCACCATACAACTAACTTAGTTTATAATGACTGGTACCTGAATAGTTATATCGGAGTAACCATGGATAAACCAAGGGGTGCGTGGTATATAGGAGTGACACGCTGTATCAAAAATACAATGTAAAGTTTAATAATATATTAAAAATCATTTTAATATCAAATAACACGAGATCGTGAAATTATAATAAATGAATTCGTCGTTTTTACAAAACCAAATATTTATTCACGCAATAGACAAGATTTGCTCATAAAACATGCAAATCACATCCATCTCTCAAATTCTCGATATCCCTCGAAATCCTACAAATACATAATTCTGCTTACAAAAGCATCTTTTGAATTACACCAGATTTCCTTTAATAAAACATTCCGGGTCAATACGAAGGCATTTCATTTTATACACTTACACGTAATATGCTCTTTATCTGTCTAATTTATTGGAAAGGATGACCATTAATGGCCTGCGTATAGGAATTGGAGATATATGCTTCGATTCAAATATAATGGAGAAGATACGGTACCCAGAACAAAACTACGTCTAGCTGACGCACTTTTACCCAATTTTAGCAGAGCTGTCGTCTCTATACGATCTTACTTATATGCAACCCAAGGTCCGATTCTGAAAATTGTATCACTAAAGCTTATATTGTACTAGAGTGTGTACTTTTTGTAAGGGAGGTAGAGCTCATTGAGCTATTATTAATACGTATAGAGAAGCTAAGGTTATGTTCCTTTTTTTAGGGTCCACTAATGTTCACTTTAGCGTTGAATCAATAATTTTGTCGTCTAAACAGACAGTAGGAACACGTAGCGCTATCAGAACGCTTTTAGAAGTATTTTTCTCGCAAACCGTGATTTTCACGGCGCTTACGCGTTTCGTTCATCGTTCTACAACAACAATTGTGGCCGGATGTGGGATGACATTCTATAATAGCATTCGCATTCTAATAGCTCAATGGTAGAGCATAGCGTTTATTCGCTCAAAGAGCAGCTCGACTGGGAAAGTACCTTACAGAATACCGCAGCCAAATAACTTTATGTTGTGTTCCTGTGCGTGAGTTAGGTTGCCAGAGCATATTGAGGGGGGAAGGGTCGGTAACGCGTGGGTGATGCCTCGTGTGTTGCAAGCGTCCATATGGCTACGAAAACCGCTTACCATCAAGCCGTATGCATATAAAGCGACATCTATCAGCAATCTATCAGTAACACTGACATAGTTCACACAGTGAAAGATAGATGGCGTGGCGCCACATTATCCTACATTCTGCATCGCGCTTAAGAAGTTTTCTCGAGAATCTGCATATATACAACTGTCCGACATGTACAGTTGGACCGCGGTCCCCAGGCGCGATGACCCAGCCTGGCGGAAGATCTTCCCTTTTAAATGGAGGTGTCATCCACCTTGCACCTCCATACATGTCATGTATACCGACGTCGTAGTATAAAAACAAAATGGTTGTAAAACCGCAATAAACAGCTAGTCTTTCCAAAACGAATCACAAAATAGATATAGACCATAGATCCATACATCAAAGACACACCGCCCAAAATTTTAATATAAAAGTTATCTTGTTTATCACGTATCAATTTAGCGATACAAAGGGCCGCTAACTTTCCCTCTCGAGACTGTATCAAAGGCTTTTTATTCCGGGTAAAGGTCGGGAATGAGGTTATTTCAGCTTAAACCCGATATGTTTGTGCAGGATTCGACTACGATTCAACAGAAACCCGGGAGAAAATATCGAATTACACTCAGTTTTTATTTAAAGAGTTACGTAAGATTTCTCTTCGCTTAGAGAGCTGTGATATGAAATCGATTTTGTATTTATTACAAGCTTAATTGACACTAAAATACCCCATAATTTACAGAATTCTAAGCAGTTTATTTCAAGTCAGCTACACGTTGACTAAATGTAAACAACGCACTATATTCAGCCAAAGTGTTTCTTTTTGTTATAAATTGCGATATTATGTAGAAGCTTCCTAATTTACATTACTATAGTTTAGGCCCTGAAAAAGGATTTAAGAATGTTACATTTGACTCTACCATGGGTGTGGAATACATTAAAATTGAGAAGAACCCGGCAAGAATATCAGCAAGCCCATAATATCCCACTGCTAAGCACTAGCCTCCTTTTACAAATGATAGAAGGAATGAGGAGATACTCCAACTTGTGCTCACTGCGGACCGGTGGAGGTAGGCTAGTGGTCAACCTGCTGTTGGAATTTTTTCAAGCCGCCTAGGAGGCATCCAACTAGCGGACGGCTTTATGTGACTTCCGAAGCATGGTTTTTAATAAAGCATACCCATGAATAAAGCATATTATTGTATGATATTTAATCCAAGAAAACATTGGGAAAACCGTGGGCAAATAGTAGTAATGAATAATACTAAAGGCGATGATAGCTGAGTGGTGGTGACGTCGGATACCGAGACGAAGGACCTGGGCTACAATGAGCTTGAGCGTTCGGTGAAGGAAAACCTCGTGAGGAAACCATAGCACGGTGGTAGGGTATGTTGCAATACCCAACTGGCTGGCTACCACCCTCATGTTGGAAATCTGCCGCCAAGCACCTATCGGTATGGCCAGTGCTTACCACCTTCGGCCACATTATCACTTACCAGGTACACATACACAGTCAGTCAAGCAACATAGCCTCCGTAATTTTTAATTCAAAATAAATTTAAATAGTTATTGTAAACTCATAAAAATATAATAATTTTATCGTTAAATACATAGACATTACGTGTAATTGTGGGTTTTGATATCAGAAACCGCTAAGTGCATAAATTATTAACTTTTCCCAGTGCCTGTGAACGATTATAAATTTGTAACCAGTGACTAAATTCGAAACATTATATCCACGGTGGAAACAAGTTTTTAATTGACTGGATGTTGTTTTAAGTGTTAATACAAATGTGTTGGTTAAAAACTATACCTTATTTATTAATTTTACATCGTTAATAATAAAAGTTACGGGGTTGGTCTTAAGAAAAAAAAATATTTTTTTCACTACCTCCTGTTATAATAATAAAAGTCAACAGCCAGCTGTGTATAAACCATTATTTCGTCAACTCAGTACATAGCTGCGTAGCTCAGTTATTAAGACGAGGTCGCTAGCAGTTTGAACGTGCCGGACGGACGCTGGTTCAAGACCCGGCAAAAAGGGAATTATTAGTTATTTCTTATTTCAAAATATTATTATTTTCTTATATTATTTATAACATACCTATAATACCACTGTAAATAATTTCAAATAGTTCACTCTGTACACTTAGCTGCTAAGTGGCTGTTCTTATCAGCAACTGAGTGAATTATTGAAACAAACAATTTTTATTTTTTTATTTATTATACTATCTAAATAAATACAAGTATATGTATATATATTATTTTTACTTTTATATAAAATAGATGGTTTGAGACTCTCTGCGTGCTTAGCTTAAAACTAAGCACTTATCAGACGGGATATCTTACTACATATTTTTAGTTTCATAATTATTATTGTTTTATCATCCATATTACTACTGTATTGCATTTATTTTGTTTATTAGTACGTATATATATGTATGTATATACTAAATATATATGAGTAATAATAATATAAGTAGTGGTAGTCGTTACAAATCTTTTTAATCTGGGAAATATAATATAATATAATATATACATTTTCTAAGTTATACTTAGATTATTTACTAACATAATAGTTGATCTTAGGCTTATTATTTAAATTTTATTTTATTAACAGTGTTTTTATTTCTTTCTTTTCACGCCCGCCGCGACCCTTCTATTCTATTTTTTTTTACTCGGAGCTAAAATGATGACCCGCAAGGCAACAGCCAAGGACATGGAAAACAAGCTGAAGTTAGCCCTCCAGGAGCTGAAAAAGTCGCAGGAGCTTTGTTACCGGCTCATTAGGGAACGGGACGATAGCGAAGAGGAAATACAAACCATAGTCCAAAAGAATACGGAATTAAAACTAGACCTCGCGAAATTAGATATTAAGTATATGGATGTCGTCGAACGGTGTAATCAGCTCCAGGCCGAAGTAGATTCATTTAGCGAATGTAGTGATACGCATGTGAGGGCTCTGGGTCGCATCACCGAACTCCAGACCAGCCTAAATGAGGCTAGAAAGTCTATTGATCATTTGGAGACGGTAAAGGAATCTCGAGAAAGTGACGCGACTCAAAGTCTGTATGATGAGTTACTGGTCTGTCAGTCAGATGTTACCTCTGGAGAGCTTTCGTCTACCATTGATTTGACATCTGACGATGAATACTGTTCACATACTCCAAATAGAATAATTATTAATGGCCGGAATAAATTTAAAAAATACGTCAAAATTATTAGAAAATCTCAAAAGCTTTTAAAGAATTATAAATTCACGCGTAAATTGAACTTAACATTAAAAAAAGAGCGCATTCATTTACTAAGTAAATTAGAAACGAATGATATTAGTTTTCAGCTAAGTAAGGAATCTTATGAGAATAATACTCAAGATCTGGTTCAGGAAATAGAAAATCTTAAGCGCTCCTTAGAAGCTATTAATAAAAAATATAGTCAGGCTCAATCAGAAATAGCACATCATATTTTAGCGGCAGACGAGCTCCTTAAGTTAAGTGAATATAACAGTGAACGTCTAGACTCTCTTGTAAATAATCATTGTAAATGTTTGAGCACAACGCATAGTTCTGCTTCACAGACTGAGCTAAATTGTAGTAATTCTATGAATCAAAACCTAACGCCACAGGACAATACGAAACAGACGATTGTTATTTGTGACAAAATCGGTAAAAATTTCGGCCCGATCCTTAATAATGAATTAAAAGAAAAGGTTATTAATAAATGTTATCCCGGTGCTCCTTATACATACTTAATAGACAATATTCGGTCACATGAACTTAACAAAGATACAACGGTAATTGTAATTTATGGAGATAGTTTGTCCGTGCGGAAAAAAGATATAATTAATAGTTTCAACAAGTTGCTTGACTTGCATAGCCAATATAAATGTAAATTTGTATTATGTGCCTTACCTTACTCCAACCTGTTGTCTCAGGAACAGAATAGGCATATATATGACATTAATATCACACTGTATAATTTAATTCAGCGTCATCGCGACGCCACGTATTATTTTGATATCAATAATTTTGTATTTAATTTTAAGCTAACTAAAGATACCATGTATCTGCCAATTAAGTGTAAGAAACAAATCGCTACATTGTTAGCCCGCAATATACACATTTATGACCAAGCTACAAGTAGCTTAGTTGGGACTATTGACACGGGTGTCATAAGTGATAGCAAGGTGTCTGGGGAGGGTTTTTAAATATTGTGACAAAGGCTCAGGTCAATAATTTAAATATTGTGCATCAGAACATTCAGGGCCTAGCTGGCAAAGAATTGGAAATTGAATTATTTCTTGAATACAATAATGTTAATATATTTTGTGTAACTGAACATTGGTTGAAGAATCATGAGTTAATGCTCAATACTCCTAATTATAAACTGTTAAGTGCGTTCGTTAGAAAATCAGCTGTACATGGAGGTAGTTTAATTTTAGTTTCAAGTAATATTAAATGTAAAAATCGCAAAGACATTGTAGACTTATCTATCGAGCGCACTGTTGAGTTGTCCTGCGTAGAGCTTGAGCGCTATATTATACTTTGTGTGTACCGTCCCCCTTTAGGTGACTATAATTTGTTTGAATTAGTTGTAGAAGATGCTCTTAAGAAAGCTCAAACATGTAATAAAAGTATAATAGTATGTGGCGACTTTAATGTTAATTTGTTAGTAGATTCACCTACAACACTCAGATTTATTAATTTGTTCAAATCATTTAATCTTAATAACTTATTCTATGAACCAACTAGAGTCACAGAAACTTCTGCAACTTGCCTGGACAATGTATTCTGCTGCTGTGATGTACTCGAAAAATCTATTGTCACTGAGTTGACTTCGGATCATTATGGTCAGAAAGTAGTACTTTTTAATGAAACAAATGTTAAACCGCATAAGATAACTTCTAGGCCCATAACATTTAATCGTATGGTCCGTTTTAAAGAAAGTGTTAGAAACAATATTGCCTCTGTTGACATGGCACAGGACGAACCGGATGGTCTTTATAGTGATCTCTTTAAATTTATAAAGACAGAATTTGATAAGGCATTTAAACCTAGGACCTTTAGTGTAAATAATAAAATTAAGTTTAACGACTGGGCAACATCGGGTATTTACAGAAGTAGAGCTAAGTTGTATGAGCTGTATGGCATGAAAAGATTCAATCAAAATATCGATTTTCTTGAGTATGTTAAAAAGTATTCCAAAATTTTTAAGAAAGCCTGTGCTTCTGCTAAGTCCATATATTTAAAAAATAAAATTAGTCAGTCAAACAATAAAGTCAAAACTACTTGGAACATTATCAACTCTGAAAGGGGAAAATACCAGAACAGTAATAAGCGTATTGAGTTAAATATTAATCATAACATTATATCTGACGATAGTCAAATCGCACATGCTTTTAATTTATTTTTTACTAATATACCGGTAGATACAACTAGCTCTTTGAATTCGTCACCGATAGATGCTGAATTGTTATTAAAATCCAATGTGTCTGAGTGCTGTGAATTATTTAAGTTTAGGCACATTACACCTTACGACATAGTCAAAACATTTAAAACCCTGAAACTTAAACGCACCGGGGACTTATGGGATATATCCGTGACTGTTTTGCAGGGTATCATTGATGACATTGCTCCCCATCTAGCTTTAGTATTTAATAAATGCGTAGATTTTGGCCAATTTCCAGATTTAATGAAATATAGCAAAGTTATACCTTTGTTCAAGGCGGGAGATCCCAGTGATCCTACTAATTATAGGCCAGTTTCCATTTTGCCAGCTTTGAGTAAAGTATTTGAAAAGATTATTTTAACGCAATTAATCGCTCACTTTAATTTGAATAAACTATTACATAGTGAGCAGTATGGGTTTACAAAGGGTCGTTCAACTGTTGATGCCGGGGTAGCACTTTTAAGAAATATTTTTAACGCTTGGGAGAACTCACAGAATGTTATTGGAGTCTTCTGTGATCTATCTAAAGCCTTTGATTGTGTTGATCACCAGACACTCATACGTAAACTAAATTATTATGGGGTTAGGGGTGCAGCACTTGATTTGATGAAGTCGTATCTCGGGGAAAGAATTCAAAGTGTTGATGTCAATCGTATTAAATCATCTGGTTCTCCTGTGCATATGGGGGTGCCGCAGGGCTCTATTTTAGGCCCTTTTCTATTTTTAATTTATATTAATGATCTTCCTTTTTATGTCAAAAATACCTGTGGAATTGTACTGTTTGCTGACGATACCTCACTGATTTTTAGTGTTGATAGACTGAAATCTAATTTTGACGATGTAAACGATGCATTATCTCGGGTATTAAATTGGTTTACTGTAAATAATCTAGTTTTAAATGCAAAGAAAACTAAATGTATTAAATTTGCGCTTCCAAATGTTAAAAAAGTAGGCTGTAATTTAATGATAAATAATGAACCTTTAGGTCTTGTTGAATCATCAGTATTCTTAGGGATTACTTTAGACTCGAAACTTCAATGGGGCAGCCAAATAGCATGTCTTTCGGGAAAGCTCAGTTCAGCTGCTTATGCAGTTAGAAAAATTAGACAGCTAACAGACGTAGACACAGCTCGATTAGTTTATTTTAGTTATTTTCATAGTGTTATGTCCTATGGCATTTTACTTTGGGGTAAAGCTGCTGATATAGAAACCATTTTTATTTTGCAAAAAAAAGCAGTGCGAGCTATTTATAATATGAGTTCTCGAGCTTCCCTCAGAGATAAGTTTAAAAATATAGGTATCCTTACAGTAGCATCGCAGTATATTTATGCAAACATATTATTTGTACATCAGAATATTAATCTTTTTGTAAAAAAAAGTGACGTGCACTCTTTTAATACTAGAAATAAGCATAAACTTTTGACCTCTTCTTATAGACTCCAAAAAGTGCAAGGTTCATTTTTAGGACTGAGTGTACAATTTTATAATAAGATCCCTAATGAAATTTTAAATTTACCGTCACTAAAGTTTAAGAAACGTATAAAGGCCGCTTTAGTACAGAAGGCTTACTACAATATTAAAGAATATTTAAATGATAAAAATGCGTGGTTGTAGCGCTCGCTCTCGCAGGAAACATCTGATGTAATAAATTTAAGTTTGTTTTTGAAAAGAGTAATTGCTGAGTTTATTGCCGGCTCTTCTCAGCAAAATCAACCTTCCGAACCGTGCATTAGTGCATTAGAGTATTAGAGTTTGACTATTCATAAGTGCCTGTGAAGGCCTATTTGAATGAATAAATTATTTCATTTCATTTCATTTCATTTCATTTCATTTCATTACCATGGTGAGATTGTGGTCAAACACAGGCCTATACAAAATAAAAATAAAATATAAAAACTTAACGTAGTATAAGCTCCTTAGATTGGGATAACATTGTCATGAGTAGAGATGTCTCTAGGATATAATAACTATTTTTATTTTACTTGAGTCATACTTACTCAACTACATTATATCAATGGTGGGTTTATCTCCATTTTAGAATTTTACAGGCTTGTCACGTAATTATAATAAAACTCAACAACAAAAAAGATTCGTCTGCAAAAATCCTCCCGATTTAATGTACGTATGTAAGGATAGTGCACTTTCAGGCGGTAATGCGAGTTGCATCGTGACTAGCGTACTTGCAAGTCGCATGTACGTAGGGTTACTAGACGGTACCTATACTGACTTGTCAGGAATTTTGACTTGCTATCAGGGAAGAAGGGAAATCTTTAAGAGATAGGAGTTTCGGAATGGGATAAAGATCGCGCATTTACAGAGAATCATTGATTAGCTTGGAGGAATGTCTAGTGTTCAAACGATGAGTGTGTTCTTTGAAAATAGTTGTATTAATTTTTCGAACATGATTTAAACTACTAACATGTAAAGCGCACGTGGTGTAGCATGATAAGCCGTTCTTAATCGATCGGCAAGTTAAGCTACTACCGTCGTGATCGGTACCTGGATGGGTGACCGCCTAGTGGTATTTCAAATCGAGCGTTTCCGTGCCTCGGATGGCACGTAAAGCCGTTGGTCCCGGTTATCACTTAATTGTGATAATCGTTAAGCTAGTTGGAGGCCTTCTAGGCGGCTTGAAAACTCCAACAGTAGGTTGACCACTAGCCTACCTCACCGATCCGCAGTGGGCACGCGTGGTGGAGTATCTGCCCATTCCCTTTCACCCTGGTTTGTGAAAGGAGGCCTGTGCTCAGCAGTGGGACATTATAGGCTGATGATGATGAACATGTAAAGTGAGGTGTTCAGTCAGGAAACCTGAAGGTCTACGCTAGGCGAACCGAGCACGAGCCGACCATAAACGAAGCACAGATTCGCGTAGCGTAGACGGACTTGCGAGCCTCGAACGAGCGTTCGGCTCGCGCTCGACTGCGCTCCGCCAATTGTCAGTTTTTTGTCGAACATAGGGATTCGCATCGCGCTAGTGTTGTGTGCTATTGTACGCCCACAATAGACATCGCGAGCGAAGAGCAGCTTAATTTGTACATGCAAGTGGGAGTTTCAAATAGGTGTCCTAACTATCTTACAGACGCATCAGTTTAGTGCCATTTTATGAGTTGCTTGCGGCGGCGTCGTGTGACGGGTCGCTCACTTCCCTCCAATATGGCGAGGAGGGCGATGGCTGCCACACGCGTCATACTTGTGAACAGGTGCTGCTTGTGGGGGTTGGTCTGCTTAAGTTTGCCATTTATTTATTTACTTATTAAATATAGATTCAGTCTACTTTGTAGTTTTGCCGCCGCGCCGGGGCACGCAATTGTTGTCAGTGCGATTAGAATGTAAATATTATGGAATTTAAGCTTGTTTTGAAAAGAGTAATTGCTGAGTTTATTGCCGGCTCTTCTCAGCAAATGCAACCTTCCGAACCGGTATTAGAGTCAGACTTTTCATAAGTGCCTGCGAAGGTATATTTGAATAAATGATTTTGAATTTTGAATTTAGAATTTTTTTTACATTTGTTGAGCACCTAGGAGTAAGCTGGAGAACTTAGGTTGATCTTGTTGGACAGTGTTAATAATAAAGTTAGTTTAGGTTATGATGGGACTGACATATCCTTATAGGATAAAAGTCCCAAAAAAAAAAGAAAAAAAAAAAAAAAGTAATGTAGTTTTGATGTTAGTTTTTAGTACAAGTAGGAATGACGTATGATATAGATTTCGATGTGTTACTTTCGTAGTCAAGTTTGTGATGGGTGGTTTCACAAACTTCAATGTGCTTGCGGTTTTTGTGAAGGAAAACATCCTGAGGAAACCACAATGTAGTATCTACCAGACTGACTATTATCTTCAAGTCGTAAATCTGTCTTCAAGCACCTACTCGTACGTTGGGCTTGAGAGCCGGTTGCATTTTTTGTATGAAAATCTGATGAATTTTTAAGTAATAGAAAAAAAAATGTTGTTTATGATTTTAGTAATATTTTTTTTTACTGTTTGTATTAGTCTGTTTTTTATACAAGCGTCAATCAAAAACAAATGGACCGAAAGCGATGAAATTTGGCATGCAGGTAGTCTATGGTATGAAGAAGGAAAGCTACTTACTCTCCTTATATATCTTTTTATTACGCGGCTGTTCTGACATGAAAATAAACGCACGCTGTCTTAAAGTTACTATTATTGTGAAATATCCAATAGCATTATAACAAATTGATGCGAAAACACGTCATTGATCAAGACAGTTTAATTCCCCGAAGACAAACACGCGAAGAATCTTTTTAATATTAATGGCGGGACATGAAACACGTTTCTAAGCTACATCACAATCATAAGTACTACAGATTTGCGTACGCCGGGGATTCTTCGTCGCCAGCCTCCACTACCACGACATAACAGTAAAAATCTGCAAAATATTAATCACCCGATCCATTGACAATTTTGTTTGACATCGACAGACATCTCTCGTAGAAAACCAGTAGTGGTTGCTGTGTAAAGCGAATGTGTAGAGTAAAAACGATTTCTTGGTAGTTGTATTGAAGTGTTTGCATAGCGCTAAGCTGTCTACAGAATTAGAAGCCTCTGTAAGCCTGGATGGGCTAGCTCTTTGATGTCTTTCAAATGAGTGCCTTTGGAAGCTTGTAGCCTAAATTGGCGTTACGAGCATTATTTTGTGAATGTATTTTGACGTTTTTAATGATGTTTAGTGCCTTAAATAATTATGGCGAAATAAAAACCGGCCAAGTACGAGTCGGAATAAATTTTGAGAGAGGTAGAGCATAGTGTTTATTCGCTCAAAGAGCAGCTCGGCTGAGGAAGTACCTCCACCTTACAGAATACCGCAGCCAAATAACTTTATGTTGTGTAAAGTTGTGTTCCTGCGCGTGAGTAAGGTCGCCAGAGCTCATAGGGGAGGGGGAAAGGTCAGTAACGCGTGAGCGATGCTTCGTGTGTTGCAAGCGTCCTTATGGCTACGGTAACCGCTTACCACCAGGCGGGCCGTATGCTTGTTGAACGACTTAGTTGTATAAAAAATAATAGCACACGGATGGTAAAATCTTAACTAAGTCAACTTTGCTATGAAACAAAAAATGCCTAAAAAGACGTTTCCTGTAGGGGCACCCCCTTTAATTTTTAATTTTATTTCTTTTTTTATTAATTATTGTTATAGCGGCAATAGAAATACATATTCTCTGAAAATCTCAGCTGTCTAGCTATTACCGTTCATGAGATACAGCCCACTGACAGACAGACGGACGGACGGACAGTGGAGTCTTAGTAATAGGGTCCCATTTGGGTACGGAACCCTAAAAATATCTCCGTATAAACGTTAGTTACAGTGCAAACTAATCTGGATGTGCTTTTATTGCTTACATAGTGAATAAGAGCCGTATATTCTCTATTAGCTCGGATGAAACCTACAATTCTATATAATCTAAGCAAGGATATCGGAAAATAGGCTGTCAGGAACGTATTCCTATCCCACCTCATACCATACCATGCTGACAATCGTATATAAACATATACATGAGATGGTGTGACAGTGCATGTTTGTACTGAGCGTCACACGGCTGTGCCACACGGAGGGAAAGTACTTTGATATTGTAGATTTGAAATGTTGAAATGAAAATTCAATTCATTTTTTAAATAAGGACAATTCCATAAATTTTTGTTGATATTGGAAGAAGAAATGAAACGTTATTTGAATGTTTTACGATGTTTCTGTAATTTAAGATGCTTGTTATTATTGATTCTGTTTGACACTTTCCATCGTTATCATAAAAAAAAAAAAGAATTTGTACAATCAATTATTTGGAAAATAAGGAAGTCGGAAAATTAGGAATTTGTAAATTTTATAATTTGGACAAATAAGATTAGGTAAAACAGTGAATTTGGAAAATCTATAATGTGGAAAGCCCTGTTTTGGACTTTATGGCTGACACCGTTAAAACATATTTCCTGTACTAAAAAGTATTAACAATGGTGTACAATTATTGTATTGTCATCGGTCCTTGATAAGTGTGCAAAGTTTCAGTTTAATCTGACGTTTTGAAGTCGATGAAAATTACGTTTGAAGATTCCATTACATAGTATAAGGCGTGCTAAAAATCCAGAAGAATGCTGAAGTGGCAATGGGCAGGCCACATCGCTCGAAGAGCCGATAATCGATGGGGAAGAAAGGTTCTCGAGTGGCGACCACGTATTGGAAAGCGCCGAGCGGGACGACCTCCCACCAGGTGGAGCGACGACCTGGTCAGAGTCGCTGGGCGCCGCTGGATGCAAGCAGCACAGAACCGTTCGAAGTGGAAATCAATGGGGGAGGCCTATGTTCAGCAGTGGACATCCATGGGCTGATATGATGATGATGATGATGAAAAATCCAGAAAGTTTTTTCCAAGACTGAAATTCATTGAGATGGTCGTCCTTTTTTTACAATTCTATTATCCTTACTGAACACGTGAATATGAAACGAGTAAGGAAAGTCATCTATTGACTCGTCCAGTGATACTCTCGATCTCATCCATATAACTCCAGATAATGAGATTTCAGTAAAGCCCAGTTTAATGAAGTTCATTAAGTAATAAGCAGCCAAATAACTTTATGTTGTGTAAAGTTGTGTTCCTGCGCGTGAGTAAGGTCGCCAGAGGTCATAGGGGAGGGGGGAAAGGTCGGTAACGCGTGAGCGATGCTTCGTGTGTTGCAAGCGTCCATATGGCTACGGTAACCGCTTACCATCAGGCGGGCCATATGCTTGTTTACCGATATAGTTGTATAAAAAAAAAAAGTTTGACTTACGAGGTAGTCCCATAGGCAGGTGTAATCTATGAATGCAGTTTTACTTATTTTAAAAAAATAAGAGTAATCTTTCAGTACTTCCTATCGTGAATGATGAACGATTTTTGAATTTGAATTTGAACACTTAAATAGTTTTCCTCCGTGTAGAATAGCCGTATAACACTCTCTATACATAGCTTCAAGGGATGCACGCAATACGAGGACAGTTCGTATCTATTCATTAATCGTAGACAGTTAAATGTGCAACTAATTTGAATGAGCCTTATGGTAAACGGTATTACGTGTGGTAATAGCATAGCAATACGCTGTGGCGGCGAATGCACTTACCTAGATAAAGTCAAGGTAAGTTAAGTAATTTTATTAACGATCTAGCTGACCCCCGTGATTTTACCCAAATATGGTCTTAATTTTATAAAGCAAAACTCTAATATTTATCTAAAATAAAGGTAGCATAAGTTACTCCCTTTAACATCAGCTATCGGCCAGTGAAATTCCCGACAAAATCGGTTCAGCAGTTTTGAATAAATAGATAGACAGACAGAAATTTTTTTTTTTGGTGTAAATACTCTATATGCATGAATATGCATTTAGTAAAGAGCTGTTATTTTGACATTACAATGACACTTCAATATTATTTATTTGTATAGATTTACAACAAATTTCCTTCAGATGTCTGGCTTTTCAATGAAAATCATTTAATTTGACTTCGCAGATGAACTCAAAATACATAATTTTATAAAAATAAAATAAAAACGCTACGTCTTTTTGCAGAAACATCAAAAGTTAAGTTAATATTAGAAAAAAAAACCGAGGGAAAATAAAAAAAAATCTCGACTTGTAAGTAGAGACTCATGCAAGTCAAAGAAAAAAATTATGTATCCCTCGGATTTTCTATTATTACTTTTTGATTACTAATGACCTATAAATTCATCCCTTAAGAAGAAGTTCACTAATTTATTAGGACCTTATATTGCCTTGATAATTTTAATGTAGTTTTAGTTTAGTTTAAAATGGATTTGCTTTTATAATTATGTCTTAATAAATCAAAAAGTAAAAAAAAATGCATATAAGAAAAACAATGTAAATTAATTGTAATTAAATTTATAGAGTCTATAACCATGACGATATGTAATCCAAACCCAAACTAGACGCATTTATAGTGAGAGTAATGCAAATGTATGCTCACAGTTCCGTTGACTTTGCGGGCGATTGCTTTAATTCGATCTTAGTCCACTCAGCCCGGTGCAGCCCAACTCAGCTAATTCTTGGCTAACTTAGTGTCACAGTAATTGATAGCTAATCTCTTACAATTGTTTGTCCAGCAGTTGGAGTCCGTGACAATTTATTGAATTATTGTTTCCTTTTAAAGCTTCTTAGTAGGTAAGTATTTGATTGTTTCAAAGCTACTAAGTAAACTACACGAATTAGTTAGGGAATTAGTTGTTTCATGATTTAGAATTGGAGACGTATTTTTAAACTGTCAATTAAAACTTGACGAAAAATAAGTTCATCAACTAATATTGTTTTTGTTACAATATTAGTTTCACCTGTTCCGGTGTCTGTCTGTAATCAAATCCTACAATGAGCTTGAGCTTTCGGTGAAGGAAAACATCATGAGGAAACCATAGCACGGTGGTAGGGTACTCTGTAGTATCCGCCTGGCTGGCTACCACCCTCAAGTTGAAAATCTGTCACCAAGCACCTTTCGGTGTGTTCCGATAGCTGCACTTGAGAGCCAGTTCCTTCTAGGCTTTGTGTGCTTACCACCTTCGGTCGCATCGTCACTTACCATGGTGAGATTGCGGTCAAACACAGGCCTATAAACAGAAAAAAAAAAATCTTATACTATGAATAATCAAATCTATTATTTAACTTATCAATACAAAAACGCAATGCTACGAATATACTACGAAACGCTCTACGAATTGCTACGAAATATTCAACATCCATTCTCGCTTCAATTTCTTGCGATAATTTTAATGTATCTCAGTACAGGATGACTAACTATAAAATTAAAGCCTTCAGAGTAATAATAAAGTTGCAAGTGGTTGAATATATAGGCGCGCTGCATGTGCGCTATAAGTTGCCTGCAGGCGTGCACTACTGACCAGGTATGCCTGAAACATACGGAGAGGAATTATTGGCGGACACGTTCGAAAAAAAAAAAACTTTTTTATGCTACTCATGTAGAACGCATTCGGTAGGTGGTTACCGGCCTATGGACGCTTGACCACAAGCTCTTAAAACACGGTTAAAATAACCTTATTTGTCTTTTATCCCGTTTTGACGCCGGATGTCAAAGAAAGACAAAAGTCAAATAAGGTTCTTATGGTTCGCCCTCAGGAGCATCACTCATACGTTACCGATTAACCTTACCCATGAGATCTGGCAACCTTACTCATGCGCAGGAACATAATATAGTTATTTAGCTAGCCAGGTGGAAAATAAAATGTATTACCGCCGCGCTATGATTTCTTCACGATATTTTCCTTCACGTCGAAGACATTGTGGACCCAGTATATTCGTCACGGCACTCGGCATTAATACCATTGAGCTATGGCCTTGAATGGAACTGAATAACTCTTAGGTATTGAACCCATTGGCTCGCGAACTTTATTATTCCACCACCACAATGCGCTCTGATTGGCTAAGTCAAGGACACACTAAACAGTTAGATATATTGATTGGTCGGTACTGTTATTAATAAGTGCAAAAACACTGATTAGTTGCGGAATTGGATTTCGGTTACTACTCTAAAGAGATTCCTCAATAGGCTACTTTCCATAAAACAACTAATTAGTCCGTCATTTACATTATCAAAAAATACTAGACACGTATTTTTTCATTTGTCAATTAAACAAAATCATACGAAGATATCGTGTGTTGAAGTTCCGTGTGACGTCACGGTGTGGTACACTTTTTAGGAACAAGTGACGTCACGAGCCCCCACTCCCGAACTTAGTCGCGCATTATCTTCGTCAATTGTTAATGATTTGGTAAAGCAAAAAATACGTGTCCAATATTTTTTGTTAATCTAACTGACGGATTAATTAGAATTATTATATAATATTTTTACCCAGGCAACATCCCTATTGGTAGCAGTAGTGTCAAGGTTAAAGAACAGCTCTAAGTTTCACAGAACAACTTATTTAATTCGCAGCGTGAACATTAATCACAAGGCATCGTGTGTTTCCAAGGGCTTCCTCGCAACGTCATAACTAAGGTTTAATTGCCGGCGGCGCATCCGGGGCCCAAAGGAACGCCGGCGCATTAAATTTCCCTTAATAACAACTTTATGGGACTTGCTGTGTCTTCACTTTACACCACGTGAAAAAAGGACATAAATTATGGCGGCATTTGTGTTTGAATAGCTTAGAAAATAGGGTGTTTTTTATACTTCTATGGATATGAACACACTTTATGGTAGGCGGTTACCATAGCCTATGGGTGCTTGATACACGAGGGGCGTAATCTCGAGCGTTGCCAACTCTTTGAAAATGTCTTCATACTTTTTTTAAAGAAGTAAAACGCCAACATATTTTAATGTTGATTATACGATAGTTTCTGATTTATTGCTAAGTTTGTCAAAAAGTTGTCAAGCAACCTGCCCCCCTAGACAAGATGGCTGTCCACAATCGTCGTCGCTAGTAAACCATCAACCTTTGTATGGGACTGACACCGATAACCGCTGGGGAAGAAAGGTTCTCGAGTGGCGACCACGTACTGGAAAGCGCCGAGCGGGACGACCTCCCACCAGGTGGAGCGACGACCTGGTCAGAGTCGCTGGGCGTCGCTAGATGCAAGCGGCCCAGAACCGTTCGAAGTGGAAATCAATGGGGGAGGCCTATGTTCAGCAGTGGACATCAAATGGGCTGATATGATGATGATGATAATGATTGGACTGACATTAGAGATTGTTAAAAATCCCGTGATATTTCTATTTGAAATGTCACTCCAATACAAAGCTTGATCGTTTACTAACGATGTCGACTGTCGATAACCATCTTATCTACTGGCCCTGGCGTCTTACACAAGATTGTTGACGCAATCGTCATCGTTAGTAAACGATCAACCTTTGTATAGGATTGACATTTCACGTGATTTTTAACTATATCTTATGTCAATCCCATACAAAGGTTGATCGTTTACTAACGATGACGATTGTCGACAACCATCTTGTATAGGGGGGCTGATGATATGTAGTTAGGTTATGTTGCCATCAGAAGTTTGCTTTACGGTTTCCAATAAGGTGTTGCCAATCAAAGCGTAAGGCTAACAAAGCCTGAAATAAGGCATTTTCGATAATAATAATCTTTTGTACAGTCTAAAAATCTAAAACAGAATAGGATGATAATATTAAGAGTAAATTCTTAGTTGTGGCCATAGATATGATGTTTGAATAAATATATTCTAAAGTTTGGCCTAAATGATTATTTATTATTCTGACCCTTTAGTACTCTGATATAGTTAAGTATACCTGATTTTGATTAATACTATATAATTCGATTAGAATAACTATCCTAACGCTTGAATTACGTAATCTGATACTTATTGTCTATTATCTGAATTGATCAATTTATTGAGAATTATATTAGAATTATTAATGAGTAAAATCAATTTAAATATTAAAGTTCTAATGAGAAACCTGAAGGTGAATAAATGAAATACCTACATTGAAGTGTGGTCTTATAATTTATTTATTAATACCTACCCTACTTTAATTCCGATGTGTTTCTACATTGTATAATGTAGAACTTTAAGTAAATAGTAAGTATATAAATAGATTGGCCGGAATGCTTGGCAACTCAGGATTCAAATTTAGTACATTCATACATTGAGATGATATATTAATTTATTCATTTTTGGTAGTAAATAGGTGGTATAATCTTTCTAAATGAGATGATCAGCACTTTCTTAATGTTCAAGCATGTGTTCAAGGTTTTTTTTAAAATCTATTTTATTATTTGGGATTTTGTCCACACGGACATGTCAATCCCATCGTATCATGCACATAGTTTCACAGTAACTTATAAAGAATGAAACAAATGAAATAATTATATTATGTAAAAGAGCAAAGAGAGCGTCACTGGTGAAGGAGAGTTACCTGAGTACAAATTTTTTTTGAGAGTTCTGATCTTTGTTCTTAACACAATCCATCAGCAAATGTTGTACATCCTCAATTCTATCACACATAAGGCAGTTTGGTGATTCAAGTTAATTATGTAGGTAAGTTTTTGACCTTCTAGTTCATTAGCTGGGATAGACTGCCACATAGCCTGGGTACTGAAATTATTCAAAGTAAACATTTAACGGATAATAAAGAGAATATTCTCATCCCGGCTCGCCAGCTCAAGGGCAATTTACCCGAGGCTCCGACATTCGTCTTGCGGAACCCTACGTTTAATCATACGAGGCAATTCAGCCTCGGGAAGGGTCTGACGTCACCTTCCCTGGGGCGCTATTAATGCGCCCTTGAGGGCAAAAACCTTGACGAGTGTCATGTGTAATTATTTACACGGATTTTTTGGTCTTTTTGGTATTGTTGATGTACTTGAAACTTTATGCTGATGACCGTAGTATATTATTTACTTTGTGCTTATTCGACAATGGTGCTGTTTCTGTTGTTTACAACTAAACTAAATTTAGTATCACTATATTTCTTTCTAACGAAGAACATAAGAAAAGGATGTAAGAAATTTAGTCCTGTCAAATTAGTCCATTGCTTGTTTTCAATATGAATTTAGTCGCCATCAATCGCGGTTACGCCTAAATACCCGCAAATGGAAATGGTAAAGACTAATCCCACCAAAAACATTTTTATGTAAAATATTGCCGCCAAGACATATGGCTCGTACTGTCAAAAAGTTATCAGATCTCATGTAGAGCCAAGCTTATAACTCTACATGCACTTACTCTATAAGCCCTAACTTCACAAACTCTACACCTTAGTCAAAATATGTGGCTTGGCCGTTTCGCTACCGTCACATGGGAGAAAGGTGAAAAATGTATTCACTGTTCATTACTTTTTTGTTATTCAATAGTTCTTGTATTCTTGTAGTATTGAAACGGCCAAGCCATATATTTTGACTACGGTGTGTAGAGTTTGTGAAGTTAGGGCTTATAGAGTAAGTGCATGTAGAGTTATAAGCTTGGCTCTACATGAGATCTGATAACTTTTTGACAGTACGAGCCATATGTCTTGGCGGCAATATTTTACATAAAAATGTTTTTGGTGGGATTTCACTTCATTTTGTAAGTTGGTTATGTTTCTTTTTTTGTTTGAAATTTCCAAGTTTTATAATTTTTTTGTTGTTTGTGTACTAATACAAGCTTACATACCAAATTTCAGCTTTCTAGGACTTCAGGAAGACCCTATGAGTTTTGATGATCATCAGTGAGTCAGTGACGAAATCGGGGTTTTTTAGATATCAATAAAATCTAAAGTATAAGAGCTATGTTATTGAAACTTAATATGTTTAATAAGTTTACTATTGACATCATGTCCTGAGAATTTTGTTTATCTGGTACAATCCAAACCCAAGTTATGAGGGTTCAAAAAAACGACGAAGCGCTTCGAGAAAAGGTAGGTAGTGCCCTTTCGCTTCGCTTGGCTGTCTTGGCGGGGGGCACTTCCGTGCCCCCAGATTTGACAGCTTTAAATATATTCTATCCTTTTTCAATAATGTTTGTAAGAAAGAGATGTGATGTGATTAAAATTAGTTTATTGCGATTTACAACAGAATCGGCACCATTATATCTTTTACGTTCGTATTGGTATGGTGTTAGTTTAGGATGCGCATCCCATCTGCGAGCCAAATATGCACCAATATGAGGATCTATTACAATGAGACAAAGTTTAAAATCGCGAAAAGAAAACATAGGAACTTTGGTTGGATTGAATCTAGTCTTTTGATCTTAACGCTCGCAAATAAAATTAATTTCATTTCATTTCATTTCATTTCATTTCATTTCATTTCATTTCATTTCATTTCATTTCATTTCATTTCATTTCATTTCATTTCGTTTCAGTGGTAGTGACGTCGGATACCGAGACGAAGGTCCCGGGTTCAAATCCTAGAATGAGCTTGAGCTTTCGGTGAAGGAAAACATCGCGAGGAAACCATAGCACCCTTTAAGTTGAAAATCTGTTGCCAAGCAGCTTGTGTGTTCCGATAGCTGCACTTGAGAGCCAGTTCCTTCTAGGCTTTGTGTGCTTACCACCTTCGGCCGCATCATCACTTACCATGGTAAGATTGCGGTCAAACACAGGCCTATAAATAATAAATAAAAAAAAAGAATGGAAGTTACGCTTATACGATGAAGCGAACCACTGGCTTACAATTGATTTCTACATCAGCTATTTAAAAATATTTTAATAGATTAGGTGCTAGATGGGAACTCAAATTCGACTAATTTCCTTTTTAATTAAGTTCTTCTGGCTTCCGAGACAATGTGGTTTTCTCAGATGCGCTCCGACAAGAGAACAAAAGCAAGATTTCCCACTATACAGATGGTTTTTTAGAAATAAAATGCATTATTTTATTCATTTCTTTCCGACTAGGACGAAGCAAAAAGGAGTGAAAATACCTACCCTAGCAAACAATACATTTTAACAGTAGTAAATAACACCCAAAGTGGCATAAATATATTTAAATATATGAGGTGTAAGTTGTTAATTTTAAATTGCGTCGCGGTTAAAAAAATTATAATGATAATTAGAAATACATCAATTGTTATTAAAGGACGCGCGTCCCACGCGAGAAAAATATTGAAAAGTTTGTACATAAAAAATTCAGATGAGAATATTTTCGTTTCATACGCTCTAAAAAGAGCGTGATTTTTCAGAAGTCGGGTTTTAGTTTTTGAACTTACTTGTTATGATATGAGATTGAGCCAAAATCAAGCATACAAATACAAAAACTACCACAGTTTTACAACACAGTTACACAATCAAAAAATTCTCAAAAAATCAAGTAATGCGGTCCGGTATTTTTCTACAATCATGCCCCAAACCAAGAAATTATACGTCTAGGAAGGTCGAAACCCTCGGTGCGCGAGTCAGACTCAGACTCTTGGCCGGTTTTTATTTCATATAGTTTTGTATCATCTAACTGCTCAATCGTTCATTATTTGGCTTGATTCCCGTTGATAGTTCGTACTTTTATCTACATATTACAACAATTTAATGTTAACTGGGTTTATGCCAAGGCTGAAAAAGTTTAATTAATGCTTTGATGTGTGCCAAGCTTTTTACAACCCGTTTGTAACTGCATGTAGCCATGCGTAAAAGCGGGGATCACCCCGCTTTTAAGTTTTTTTGTTGATTTGAATAGCCAAAATCGACTTTATAGGTACATAGAATATGATTAGTAACTTTACATAGGTTAAGAAAACAGTTTAACTTCGATTGCGATTTCTTTTTGAAGTAACACCCAAATTCAATGTTGCTCTTGTAAAATTTGCTGGTTTTTTTATCTAAACTTTTGATGACAGCACGAAATTAGGAAAATTAACACATAATTAATAGTGAAGCGCTCGTGGTGTAGTATGATTAGCCGTTCTTAATCGATCGGCAAAGTTAAGCTACCGTCGTGGTTGGTACCTGGATGGGTGACCGCCTAGTGAAAATTCCAACAGTAGGTTGATCACCCTACCTCCACCAATTCGCAGTGGGCACGCGTGGTGGAGTATTGCCCATTCCCTTTCACCCTCATTTGTGAAAGGAGGCCTGTGCTCACCAGTGGGACATTATAGGCTGATGATGATGATGAACACATAATTCCAGTTTTCTAATATTTTATTTATTCAACAGTGAATATAATGATGAACATTTTGGACAGACTCTTTACACCCTGTCTTGTTGATACTAAAAGCCATGACATTAATACTAAATACCATTTATAACAATATAAACACAAAGGTGACCGTCTAGAAGGCATCGCACTCATATTTCTAAGTGATATCTCGCAGTTACTCAATCGCACGGCGCGGGGCGTCTGCGAGCCAATATGTATGCAAATATATAGAAATTCATCAAACGCAGTCGTCTGGCCAGACGATATACGGGTGTTTTCATGGGAGATGCACTGGTTATGTATTTGTTTGCGCTTCTTGAATTGTATAGATTTAATTTAATTTCTTACTAGCAGCTGGCCGCCACAGTTTTATCCATTGAGCTATTATTGTATATAAAGTAGACGCCACACATCACAACTATGTTCCGTTCAAGTGAGGCCATCCGACCACACTTGTTGTTATAGAACGATGAACGAAACGCGTAAGCGCCGTGAAAATCACGGTTTTGACAAATACTCCTAAAAGCGTTCTGATAGCGCTACGTGTTTCTACTGTCTGCTTAGACGACTAATTATTGTTTCAGCGCTAAAGATAACTTTAGTTGACTCTAAAAAAATGAGACCTTTGCTTATGATAGCTTCTCTATACGTAGTAATAATAGCTCAATGGTTTTATCTGCGTATCTGGCGTGCTTATCCTATAAGGTGAATTAGATGCTAATTGGTTGACGATGTACCCGTCGAGCTGGCTACCACCCTCAGAATCTTCAGTAATGAAGCACTGGCCACGAAGAAGTTCTATCACTTTTCGCGTGTTTTTCTGGAACAATTTCACCTACTCTCAAGCAAAAAAAGGTAAACAAGATCCGATGAAATATAAATAGAAAGATTTGATCCGAAAATCTCATCTATTTTAAATATTCATTTCAAAACAGGAAACTCCTGTCTCGAAATACCGCATAACATTTGCCCCCCTTGTCACATATTTTATTCTATGGACTCTACATCATATTCTTACCTGTTACATACCTAAAATTGAGTCTATACAGTATTGAAAGGAAAAGTGTGTCCAGCCGATTATTTATAGAAAATACATTTATTCTAAAGTAACACAACACAATTACATACACATAGAAATTAAGACAAAAAAAAAACAGATATAAAAAATATGAATAATTGTGTGTGACATCAGAAATGGACAGCGACTTAGTTGTAAAGTGTAAGCCCAGTACACGTACCGGGCTTCAGCACTGATTTTCAGTCGCTGCCAATTTGGTTTATTTTAAATAAAAGAAATGCCAAACTTGATTTTTTTGCCGAATCTTCATCGTTTAATGCATATGAAAACCTAAAAAAGTTACGGGTAGTCTTGACTTCAACCCTTTAGGTAATTTGCCCTTACTAACCCGTCTAAAATTTCCACCTTCGGTTTCTGCTCGATAACAGGAAATAAATGACATATTTTTCTACAATAATAAAACAAAACAACTTCATTTCGCTTCGAGGGTGGAGTTATTAAAAACGCTGAGACACGTATAAATCAATTTTCAATCTTCAGCCTAAACACAAAATTTGAAGATCCTAACAAACTTTCATCCCCTATTTTACCCCCCTAGGGGTGGAATTTCGAACAACCCTTTCTTAGTGGATACTTACTCTTCACAAAGAATATACAGTCTAACTTTCATATCTCTAGGACCACTGGTTTAGGCTGTGCGTTGATATATCAGTCAATCAAAGACTTTGATTTTTATATCGGACCTATATAGATAGATATTTACCTACATTCAATCTTGCGAAACGATCTAAAAAACATACAAACATTCTTACTATCAACGTTGCAACGTTATCACTTAATTGGTCCCCAAATTGTCCCCAAAAAAAGACCTGTAATACCAACACCTGCGCCGATCACGTTCTTATTAATTTCACAGAATAGAATTGGATCCCATTATTGAAGCAACGATTATTCCGGGCTCCGTATCTCATTCGCGCCGCTCCTAATTTATACTAGATATAATTGGATCCGCGATTGCTGAATCAAAGCCCATTCAATGTGTTTTAAGTGAATTATGCTTTGATTCTTTTATATATGGACTAGTAGTACCACTCGGTTCTACTCGCGTTTCCAGTATAATTAGCCTATAACCTTTTCCATACCATTGGCTATATGCGTGCCAAATTTCATCGCGAACGGTTTAGTGGTTCGTAAAAAGTTAACAGAGACAGAGTTACTTTCGCATTTTTAATACGAATGGATATTGATTGAAAATACTTTTTCCAAGCATGCATACAAACGGTTATAAAAACCTCACATTTCAGAAATTGAAAATGTCAACCCTTTAACATCGCAATGACCACAGTTACCCATTACAAGACTTTATTATCTCAGTACCTGCTAACACTGAAAAAGCAGTTGCTCGGTCTCACGGACCCTATAAAGTTTAGCTCTATCCAGTGCAGTATTTAGGTGTGGGTAACTTAGGCAGCTTAAGTGCGTAAGGTTGTAAAGGCCATCTGATGGTAACACTAGTCAAATAAATCCGGGCTGCAGCCTGCACAATTTATTGTTTTATATTCGTATGCAAAATTTTGTTTTACCGAAACACAAAAGATGATATGAAATTATCATCAATAAATTAAATTAACTGCTTTTTATCAGTGAGGCCTTTTAAAGATTTTTTTCATCTTATTTTGTTTTAAGAGATTTCACAAACAATGAAGTATTTATATTTATTTATGAAAACAACTACATAGTGTCAATTTCTCCATCGCCCTAGCCCATCATTATCTTAGTCCGGCGTCCGGCTCTGTCACACGTATCGTACGTGGGTTGACGTAAAACACGATTGTGGGCAAAAACTGTCAGTACAGTCAGGGTATGACATTGTAGTGTTTTATGTACCATCAACCCGTTTACGATCGCCGACAGGATTAACCATCCCTTTACTTACTTGAGCCCGAGAAAAAAGTTTTACACGTGACAAAAGCAGATTGTATCGTACAAAAAGATACTTACTTGTTTTTCTGGGATTCGAACCTTTTGCAATGACTTTGGTGACAAATCTTTGGCAAACTAAGCTTTATTTGGCAACCATCAACCTTTCGACAAAGGCTGCATTGTTCAAAGAGCTGATGTACACCTGTCTGGAACTCAAACTGGATAAAGAAACTGAAATGCGGCATATCCATGAGATATGGATATCTATACAATATATTTATGTTGATCAACTTAGTGGACTGGCTGACGAAGATTTTTTTTATGTCTACAGTTTGACACCACTGCTTATACATATTTGCAGTACCATGCCATTGTATTACCGACTTTGAGAACTCTTTTTACGCCTATTTTGAAGAACCTCATATCGTAGTGCTGAGGGAAAACCGTAATGGGGAGCGCATTCCACATCCTAATGTTCCGAAGTAAGAACGTCCAATTGAAACATTGTGTGGACGATCGCATTGTCGGCGAGTAGTGCGATGGTAGGAAGGTGGTGATGGCACCAGGTCAAAATGTTCTTGAGAACGCTCGAGCCCATTATACCGGCGGTAGAACACACAGAGCAAGCCTATATCTCTCCGAAAGCTGTGAGGTTCTAAACCGCCAGTGAGTATGGGATTATCAGCGATACGAATAGCCTGTCAGATGACGATGATAGGCTTCCATTTGTCCACTTACCACAGTGATGGCGATGCCGATGTAATTTGGCGATAACTTTTTTATTCCTCGACAGTTTTACCTAACTTATTCCGATCATTTAGATTATACAAATTCTAGGACTCAGTAAAGTTTTAAGTGTACATTAAAACTAGCTCATTTTTAATTTAGTCGGTCATTATAATTTTATTGGCGCCATTAAATATCCATTTAGCGGCATTTAAAAGCAATTCGACATTCGGAAGGAAAATTCTGACGCAAGCAAATAATATTTGCTCTAGCTTTTTGCTGAGCTTTCAAGTGTGCTTACATTATATTATTTACAGTAGCAGTAAATAAGCAAACATTAATTGTATGGTTACGTTTTACTTTGTATGTTAAATAATAATGTACATGCATATGACAGGTATACTTATTATTATTCGTGGAATTATAAGTTCTAGTCACAATAAATCACTTTCACATAGTCCTCAATTAAAAAACATATCAAAAGAAAACTAAATAATTAACACATTTATTAATCGGTGCATTAGTTATTCCAATTCACAGATAAAATACTTCACTTATATACAATGTTTAAAAACAGTTAAAAAAAAATATTTTTACGTACATAGATTTTAAATTGTCATACAAACAAAAGCCCCGCTGTTGCCACGGGGGGCGCGAGGGGCGCGAGGGGTGTGATGGGGCGCCGGATGCGATGTCGGGGATCGGAACTCTACGCTACCGTTGAGCTGTTACCTACTAGGAATGTTGAAACAATTTTCAGTTTTGAAATTCACTTTTTTATTTCCGCGACGGATTTTCTTTTTATTGCTATCCGATTTATTTGTTACGTTGCTTTATTTGTATGTGCCTCCTGCATACGAGATAAAATGTTATATAGCCAACCTCTCCTCTCCTCAATTTAACGGGTTATCTCATGCAAAATAGGAGATTATTAACCAAGGGGATAAAGCAGTGTCTTCTGTCGCGGGTGACGATTTAAATCGCGAGCGTAACGAAGGACTCGAGGTTTACTCCCGAGCGTAGCTAGGGTGTTAAAAACTTAAATCACGAGCGAAGCGAGGGATTTAAGACGAGTCCTGAGTGTAGCGAGGGATTTAAGTTCACCTAAGACTAAGACAGCGACTAAGTTCGGGAGTGGGGGCTCGTGACGTCACTTGTTACTAAAAACTGTACCACACCGTGACGTCACGCGGAACTTCAACACATGATATCTTCGTATTTTTTTTGTTTAAATGACAAAAGAAAAAATACGTGTCTAATATTTTTTGATAATGTAAATGACGGACTAATTAGTTTTTTTCAGGAAAGTAGCCTATTGAAACTGTCAAGAACTCAAGGAGCAGTCCCTTGTCACTTGTCAAAAAAAAATGTTAATTTCCATAGGATTTGGCAATTCAAAAACAAAAGTTCCAGATTGTTCCAGTCTGGATGTAGAACGGAGTTGGGCAACTCCCCCGGATATAACATTATTAACTCCGCAGTATAATTATGCCCGGGTGTCGGACTGTCTTGGATTCCGCGAGTGAATAATGGAATTTATTCATTGAATTTGTTAGGGGTTTCGTTTTATGAAAATAAATCATGAAACGTTGATCGCTAAGCTGGCTTCCTTTAATTTTGATGTAATAACTTTAACTGATGGCTTAAAATAACTTTTGGTTTTATAACTGATATTGTAGAGTAGCAGGAAAGGCCTTTTAGGAGTGCGTGAAGTAAAAAAAAATACATAAGATGGAGAAAGCCTTGGTTTTAAGGCGATGATAGCTCAGTGGTGGTGACGTCGGATACCGAGACGAGTCCCGGGTTCAAATCCTACAATGAGCTTGAGCTTTCGGTGAAGGAAAACATCGTGAGGAAACTACCTATAGCATGGTGGTACGGTACTTTGTAGTACCCATCTGGCTGACCACCCTCTAGTTGAAAATCTGTCGCCAACCATCTATCGGTGTGTTCTTACAGCTGCACTTGATAGCCAGTTCCTTCTAAGCTTTGTGTGTTTAGCACCTTTGGCCTCATCACTTAACTTGGTGAGATTGTGGTCAAACACAGATTGTCCCATAGATCCACAATCCACAGTATCCGAATCTCTTCAGAGAACATTCAGATCTGTATTACAGGTAATAAAATCGCGTTCAGTTTTCAGGTTCTAAAATAGATTTTATAGCATTTGTGAACCCATTGTTAAGGTCACCACCTAACTGAAAAGAAGAAGAAGTTTTAAGGTAAAAACCTCATCTCTTTGTGAAATAAACATTTTTTTGTTATAAATTAAAAGTAAAATTAAAACTTCTTGAAAATAAATTAATGTGACATATTTTAACATACATTCCTTGAACAACACCACAAGTTGAAACAATATTATGCATGAACAAACTCCATTACGTTTTGAGCTTCATTGAAATAATTCAGCAACTTTTGGCGCTCATTAGCTGACGTCATTTATCATTTCATCGCCCCCGCCATCCGCTGGGGGGCGCGGAATAAAGTTTGAGATTGTTTGAAAGTCATCACTGAGACATTTGACATGTATTCTGAGTGGAAAATTCTGTGTATCCGCTTTGAATATTAGGAGGGAATGGTTTGAGAAACTTTTGACTAGGGAATTAATTTTTAACACAATACATTTATTTACAACATAGAATTGAATCAGTCGTGTGTAATAAAAGTTTGAAAATCTCAGTTTCTACTCTGATAAACAATACGCTCATTTGATCACTGTTTTCAGTCAGCCAGTTTTACTACTACTACTAGTAAAACTGACGAGACGTGATTTTTGTACAATTCTATAGACTAACATTTCAAAACAATGGTCGTACTATCAAAGTGAAAGTCAAAGTCAAAGCCATTTATTCAATTTAGACCCTAGTAGGGCACTTATGAAGGTCAAAGCTACTGAAGTTACCACCAGTTCGTAAGTCGGCCTTCAACTGAGAAGAACAGGCAAGAAACTCAGCAATTTTTAAAATATTTTTTTTTGTACAATCTGACTATTGGCAATTTTTTTCCAAAACATTATACATATCATTGTACGATTCACTTTCGGAGTAGACTCTTACCAGCACTTTGTGTGCTTACAAATTTTTTAACATCATTACCAAATCACTATTCTGGGGAAATCGAAAATTTCTTGTAACACTATGAAACCGTCTCAAAAATAGATTGTTTTAATCATTGGTACAGTTTCCGAGTTCAAATGGTTTAATCCCTACTTAAAACTTGCATTGATTGACGTTCTAGAAAATGGACTTGGCTTACGTACGTATTTTAAATTAACTTCTTCTTCTGTATTTAAGAGCTGTGCTCTTGTCGGTGTAGCTTCTTCCATTCTGCTCTATCAATAGCAACATTTTGCACCTCCTTATCCGACACGACGTCTATTTTTGCCTTTACTTGATCTATGTAACTTATTCTTGGTCTTCCTCTCCCTCGCTTTCCTTCTATTTTTCCTTCTACTATGTTTTTGATGAATTCATCGTATCGTTATCGCCAAACACCTTTCCCCTCCTATTCTCTATTAAATTTCTATATTAAATTAACTATAGTGCCGAAATTTTTTTCATAGTTTTTATTTCGCACATTACAGTAAAACATCGTTTCAGTGAAGCGACATGGGCCCGCAAAAATATTTTTATTGACTGACACGAGTCGAACGATTGGATACACAAACAAACCAATATACAAGCTACTTCACGGGACGGGGACATACGAGCGGTTGCTTTGTCGAGCATGTTAGGTTACTGTTATTACAGTATTACCCAACAGATAAGGTACGTCGTGAATCTTCATTCGCACAGAAAAGTAAGTATGGCCCGGAGATTAACGAAAGAATGATTAAAACTTACAATCAACCTTAGATCACTACTATAAGGTTCATAATACACTGCAGCTGTTAGTTCCGTCTCACTCGCAAGTTACGCCCCTCCGCACGGCGCGCGCTAACATGGCGGCAGCTGCCGACCAATAGCATTTCCCGCGCTTTGAAAATGCATCTTCTGCGCAGGTACATCAGTAAGCCATATCAGTTGGGTACTACTGTAACAAGACGCCACAATTTTCTTTAAAGATTCTTCAATGAAAACTAGAATGCTTTGTGTTGCCACTATCCTGGGACCTGGGACGATGGGGCCCAAGTTGGTAAACACACAGAACCTAGTAGGAACTGGCTCTCATGTGCACCTACCGAAAGTCAACAGATTCTCAACATGAGGGGGTTAGCCGTCGCCACAACCATCACCGTGTTATAGTTTCGTCACGAATTTTCCACCATCGAAAGCTCAATCCCACTTCGATTATCGTCATGGCATTCCACGACACTACCGACTCGGTAGAGTTCGAGATGGCATTAACCTATGTTGCGTTAATCATGCTGAATGTAGCCTTGCTGAGTTACTTGCCTGTTCTTCTCAGCTGAAGGCCGACTTACGAACTGGTGGTAACTTCAGTAGCTTTGACCTTCATAAGTGCCCTATTAGGGCCTAAATTGAAAAAATCACATTGACTTTGAAAAATTTTTACCATTGGAAAAACACTGATACATGGAAAAAAAATATAAGTACCTTATGATCGGGCAAGGTTGACCTACAGTATGATTTTTTTTCTTTATCAGCATGACCAACATAGGTTTCAAAAATATGCCATCTCGAAATCTCCAACCAGTATACGTAATAGAAAAAATGTTTTCATATCTTAAGAGCAGTATGTTCTCACTCGATGCGTACCGCCGCTCTCGTAGAATTCAATTCATAGTTAATCATAAAAGTTTTTGAATAAACATCGTGCCGAATCGAAGCTATTGTGTTACTTACGAGAACCAGTTGTTTAAAACATATTTGCGTGGCCATTCAGCTTACAAATTAGTGTTTACGAAGTGTGGTATTGTTTGACAACTGAATGTTTGCATTGCATTTTTATTTGATTTCAATCATTGATGCCATACGGCGATGAAAGCTTCGTGGTAGTTACAATTGCCAATAATGGATATCAACTTTATTACTAAGCTAGTAAAGCTAACTTTCCTTTCCGCAGTTTCATCCTCGATCCCCTTTTTACCCCTTGGAGGTTGAATTTTGTAAAACCTTCCCTTATTGGTGTGCAGAATTTGGTTCCAGAACCTGCGGTTTGAAAGATGTGTGAATCTCTCAGTTTCTTCTTTTATATCATCATCATCATCATCAGCCTATAATGTCCCACTGCTGAGCACAGGCCTCCTTTCACAAATGAAGGTGAAAGGGAATGGGCAATACTCCACCACGCGTGCCCACTGCGGATCGGTGGAGGTAGGCTAGTGGTCAACCTACTGTTGGAATTTTTCAAGCCGCCTAGGAGGCATCCAACTAGCTTAACGACTATCATTCATCGAATTAAGTGATAACCGGGACCAACGGCTTTACGTGCCTTCCGAAGCACGGAAACGCTCGATTTGAAATACCACTAGGCGGTCACCCATCCAGGTACAAACCACGACAGGCGTAGCTTAACTTTTTTATATAATAACTAGCAATCCTTCGCGGTTGCACGCGCGTTCCCGGGATAAAAAGCCTATATACTTCTCCATACCATAGGCCAAAATTTCATGATGATCCGTTGATTGGTTGAGGCGTGAAGTCGTAACAAACAAACAAACTCACTTTCGCATTTATAATATTAGTTAGGATATAAAATCTAAAAGAAACGTTACAGCTCTAGAAATACAAAATCTGAAAGGTAAGGTAGGTAAGGAAAACTCATTAGGTGACTCACAAAACGCAAACAAGTACTAACATTAAAATTAAATTTTTAATACAAGCTTTTTATGGTGACTGTACTTTTTGTCTGTACATGCATTGTCATCCAATACTAATGTGTCAAAAACTGTGTAAATTACAGATGCCGGGTAGGTGAAAGCATGAAGCAAATATCCAGGGTGAAACTAAATAAAATCTTGTAACGAAAACTAAAAAGACTTCACTCTCAAATACTTCAGACGTCTTTGTATCGCTACGAAGGTGACTTCAAGAGCTGTGATGTCATTAAACCCTTACTTGAAAGTAGCACAAACTAAGAATAAAAAAAATCTCTTTGTCCATTTCGTTTGAAACTTGCTCTGATAGTTAAAAATTGTTGTTGCATGAAATCATCGTCTGGACCAATAGATACTAGATGAACAATGAACGTGTTTGTCAGCGTATTTTGCTTGCGGTTTTTTTAAACGAATTTTATTACTGACATAAACTTCTTTCCAATGAGATTTTAGACTACCTATATTGTGATTATGGGAAATTAACATTGGCCCCGATTCTGTTGTTCACAACTAAACTAATTTTAATCTCACTATGTCTCTTTCTAACAAAGAACATAAGAAAAGGATGTAAGAAATTTACTCCTGTCAAATTAGTCCAATGCTTGTTTTCAATATAAATTTAGTCGCCATCTACCGCGGTTACGCCTAAATACACGCAAAATAAGACGGCAAAGATTAATTTGACACCTTAAAATATGTTCTATCCTTTTTCAATCATGTTCGTAAGAAAGAGATGAGATGTGACTAAAATTAGTTTAGTGCGATTTACAACAGAATCGGCACCATTGTCTTATTTACTTAGCAGATGGGTAGATAAACTGGACAATTAAAATGTATTAAAGTTAGGATTAATTAGGTTAATTGTTAAAGGCAACTGTCAAGTTAAGCTGCCGGAATACGACGGTAGGTGCAACCAATGATATTAATTATAATATCAAGGTGGGCAACACATTTTCAACTTGATCGCTTGACTCGTCATTCAGGTGAGTTAAAATGACTTACTATCTATAAAAGAGACCTGTAAAACAGGTTGTCAAACCTTAGTACGGGCTCCAGTCAGACTTTTCATAAGTGCCTGCGAAGGTCTATTTGAATAAATGATTTTGAATTTTGAATTTTTTGAAGTCTCCACAATACATTATAAGTGCTTATAGTGTTTTATGACATGTATTTTTTCTTTTCACCTTTATTTATTTGTGGAGATAAATAAAGCTTATTATTATTATTATATGGTTTCCTCGGTCGGCTGGTTTCCTCAGTCGGCTGCACTTCAAAGACCACTTAAACCTGTCCTATCTATTGCTATTAAATAAACGAAGATAAAAATATTTTAATGTAATCAGACATTTTAAGAAAAATGTCTGTTAGTACGGCACTTAGCGAGTTTCGACGTACTTAAATAACTTTTTGATGTAATACTACGCGATATTATGAGAGTCCCTTGAAAAAATGTGATTCTTTTTATCTAGCTTTTTTTTTTGTGTATTTGTTTCATTTTAACATGGAATTAAGGTAGCGTGACAGAGATTTAGTTTTTCTCTGCAGTTATGGCCAAAACCAAGAAATTATACATCTAAGGAAGATCGGAACCCTCGGTGCGTGAGTTAGAATCAGACTCATCATCTGCCTGCCCTGTTCCCAATCATTTGTGGTCGGAGCAATATGTACGCTTCTTCCATTCGTCTCTTCTATCCGTCATACTAGCATTCACTCCTTTCTTACCCATGTCAACTTTCACACAATCCATCCATCTCTTTTTCGGTCTTCCTCTTCCCGTATATCCATCCAGTTTCATATTCATAACTTTTTAGTGACGTGGCTTTCATTTCTCCTCATAACAAGTCCATACCATAATAAGCTGTTCCCTCTCAACTTTTCAGTTAAACCAGACTCTTGGCTGGTTTTTATTTTGCATATAGTTCATAAACCCGAGAGTGACAGAAGTATTTATCCCTGGAAGGTGGGTGAAACCACATAAGGCAGCAAGTATAGAGGAATTGCACTACGATGAGTCAACGTAACGATTTGTGGCTGGCTCATTAAACTTGCCACAACAGTTCCTATGCAAAATAAGTTGTGCTACTTTGTGCGGCTCAGGGCGGCACAAGTTTTAATAAAGTGGCTTTGATCACACCGTGTATGTGTTGAAGGGGTTCCGTAGCGGTCGTATGCGACGCGGTGTCGTTGCAAATAGACTGTGTTGCTGGCAGATTGGTTAACTTATCTTTTTTATGTATTTGGTTATGGTCCAGGCCAGGGACGTCCAGGATTAAAAGGGAGCGCGAGGACTTCGCGGGTCTTCTTAATTTTAACTGGTAATTATATAATTTTATTATTTAGTTATTGCACGTAGACTTTATATTTATAATTTCAATTAAATTTTCTTGGTAATTTTTTTAATATTTGCGATCTTTGCTATGCTAAAATATAATAGAATATAACGTTATTGTCAATATACAGTACGAATATATAACTAAAATAAATAAGTGTTACGTTACCCATGTCGAAAAAAATATATATTCTATATATTTTCTTTTTAGATTATCTAGTTTCCATAGTTCGAGCCCTGTTTAGTTTGGGGCCAGATCGTCGAGTATATATTTTTTAAACATTGGCAATCTAATACCTACCTTTTTGACAATAAATATTACCGTTAGATAAAGCTCGGCGTGTCAGACCCACCGATAGTCGAGACGGTATGACAGAAAAGAAACAATTTATACACAGTGTGAGGTGAATAAAACATCAGTTAGCGAGAAATATTACGTATATAGCCAGATTAATGGCGCTAAGATGAAGACGGAGCGTGTGTAGTGCGGGAGCTAGTGTGCTGGGAAAATATTTTTTCGAAGCTAAGTTTTCGAATGTTCTCGAAATATTTATATTTCTTGATATTCAACCTTAATTGTGGGTGCCTAAAGGCTTTCCTCGCTTGCTTATTTTTTGTCATGCAGTCCACCTGAAGTAAAGTGGCTATCATTACCTATGTATATTACAGATACAATGTTTGGGGAAAGTATGGGGAAAATCCTCAACTGTAAGACGTATTTTGAAAAATGAGCTCTTGCTTCATTTCAGTATTGTTCTCTATTCCTATTTCAGAATAGCCCCATACTGGCTAGTAAAACCTCACGCTAATTCAAAGTTTATTTCATGCATTTCCAGTGGGAAAACCTTGAAATTGTAATAAATCTAAATTTGTTTGAAAATAGTAATTCCTGAGTTTATAGTTTGCAACAGCACCTTCCAAACCAGTATGTGAATTTGTAGGATTAATTTTTTTTTTTTTAAGATTGGGGTATAGGAAAATGTTAGGGAAATTTCAGGAGTAAGAGATTTTTGTAGTCGATCTCCCGTACTAATATTTATGCAGTCGCGACACGCTCGCCGCACCAACCGATTTAGAAGCGAGCGAATGATGAAAATTATTATGAAGTATTATTTTTTATCCTCCATGAAGGACGGGGGTCTTACAGCAGTCAGGTTCGCTCCTACCGAGGGGTTCGTCTTCGGTTAAATGATACAACTTTGTTTTGTATCGAAATTAGTAAGGCTCATATTAAAATTAAAGTCAGGGTCGCGATCCTCGCATCTTTGACATCGATGTACAAAAAATCTAGACGGAACTTCGCTTTATACGAAAGTGTAGCACAATATTATCGTGTACATGCAGGCATGAGTGTCACATGAGCCTTATTGTCACTGTTGACATCTCGATGCAGAAAGTCAACCAGCCAGTATAGGTTCTATTGTAGTCTTTGGTCAACCGATTGGTAACTATGGCGTTCATGATGTGTTAGGCTTGCATTTACAAGACGGGATACTTGAGTGGCTTCAGTTTCGATAAGGTGACGCTCCATCTAGGTTGTTGGTACGTCTATGGCGGATATCTAAATAATTCAATGCATTTAACAGCCGCCATGTTTTTCATCAAATGTCTATTGCGACATCAATGGCAAAAGCGCAAGAATTGAAAATAAACTTTATGTCATAGAGCCAAGTTCAAAATTCAATTGTTTTAATTTCGTCTCAAAATATAACTTATGTCCTTTGGAATGAAGGATTGGGATGGGAGGTTTTGGGTTTAAAGCCTGGGTGGGGTATAGTTAGTAAATGCAATCCAGAAAACAAGACCCGTAAATCCGGCGGATCCGGCAAATAGAGCTGAATGGTAGCAAAAATACACACACATACTCACACACACTGATGGGTTTTTGCGTTAAAATATCAATATGGAAAACGAGGAGCCTCCCAGGATAAAGGTAAGGACTTACCAGGAACTCCTATGGCAATCCAATGATTATGAGCACTATTATTTCTTCATATCAATTCACCAATTACACATGCGTTTCGATCTGTAGCGTATTTCGTACTGAATGTTGCGAGGCGCGCGTCTCGTTTTACTCGCACACACGCGTTTGGCGATGCGTCGCCGAAGTATGTAGAAGATTCCCGAAGCTCTTTTCTCGCTTTCACATATGATGTGGGAAAAGGAGAGGAATCGGGAAGTAGAGGCTCGTCATTGAAACTCAATATGAGTAGGTTTTGACTATAAATATTATTATAGGTATTTTGGCCTAAACATCCTCCGCCGCCTTGAGAATACGTAGTGTTCTCAAAAGAAAGAAAAAATAATTAATTATAAGAACTAATTACAGATTATAATAATTACTAAAGTACTGAATATAAGATGCGGTATGATTAATTTTTATTGTGAGGGTAATGGACATAACATGACAATGGGTCTTTTGAATGATCCATTTGAAGTTTTTACTAAAGCGACGCGGATATTTCCATCCTTGCCAGGATAAACTTGTGATATTATGCCCAACGGCCAACGTAAAGGGGGAATATCATCTTGGTGTATAAGAACCACAGTACCAATCTTAATGTTATCTTTATCAATGAGCCATTTCTGTCTAACTTGAAGATTATGTAAATATTCTATACGCCATCTTTTCCAATAGCTACACACCATCTGATCTAATAATTGTTTCCGACAACGTAAAGATATGGTTTCCTCGGACACATTCTGAAGCGGCAATGAAGTCAATGGTGAAGCCATTATAAAGTGAGCGGGAGTAAGAGGCTCCGGGTAGGGATCCTCAGATAAAATGCAAAGCGGTCTAGAATTTAAGACTGTTTCAATTTGGGTAAGAACAGTGAGGAGCTCTTCATATGTGAGGAGCTGCGAACCGATAACACGGTATAAATGAGTTTTAATCGATTTTATATTAGATTCCCACAATCCTCCGAAATGTGGGGCGCGGGGTGGAATCATTTTCCATTCAATGCGGTACTGATCGGTAAGTAGTTCTTGTAATTGAGCTTTAGCTCCGACAAAGTTAGTTCCGTTATCGGAGTAAAGAAAAGAAACAGGTCCTCGACGGGAAATGAATAGCTTAAAAGCGGAAATAAAAGTATCTGATGACACATCAGTTGCCAATTCGATGTGTACAGCTTTGGTTACTAAGCATATAAACAAACAAATATATGCCTTTTGGCTCTTTTGACCTCTGCGTCTACATAATGTTACTTTAATGGGTCCAGCATAGTCAACGCCCGTATGCACAAACGCTTTGGTCTCCTGAACGCGGCAAGAGGGTAAATCAGCCATTTTTGGGCTGAGAAATGAAGGGGAATTTTTAAAACAAAAGTTACATGAATGTACTCTGTGTCTAATGACACTTCTAGCGGACAGTATCCAATATTTCTGGCGCAACAGTGAGCTCAGAAGATTGGCACCAGTATGGCAATGAGCACGGTGAAAATAGTCTATAATAAGATGAGTAACGTGGTCATGTTTAGGTAAAAGAGCGGGATGCTGAGCTTCATACGGAAGATTTGCATTTGAAAGTCTACCTCCAATTCTAATAATTTTATCTTGATCTATAAAGAGGTCAAGTTTTTTAAGCGGGGAAGATAATTTAACCTTTTGAATATTATTAAATAAATTTTGAAAATGAACTTGTTGTACAGAGCGTATTAAATATACTTCAGCTTTATTTAGTTCAGAAGCTGTGATGCGGCTGTGACCTTGATCACGAGAAATTATGCGAGAAAATCTAAGTATGTATACTATTATACGTAATATTTTATTCCATGATGAGTATTTCAGAGCAAGCTCGTAAAGCAGTACAAGTAACAAGCGTTTTACTATTAAATTCAGGTAGGTCCTCACAGCATTCGGGACTAAATGGAGTGATAGGCCATTCTGAAACTGGATCTTTTAACCATTTCGGGCCGTGCCACCATAAGTGATGTGAGCTGCTCAGGTAAAATACCTCTAGAGAGACAGTCGCTAGGATTTTCTATACCACTAACGTGGTAGAAATGTTTTGGGTCAAGATTTTCTTGACATTTAGCAATGCGGTTACTAACGAAAACATTCCATCTATGTGGAGATGAATGTATCCATGACAGAGTAATTTTAGAATCGGAGAATGCGAATATATTATCAATAGCGGTTCGAGCACTATAAGTCTCATTAATTAATTTAATAAGTTTTGACAGAAGAACAGCGGCGCATAACTCTAAACGAGCAAGCGAAACTACCTTTACAGGTGCAACCTTTGATTTCGCACACACCAACCGTACGTGTATGTTACCATCAGGATCGGTCACATGTAAATATATGACGCAGCCATATGCTTTAAGACTGGCATCAGCAAATCCAACAATATTTGTTTTGCAGCCCATAGAAACGGCTAAATGACGCGGTATTTTTAATGTAGAAAGAAGAGGCAATTGCTCTTTGAATTTATTAAAGAGAGAAACGATAGAGTCTGGGGGTGTTTCATCCCAATCAATATGAAGATTCCATAAATCTTTAATTAATAATTTGGCAAACAATACCACTGGGGCAGCAAATCCGAGTACATCCCACAAGCGGGCAATTGTTGACAGTATGAATCTTTTGGTGCACTTGTCGTGTAAATCAGATGTAGTAAAAGTGAAGCTATCATCTGCAGGAATCCATTTGAGGCCTAGAATTTTGAGGTTATCATTGTCTGAAAAATCTATAGCAGCCCGATTGGATTGCGGCACAGAGACAAGCAAATCCTTTGAGTTACTCGCCCATTTGGTGAGATCAAAACCACCAGCTTTAAAAAGAGAGATGAGCTCTTGAGATAAGACTTTAGCTTCTTCTAAAGAAGGAATGGAAGTGGCTAAGTCATCCATATATAGTTCACGCGAAGCTACTTCAGCAGCGCGAGGGAATAGGTTTTTCTCATCCGAGCATAACTGGCGCACAGTGCGCATGGCTAAAAACGGACTGGACTTAAGACCGAATGCAACTCGGTTAAATTGAAATACGCGGATCGGATCATTGGGATCAAAGCGGAATAATATTTTTTGATATTTTCTATGCTCATCAATAACAGAAATTTGTAGGTACATTTGTTTTATATCTGCTGTAATAGCAATGGGAAATAAGCGGAAGTTCAGTAATACAATAAACAAGTCAGATTGTAAATTGGGTCCCGTATGTAAAATATCGTTTAGTGATATGCCATTGTGACATTTAGCACTAGCATCGAGTACTATACGAACTTTTGTTGTTTCTTTGTCTTGCCGTACGACGGGATGGTGTGGTATGAAGTACCCTTTATCATGGTCGTCAGAATCGGAAGGCAATATTTCAGATAAGTATTTTTTATCTAAGTACTCCTGTATAACCTCATTATAACTAGCGCGTAGCTGTGGATCGCGTAGCTTGGTACGCTCCAAAGCAAGTAAACGGCGGTGAGCAACGGAACGGGAATCACCTAACACGTCAGGATCTTCACGAAAAGGTAACGCGGTGCAATATCTGCCTGCGGAGTCCCGTGAGAAGTTACGAGAGAACAGCTGTTCACACTCCTTTTCGGCCGAGCTCATAAATTTTTGCGCGGGAATTTCTTCGAGCTCCCAAAACTTAAGTAGGGAATCATCTAAAGAAATAGTAAGGTCATTGGGACCAGAAATGAAAAAAGTTGCGGTATTAAAATAAGTGGATGCATTTTTATTAATATTAAAGTTAGCGGGAACGTCGCCCATAAGAATATAACCGAACACGGTTTCAAGGGCAGAAGGAGCGGGAGGTGCAATAATTTTTTGACCTAATAATAAAAATGGGAACAATTGTGCCCCGAGAACTACTTCGACCTCTCCGGGGATGTGCCACAGAGGGTCAGCGAGCGGTAAGTTACCAAAATGTTGCACTATAGAAGTCTCAACATATTCAGTCGGTAACCTGTCAGTAATGCAATCAACGACAAGAGCGGTAATATTATAAAAATATTTTTTATTTTTCGCGGTTATTTTAAGTTGAACGTAGCCGTGAATAGGACGCGAAGTGGATCCTACACCATTTATAAAAGAATTGCTAAGCGGTATTATATTTAAATTTAGTTGTTTACAACAGGCAGTTGTAATTATGTTGTTTTGAGACGCGTTATCTATTAAACATCTAACTGAAATATATTTATTGTCCTTATTAGACGCATAAACTTGAGCGGTTGATAAAAGTACAGTAGTATGGGAAGGATTTAATTTATTAAAAGAATCGCGTTCGTTATCATTATTCTTATCAACTCGCGCTCGGGTGCATAGCGACACCGGTTGTGGAGCGTCCGTAGCGTTAGAAGGAGACGCGGTCGGATGCGCGGGCGAGGCTGCGCACGGGAGCGGTCGCGGCGCAGCGCGGGCGGCGGCGGACGGCTGCGCGCAAAGCTGCGCGATGCGGTTATCGCTATTATCAAGACGCGCCGAGTGAGAGGGACGCGAGTCAGAAACTATTTGTTGCGATTGCGAATTGCTATCCAAATGCAAAAGAGAATGATGGTGTTTATTACAAGTTTTACAACTATACGACGACTTACACTGAGAAGCAGTATGCGTAAGGCTGAGGCAGTTTACACAGCCTCTTTTAGATTTAACAAAATCTAAACGATCTTTAGTATTAAGTGCTTTAAAAGAGGAACAATTAAAAATCTGATAGTGATCAGATTTATTACAAAATAAGCAAGTGCTTTTATTATTATTATCGCGTGCAAGGAAAGCATGGTGGACTGTATTTGAATTACGCGGTTGAGACCGAGAAGCCGGCGGATTATTAAGGTTGCTACCGACTGGGGCGGTTCGCGCGGAGCCAGCAATTGGCGTAGAAGTGCGGTCTAATATTTTTACTTGCGATTTCATAAAATCAACAAAATCCTTATAAGAAGGAATTTCTTTATTCCTCATAAACATTTCAAAGGAATTAGCGGTTGCGGGATCTAACTTCTTTAAAGCTAAAGAAAGTAAGATAAAATCTTTCATATCTTCAATACCTAACTGTTCCAAAGCAGATACAGAAGCGTGGAAAGTTTCAATGAACGTATTTAAAGACGCGGAATTATTTAATGCGGGTTTAATATTGAATAAATTAGACATGTAGTGTGAGCCTAATGCTCTTTTATCTTGATATTTTTGAACTAAGCTGTCCCAAATAGAATTATAATTATCACCGGACGGTATAATACCTGCCGTGATTTTTAAAGCATTTCCTGTTAATTTACCTACAAGATATTGTACTCTTTGAGAATTCGAAAGATCAGGATTTGAATGTATATTAGATTTAAAAGATTCAAAGAAGACGGGCCAATTTTCTATTTTTCCATCAAATGACGGAATTTGAATTGGTGGTAGTTTGATACGACCTTTATATTGGGACGGAATAGTATTCTGCGCGGACACATTCGACGTAATATTTGTCTTACTGACGATAAGAGAACGAACCCTTTCTATTCGGGTGTACACTGTATCAAAGGAAATCATTTTTTTATAATCAATCTTATATTCTGGATCAAGTTGCATATTTAACGCGTTAATTGTATCTAAATTGGCACTAAATTCATGACGAATTGTACTAATAATTTCAGTGTCCGCCATGAATGTCTCTGAGGAACGAAGGTCTGCACTCGCGGACGTGGAAATATTCTTAGAAGAATCATATAAGAACGATAATTGTTCAAAAATAGCTTCATTTTTAGCTTCCAATATTTTAATTTTAGTTTCAATAGCTTCCATTGTGAAAGATTGCGGAATAATAAATTGCAAAATTACCTAATTAAAGTAAAATGTTGTAGGTAAGTAGGTATATCCAACAGTTTAGGCACCTACCTATAGGCATGAAAGTTTATTTCAAGTCGACAGACAAGGCTCATAGAATGCAATTATATGCGTAGTAATAGTACAAATAGTAAGTACGTATTGCGGTTATTAGTACACCATATGATTTCGTATAATAAGATACGAATCGGTACCTATAAAATCTAAGTCCTAAAAATATGGAGGAGCGGCGGCGGTATTGAATACCTAACTACTTTTTATCACGATTGGCGTGGTAAAAATGGCGGGAGTACGAAATATCGTATTTATATAGTCTAAAACCTATTTATGAGGTATAAGACTTGCGTATTATGAGGTATATACCTATTTAGAGGCGTAAAACCTATAGAAAGCGGGAAATTATACGTGATTTGATATGAAATTAAATTGCTGTAATGGCTGACTCAAAATGAATCCGCTCGAAGGCGTACCAGAAAAATGGTGGGTTTTTGCGTTAAAATATCAATATGGAAAACGAGGAGCCTCCCAGGATAAAGGTAAGGACTTACCAGGAACTCCTATGGCAATCCAATGATTATGAGCACTATTATTTCTTCATATCAATTCACCAATTACACATGCGTTTCGATCTGTAGCGTATTTCGTACTGAATGTTGCGAGGCGCGCGTCTCGTTTTACTCGCACACACGCGTTTGGCGATGCGTCGCCGAAGTATGTAGAAGATTCCCGAAGCTCTTTTCTCGCTTTCACATATGATGTGGGAAAAGGAGAGGAATCGGGAAGTAGAGGCTCGTCATTGAAACTCAATATGAGTAGGTTTTGACTATAAATATTATTATAGGTATTTTGGCCTAAACACACACAATAGGCTACTTTCCGGAAAAAAACTAATTAGTCCGTTTACATTATCAAAAAATATTAGACACGTATTTTTTCTTTTGTCAATTAGAAAGAAAATACGAAGATATCGTTTGTTGACGTTCCGTGTGACGTCACGGTGTAGTACACTTTTTAGGAACAAGTGACGTCACGAGCCCCCATTCCCGAACTTAGTCGCGCAAAAAATACGTGTCCAATATTTTTTGATAATCTAACTAACGGACTAATTAGAATTATAATATTTTTACCCAGGCAACATCCCTATTCGTCGTGCCGCACGGCGCTTTCCTTTGACGCACCATTATACTTACACTACATGAAATTTGTTTTTAACACCGACCTTTAAGTTTCTAAGTTTTCATGATCTGAGGACTCAGCTTATTACAAGGAAGCATAATATTCCTGTAAACCCCTACTTAATTACGTGTACGGTCGGCCGTCCGAGATTTATCAAATTTTGACGTATTTAAAGCTCACCGTAATAAATACCTTGCGAAAAAATTCCGCACAAAAGCCAAGGCGCCTGTTAAACTTTCACAATTAAGGACGCTGGTATTGTACAGTCAGGATGAAAATAAAATGATGTGCGATCGATGGGGTTCATCCCACTGTGGGGTGGCTTGCGCCTTGTGGAGATTTATGAAAGTGACAATTTGATGGATGGGATATGCTTTGATTTTACAATGATATTTCTAATTCACAGTACAGTTGGAAGAAAGCGTAACGATAGTAGGTACTGTACAATTTATAGGCTTACGTCAACTATGATAATCAGCGTTTTGGCTTAATACCGCAACAATATTGTTTAAGTAATAGCATAGAAGCGCTCGTGGTGTAGCATGATTAGCCGTTCTTAATCGATCGGCAAAGTTAAGCTACGTCTGCCGTGGTCGGTACCTGGATGGGTGACCGCCTAGTGGTATTTCAAATCGAGCGTTTCCATGCGTCGGAAGGCACGTAAAGTCATTGGTCCCGGTTATCACTTAATTGTCATAGTCGTTAAGCTAGTTGGATGCCTCCTAGGCGGCTTGAAAAATTCTAACAGTAGATTGACCACTAGCCTACCTCCACCGATCTGCAGTGGGCACGCGTGGTGGAGTATTGCCCATTCCCTTTCACCTTCATTTGTGAAAGGAGCACAGGGCTCAGCAGTGGGATATTATAGGCTGATGATGATGATGATGAATAGCATTATTGATTTGTTATACTGTTAAATAACGACTACTATTCTACTCTGCTCTTATGCTTGACTACAATGTCACGATGTTAAAAGGTGGAGAACACACAGAGCTCACAAGAGAACTGGCTCAAATCGTGCTGGAATACGCTGTTTTGGTGCTTGGCTACAGATTTTAAACTTGAAAGTTGTAGCCAGACAGGCTCTACCAAGTTCCCAAGCACCTTGCTATGGTTTCCTCATATGTCGTCCTTCATCGAAAACCTTATCATTAAGCTCATTGTTTTTTAATGAAATTAAAATTGAACGAAACTGATATTATTATTCATTAAGAGTGCGTACCAAGCCAGAAAAATATGGCAATGTCAGATGAAACAAACTTATGTCTAATCTTCGCGTGCAGATGAGATGGAGATAGCGTGTTCCGCGGAACAAAAATGAACTAAGCGCTTTTTATCTAAATAACTCGTAAAGTATAGAATATTTTAAAAAATCGTTAGTAGCAGCCCTAGGTCATATGTTAGTGATATTATTTATCGAATTTTTGTCTTAATTAGATACACCATGAACGAATAAAACCGAAAATTCATCAAAAAAAATATTTTTTCATTTAAATTTAAATAAATAAATTTCAATTCTAAGATTGTTATTTTGCTTTATACGCAGTCTTAATAAAACGATAAAATCAATAAGAATGAAGTATCTTTACAAAAGTTGGCGAAACTAAATGCATGTGCATAAAATACAAATAATTTTTCCGGTCGACTGTACCTTACCGGACTTTTACAATGGATTAACTAAAATCTTACTTGGGTTGTTTTGTTAATGTTTTTTTATAAACATTTTATGTAATTTTTTTCTTCATCGCCCGTCAAAGTTTTCCGGTAAACAATAAACAGTTTTAATTAATTTTCACTTTGACGTTAAAGCTTTTGAGCTCACGTAAATTACATGTAAACTTTATAATTTCTTGGGGAAATTTAATTTGTTTGAATATAATTATATATGGATACTTATATTAAATAAGATTTGAATTAAAATAACGCCGTTTAAAAAAGGTAAACATTGCTGCATGATAAAACAGAATCGCAAATAGTAAAAAGGAAGTGTAACCGATATTTTTTGCTAGAGTTGTTACTCGAAGAAAAGTTTGGTGCTATTTTTCTTTGCCACTACAGACTACAGACAGATTTCTTGAAGTTTGCTTGGCAGAGAAGTAATAATATAAATATCCTTTTGATTTCTGATATTCAAAGGCAAATTAGTAGAGTTTCAAGTCTCATTGCACTTCAAATCAACCGTACCTCAAAAATTCACAATTCATGCCAATTAATTAAAATCGTCAAACGAACCGAATTAATCGCTTGCCAAAAAAGAAACTTAGCACCATCTTCATAATCTTTTCATTTTTAAATAATTTCTTGAAAAGGTTTTCACAAGTTTCCAACGCCGGAAGGTTTTCCGGGATGATCCGCAATCAGCGAAACAATTAAAGCCTGCCCAAATGGTTGGGATTTATTTATTTTTTACCCTTTTTACCTGATCCCGGGCTAATAAATCCGGTGAGAGAATTTATGGGACAAGTAATGAGAGACAAGTGGGGATTCTAATCATGAGTATTTTATTAAGGTACCTACCATATTTTTATCTAACTTTAAGAGATTTTTTGTGAAAATATTTTTTTAGTTTTTTAAAATGTAAAAAAGAACTTACAGTAGGATTTTTTTGCCTAGCTTTGTCCCTTAGTTTCACCAGCATTATGATGTTAAATAGCCTTCTTGAATAAACTCTCTAAGAATTTTTCAAAATTGAACTTGGTGTTTCTGAAAAACTTCTACGCTAGCGATATTACTCTATTCTGTGTCTATGCGTATGTCGGAAAGAGATAGCTTTGTATTCGACAGAATTGGTAAGGCGCTGCACAAACGTGTGTCTTGTGTCGGATACAAGCTACCAATGAATATTTGATTTCTATAGAACCAGTATGAAATCAGCCACTCACTGTGCAAACGTAAACTGTGTCCGATCGCCGCTACAGGACACAGCAACTACGGTTTCCTGTGATGGTGTGCCGTGTCGGTAACAAAAAGTGTCTACGTTTGCGCAGCGCCTAAAGCCCATGGTGGGTACAGTCTACCAAAACTACACTGAAAAAATGTATCTACAAAACTACTTATGTAAGTTGACGTTTTGTTTTCGGGAAACTAACTTTAGTTGTCGAGAAACTAACTTTAGTTACATTTAATCAAATAATTTAGTAACGAACAAAAACTAGTTTTGTTACTGGTAAGTTTAGTTCGCAAGTCACTCTGTTTAGGTTATTGGTCGTCAAATTTTGTGTTACTGTTAAATAAAGTTTTGTAGTCACTTGTAATCCATTTTTTTCAGTGTACCACACATAAAGACGAATTAATTTTGAATCTGCGTCACTTGTAACTTACGCTGTACAAAATTAAAAGGGAACACCGACAAAGCAATATTCATATTTTATTATTCTTTTCTGTGCTAAATTGCATATTAACCTTTTGTGTTATTATTAATAACGTGGATCCCACGGCTGGGATGTAAGAATTATACATAATAATACGATCTTACACAATGTTTTTAATTTAATTAAGTAAATGTTTCCTTTTTGTTCTAATGGGTTTGCGCTTGACCTCTCACTCTGCAAGGAGTTTAGAAAGATTTACATTTGGCCAAAAAAATGCCCGTTTATAGAGGGCTTTTAGGTTTTTACCGTTTCAACTGACTTTAGAAAACACGTTGATAAATTATAAACTCTTTTGTTTGTGAACTCGAATGAACCATTTAAAAAGTCAAGGCACCTTATAAGAGACTATCTGGCACCCGTGGTTTGAACCTGTTACTGGGATAAAGCAGCCTATATTCTTCTCCATAACCTGCATGATCTGTTGAGTAGTTAGGCGTGAAAGCGCGAAAAACATTCGCATTTATAATATTTGTCAAAGTCAAAATCAAAGCCATTTATTCAATTTAGGCCTTAGAAGGGCACTTATGAAGGTCACATTTACAGAAGTTACCACCGGTTCCGAACTCGGCCTTCAACTGAGAAGAATCCGGCAAGAAACACAGCAAGGTTACATTTTTTAAATATTTTTGGACAATCTATGTTGGCTTTTTTTTTTAGTAAAGATAGTAACAATGGTTTGATTTTTACCTCACACCCAGCAAATTTTTCGAAATTAATGGTTAACGGAAAGGATCTCCTTAAAAATAACTATCGGACATCTCCTCAATTTTACATCCTTGCCCATGCAGCCTTGAGTACCTTCGTCAAACAACCGCATTTTATATTTTATGGTCCCTGTCGGTAGATGTCACCTTTTATTCCTAGAACGGTAGGTACAATAATGATAATGTTTCGACCCGATACACAATAAACAAGGAAAACCCAACAAACGGCCAATATTTCTCTTAGAAACGGACGCCATTAACAGCTATGTGTCTTCAGTGTGGATATACTGGCGAATTACATTAACCCCACAGTTTGCAGGGAGTGCTAAGAAGAAAATGTGGTGCGGGATAAATCCCATTTGCCGCGGTCCGGTGGATTGGGTAAATAATGCTGTTTTAAGATTACGAGCTAGATGGACTTTTTGTAAAGACGGGGTTTTGTTTAAGGAAGGACCGGTTTAGAGCTTGGTCGTCGCATTGTCCGCGTAAAGGTGTGAAAATTCTCTGAATTACCAACTAATGTAAGTTAAAAAAGAACCGGCCAAGTGCGAGTCGGACTCGCGCACCGAGGGTTCCGTACAGACTTGTAGGTAATTAAATAGTTCGTTCATCACGGGAATCGAGTCTCAAAGATATTTCACTTTTTTCCTATTATGTTATTTTTTTTTGATGTCACTACAAATTTTCAGTTTTTGGATTTCTTCCTTTACTTGTGCTACATGGCCTTGCTTCTTGCCAAATTTCATGATTCTATGTCAACGGGAAGTACCCTATAGATTTTGATTCCCTTGCGAGCGTCAAAATATGCGGCATAAATGGCCGTATCTTTTGATTGTGTTAACTTAGAAGTTTGATTTTTTCACTGCTTCAAGGGATTGCAGACTTGAGTATTTCATATTAATTTTAGCTTAATACATCCACGCGTTCTTGAGAAAAAAGATCTTGATAGACAGACAGTCGGACAACAAAGTGATCCTATAAGGGTTCCGTTTTCTTTTCTTTTGAGGTACGGAACCCTAAAAATGGAAATGACACGGTATTGGCTACTAAAACAAGACGAAATCCCGTAGAACAAACCTATTTTTGCACTTATAATCACTGTAAAACAAAAAAAGACCCACATTTTTCAAAATTCTACCAAATACAAAGGTAGTTTGGTAGGTAGTATGGAATTTCCAAGAAATTGTAATAACATGAAAAAAAAAAAAAAAAACTGAAACCTTTGATATTTGTTGTTTCGATATAGCATTGAAATAAACTATTACACTACAAAAATATTTGATTTGAATGTATTGAATAAAATCAAGATACATCAATTGATAAAATCCAATATTTACCAATTTGTATCAATTCAAATGAATAGAGTTGTTAAAAAGAACCGGTAAAAAAACCGTATAAATATAGCTTTGAAAACCGAATGAAATAGGTTTAATGCTTTATTGATATTTGGGATATTGGAAAGAGTACTCAGTAGGCATATAGTCAATTAAAACACCAATTAATAGATTTATTTTAGGTTCAAAGTCCATCCTGAGACCCCTGAGGTTGAGACAAAATAGAATTGTCTCTGTCACAGAATAGACGGTACTCACGTACCGTACGTAACGTACTACGTGCTCAACGAATATTCCAAGTACGGTGTAGTCCTTAAAAACTGAAACTTTGAGACCTTTGTTTTTCAGTAACTCATTAGTCAGGCAAGGTGAGAAGATGGACGAAGGGCACCGATGGTGTGTCATCCTGTAAGGTAAATGTCACAATCTGTATGATATGACTACTTATATAATAGAGTCTGGCAAACGAAAGTTGAGCCTGGCTGTAATTGAAACTCTTTACATGGCAACATTCTATTAATGTCATTTTCATCACCCGGCATAAAAAGTGTCAACTAGTTTACTGAACCAGTTTTGATACTTACCCTTTATTCATAATGGCTTTATAGCTAAATCAGTGTTATAGTGTCCATCTTCTCATTCTTTCGATCACCTTAATATTCTACAATATGCTAAATGTACTTCTACGGTCGGTAATCACCGAAACATCTATCCATATTTTTCTACGAAGGTAAAAAAAATATAAACTAGAAAAAAATTAAAATTTCCACAATTTTTGAATTTGAATATATACAAGTACGCTTAGTTTGGGATCATATAACCGTTTTTGAGGAATATTCCAGGATATTTATTTATTTAAAAGTATTCTATATAAAAATAGAATATAACGAGTTTATTTAAAATTTTAACACATTTACATGCAAATAATTACTTAGGAAAATCAAACATAACTTAATATTTATATATTTTTTTTTGTAAAGTATCAAAACAATTTATTCCTACTATACTTAGTGATACCACATCTAGTTTTTTTTAATTTGCCGCGCTTTTTCAGGTTCTACTTTCGTATGCCAAACTATACACGAAGATTCACGACGCGCCTTATCAGTTGGGTAATACTGTTGTACTGCCGCTTTGTACATTCGATCTATCCTTGATTTTGAGACTGTGGATTGATATTTAGCATAGCATTTCATATTAATAGTGTCACAATATCAATCCTAAATCGCAAAACCAAGCATATAGAAACCAGCAATTAGTGTATAGCATAGCTGTATTACGCAGCAACACTTTTAAAAGTTCGGAGGTTCAATGCGCGCCGTATCCTTTCAATCTGTCTTACACCTTAGCCACTCTTAGCCCTTATTCAGCTATCCGACTCTTTAAGTTCGACACTAGGCATTTATAGTTAGTTGCTTAAGTTCATTTATTACACAGGCAAGTGACTTTCTTCACCCGCTTTTCGCCACAGCTTTTAGTACATATCTCAGATTAAGCTTTATGCACATAAGCGCTTTCTAGCCGAGCCAATACAGTTTATATTTATACCCCACTTGCATCTCCGGGAGAATGCCAACCCTATTAGTGGTAACCGAGATTTATGTGTGCGCAGACTTACCACGCCTTAAACTGGTGCCAGCCCTGAATACATAAAGCATGTTTCTGAAACTTCGCCACTTCGATGTAGTAGTATAGAGAAATAATAGTTGTTTAAGAGTCTTTGATTATAAAGCATTGAATAATTAGTAATTTTCTATTAAGTATCTATTTATGACGGGCCGGCAGAGTGTTTGATTCATAATTAGGGCCAACTCACACCGAGTTGCGACGCGACGCGGCGCGCACATTTTAAGATAGCGATACAAAATAGAACTTTATTTAGTAAACGAAAAGGTACTCCCGTACCTCAAAAAAGGTACACATTACAGTGAGAGACCCCGTAGGATACCAAACGGGACCCTACCTAAGCCTCCGCTGTCCGTCCGTCCGTCTGTCAGCGGGCTGTATTTCATGAACCGAAATAGGTAGGCCGTTAAAATTTTCACAGACTATGTATTTCTATTGCCGTTATAATAACAAATATTAAAATGGCCCTTACTGTTCAAAATCAGTGCAAAAACACTGACTAGTTGCGGAATTGGATTGCTCGGTATTACTAACTACTCTAAAGGGTTCTCGATGCGTCGAAGGAAGGTCGGAACCCTCGGTGAGCGAGTCAGGCTCAGACTCGCACTTGGCCGGTTTTTGTGTGGTACATAAAGTTTTATATTGTATTGCTATCGCGTTATATCACGTCGCGTCGCGTCTCGGTGTGATATTACCCTTAAGAGGAAAGGATTCCTGCATGAAATTTGAAAAATAGGTTTTTACCATATCTATCGGTGTCGCGCTGTGCCCGAGCCATCCCGCCCGAAGGTGATAGAGACAACTACAGCTTGGACCGATTATACCTATTTAAAATAGACGAAATCGCTATTTCGTAAACCCCGGTTTCCTCTTCCAAAACTGGATCGATTAAAAAAAAAAACAAGCATCATAATAAGAAGGATTTTAGCGATGTCTGTTGGTTTTCCTTTGTTTTATTATATTCGTCTTTGTGCGCTGGACGTCTGATAAGGTCGTTAAAAATGGTAAGTTTTTGTGATTTTAGAAGGTTCCTAACTCTTATAACAATTAATTTTTGGAGAAAAACACAACCGAGAGACATATAGTGGTACACTCAAATTGCATGGTAAAATAATCATTGCTCTAGTGTCATTATGCAGAGAGGAAACTGAGGATTACGTTTGTATGGAACAAACGCCACCAGCATTTCCTCTTAAGGTGATCCGTAGTTGAAACCATGTTGAAATTACTTTCCTTTCGTCAATTTGACAAATGTCAGTCTATTAGTAAAATTGGCATTACGATTAAACAAATTATTAGTGAGTTAAACAATTATATTTAACTATTGACCACAAAATTAACTGATTAAACAACCCCCGAGGCCTTGAATGGTGACTCAAGCCAAGTAACTTGTTGTGTTGGTTTTTACGACTACCCACATTATATTTTTAACGAAATTGTCCTCCTGGGACAGTGTGAGAGTTTCATAATGTATAGTATCCCATTGCACCATTACTGACTACATTAATTAAGAAAATTTATGATGCAATGATAATTAACTGTAATTTAATGCTATAATTAACAGATTATTTTAAGGCAATGATATCTCAGTGGTAATGTCTCCTGCTTTCTTTGAAGGAAATTGGTGGCATTGTACTTTGTGTGCTTTAGCACATTCGGCCACCTTATTACTTAACCTGGTGATATTCATATCATAATAAAAACCACCTTCTGATTTTCTACCTAATAATAACGAATCTATTATACCGTAACTAGATAGTACACACGGCTACAGATTAAGCTATACATTTCCAATATAAGCTGACCTCTCATTGTACGGAAATCCTATACAATGCGAGATCAGCTTATACTGGAAATATATAGCTTGATGTGTTGCCGTGTGTACGTCTTAAGGCGGCCCTCTGTGGCCGGCGCAACTTCAACGCAAGCATAGTCTAAAAGCTTGTTGTTTCATCCAACGTACATTACGTTTGACTGCGAAAAAAGAGAGACAGCATAGTGCCTGCGAAGGTCTATTTGAATAAATGATTTTGAATTCAGATTTTTTGAATTTTTTATGAGCCAAAATTGTCGCGCTTTCCTCACTCGACTTAGTTTGTATGTTATTCAATTGTCATAAACTTCATTATGCTTCGTTGCGAAAAGTCACTTCGCTACGTTCCGTGGCAATGTAAATTGAGCCTAAATTACCCGGAGAAGAAAGAGTGAAACCGCGAGGCGTAACCTAGTATTACATGCTTATCCTGTTACTGCTCATTAACTTTTTAATCCTTTTAATGTATATTGTGCCATGTTTTTTTATTACTTTACTTTTTTTTTGTTACCACAGACCTATTACACATTTTTTATGCTTCGTACTTCCGGAAGGATAAAAAACCTAACGACATGAATTTACGCGTATTAAATATTCACTGAGAAATTTCTCAAATGACACATCATAAAAAAAAGACTTTAAAAAGACTTTAAATAATTATACTGCAGGTAGGCACTCAAAGCTTTATAGGCAAGTTAATAAGGCTACCTTTTAATTAGATTACGACTTTTTAAGAGAACATCTTAGAACTCGTAATAGGCAAGTTAGGCAACTTTTAATTTCTTTTAAAATGTACCTTCCCTCCTGGAAATTTGGATTTAGATTGTATCGCATTTTGTAATGGATAAATTCACAGATTACAGAATAAAAGGCAGATGGAGCGCATGGAACATGAAAGTGAAGCCAAAAAAGCAAATACAAATTCAAAATCAGATACCTGGTATTCGTTTTCCAGTTTGTATTTGCTTTGTTTAACCACAGTTTATTAATAACTTCTTTATTAATAAACTTTTTTGATTGATTGTTTTTTGTTAAGTAAACTTTGTTAAACAAAGCAAATACACATTCAAAAGCGAATACCAGGTATGTGTTTTTCAATTTGTATTTGCTTTTTTGGCCTCACTCCCGTGTTCCGCGCGCTCCATCTGCCTTATTCTGTATTCTGTGGATAAATTGAACAATGTTTTTAAACGAGTTTTAAGAGTGATAAAGGGCGCTTTATTTAATCGTTTATGTATCTATTAGGTATTACGGTGTAGGTAATCATGGTTAATTATATTCTCAAAGAATAATTCCAGTTTTCTTTGATTCCAGAAGACATCTGCGCTTTGTCCCTACCATAGCCGGCACAGCGACTCCTTTGTACTGGGTCTGTCTATCCCGTAAGGGCCTAAATGTAAGCAATTTTTTTTTGTTATTAAGTTCAATATTTGAATGAAAAGCGTGGGGCGCTTTTCCTTGAAACCCAATAGAATTTCTAAGCATTATCATTATCATGAAGAAATATCGTAAATTACAAAATCAAAAGCGCCACACGCTTTTCATTCAAATATTGAACTTAATTACAAAAAAAAATTGCTTACATTTAGGCCCTTACGGGATAGACAGACCCAGTACAAAGGAGTCGCTGTGCCGGGTATGGTAGGGACAAAGCGCAGATGTCTTCTGGAATAAAAAAAAAATTGCTTACATTTAGGCCCTTACGGGATAGACAGAGAATATATTTAGGTTCAATTTTATAATTATTTAACACTTTTTAGTGCAGGGCTTTTTTTTTTCTTTTTTTTTTTTTTTATACCACTTAGGTGGCAAACAAGCATACGGCCCGCCTGATGGTAAGCAGTTACCGTTTTTAAGCTGTAATAGTTTTTTTAAACTGTAATTTTTATTTCTCTGTTTTTTTTTGTCTTACTTTCTATGTCTTACGTTGTATGTAATTGTGTTGTGTTACTTTAGAATAAATGTCTTTTCTTTCTTTATTGTAGACCTAAGACTAACTATCAGCTTCTTTTGTTGATAAACAACAAAGTGTTTATAATCCGCCATCAAAACTGGCACATGTCCGAAGGCGAGGACGACAATCAAATCAGTCCACAAGTTTCTTCTCTAAAGTGTGTTTAAACTTAGTTACAAACAAGCAAAGCCGCAGGCGAGTGCTATATATATATTTTTAGTAACTATAGTATTAAAACAAGAAAAACGCTCGCTCCGAACCGAAACTTGAGAGCGTCTCATTAAAACTTTTTCGAGAGAATTAAATAACGTTGCCGAAACAAATCCGTTTACTAGGTGAGGTTTTACGCAAACTCTCGCAAAGTAATTTTGAAGTTATACCGCAGTGTCTAACCCCATCAAGTTATGTTAGGTTATACTATTCCATAAAATTGTAACCGTTGAAAAGTTATTTAATGAACCAACTTACAATATCTTACGATAACTGAGATGGGCAACATTTTTCGTTCAGATTTTCCTAATCATTGTACCAAAAGAGACCGTATTACTTGTACGTAGTATATTATTTACTCTGTGCTATTACTAATCCTACACTTTCTTTCTATTTATATCTCGTTTGCAGGGTTGTATTTTAAAATAATTGGAAGGATATTTGATTTTGATCATACAAACAGGAAATTCACTATGTTTGTTTTCGAATATAATACTTATAGTGTAGGTCCTGAAGGTTCCTTATTATAACTTTTAGGTCAATAGACCATAAATAATAAGCCATACCCAATCAATGTTATGGCTTCGAGCTATTTCTGGTACATAATTGAAACTATTACAAATAATTATAAACTTTCCCCATTTGAATACAGACCTGATGTTTGAACCGATTATCACCGACTATCCTTGAACGTATGATTCTTGGTTTTGGGTAATAACTGTTGTAAAAAACCGGACCGCATAGGTAAGTTTGTTTGTAAAACGAACTTATTTAGAACTTTCATTCTATTTTTCCTGAATGGGAATGTTATTTTTGTTTACATTTTTCATCCTTACAATAACAATAATCCTTACTAATATTATAAACGCGAATTTTTTTATGTATAGATTTTTGTTACTCTTTCACGCAAAAACGACTGAACGGATTTGGATGAAATTTGGCACACAGATAGAATATGTTCTAGATGAATACATAGGATACTTTTTATCCCAGGAAAACAAACGATCCCTCGGGAATGCGGGTGAAACCGCGCGGGACAACTAGTAATACATAAGTCAAAAACTACGCAACATAATGCGTAGTTTTTGACATATGTATTACCATGGACGAATAGATAGTATTACTGATATATTATAAGCTTTCGGTGAAGGAGAACATAGCAGGAAAGCATAGCACTTTGGCATGGCATATGTGCTTTTTTGGCCACACCATCATAGTCATCATCGCAGGAACACAATATAAACTTATTTAGCTGCGGTATTCTGTAACGTGGAGTTACTTCCCCAGTCGAGCTATTCTTTGAGTGACTTTGAGAAGTAGAAAGAGCTATAAAATAACGCAAAATGTAATAAAAAAATTATGCCTAGGTCTTAAGTTACGTTATTCTTTGTCAAGTAAACGAATGAAAAAAATAACATAATAATTGGACTGTTTTACAAAAACCTTAAACCGACTTCAAAGTACACTAAGAAGTAATCAAATCCAGATCTGATGACAATGGGATCAAACGGGAAGCGTACCCTTTCAAATAAAAAAAGAATTTTCCAAATCGGTTAATAAATGACGGAGTTATGAGGTAACAAACATAAAAAAAAAACATTCGAATTGAGAACCTCCTCCTTTTTTGAAGTCGGTTAAAAAGGTTAAAAGACTAAAAGCGAGCGTTGGATCGATGTTATCAATTCATGAATTGCTAAACCAACTATACCGAACTAATGGATGCTGGATTTTATTGTCTATTTCGACTAGAAATGGCTATGTGAAATGTAAAATTATTCATTTAATTTCAATTGAGATATTAAATATTATATCCCATCAAAAACATTCTGTAAGAAACTAGCCAAGTCTCGACGAAATGTCTTGTTTATCTCTAAAAAGTAATGAAATCTAGACAAAGTCGTGCCAAGTCTAAGGTTCCTTACTGCGATTTCTTTATTATTATAGTTAATCTTGTGTGACTTGGCCGTTGAACATTCTTTATACGTTAGTGGGTACAAGTACAGATTGGTGCAATGGTGTCATGGAACACCTGGTTTTGTACCCTTGTGTTCCCTTCAACGGCCAAGTCACACAACATTAACTATAATAATAAAGAAATCGCAGTAAGGAACCTTAGACTTGGCACGACTTTGTCTAGATTTCATTACTTTTTAGAGATAAACAAGACATTTCATCGAGACTTGGCTAGTTTTTTACAGAATGTTTTTGATGGGATTTCACTTCTTTTTGTAGAAAATGAAGCGGCTCACCAAGTTGAATATTTTTTGTAAAGGCGGTATGTCGATATCTCTAATAGTTTGGTTGGGCTCTTGTGTTTTCTAATCAGGGTCACCAGGTACTCCAGATCTTCGATTATCCTAGTTTTTATAGTTTTCTCTTTATGTGGTCATTAAACCCTAACTCTGTACCAAATTTCAGCTCTCTGAGTTTATGGGAAGTACTAGTTCTATTTTGATGATCATGAGTGAGTGAGTGAGTGAGTTTCATAAATGTGAAACTTTGCTTTCGCTTAACTTCGGAACTAAATGACCTACAGACTTGAAATTTTGGATTTTAAGTATGTGATTATAGCTTACTGGATGACGAAAATTTCTGCGTTCGGGTCTTATCCAGAAGTTCTCAAATAGGGGCCTGAAAATGCGGCGAAATGGTTCCAGTAAAGGATGGTACGGCAGTGTTTGCTTCGCGCTCGACTCGGCGGGGGCACTGCCGTGCCCCCCGATTCGAGTAGCAATTTGTTAATTGGTTGCATTGAGTTTAGCTCTGTTGGCTTCTGTTTGTTATCTACTTCTTTTTAAAAGGTGGAGGTTCTCAATTCATCTATATAGTTTTTTTAAATACAATATGTTCACCGATTACTCGGAAACGGCTTATCCGATTTTGACGGAATTTCCACTGACTTATCAAAAAGTAAAAATTGGGTTCTGCGCAAAAAAAATAGTGCGCGTGTGGAACTAAGGGGATCAGCTTGCCTAAACTAAAATCAGTTTTATCAATAAAAAACTCTTATCCTAAACAATTAGGTCAATTAAGAACGCTATCCTGTTAGATAAAAGGTCAAGTATTGATTGAGGTCGGATAGATACATTGATCGTTTGAAGTACAAACACGTGTTAGATTTTGTTTTGTACGGTTCGGTTTACTTTGTAGGTAATTCCGAATAGGTATTAGAGTCACATTCATAAGAACTTGCAAAGGTCTGTTTGCAATAATTTCAAAACTAAGGACCATCGGAACATTTTGCAAAAAGTATTACCCAACTTATATGGCGCGTCGTGAATCTTCGTTCGCACAGAAAAGAAAGTATGGCCCCGAAGATTAACGAAAGAATGCTTAAAACATACAATCAACCTTACAAAACTACTATAAGGTTCATAATACACTGCAGCTGTTAGTTCCGTCTCACTCGCAAGTCACGTGTGGAGGGCGTGATTTGACCATTACACTTCGTGCCAATTTTATCGGGCCACCAGTTTTCATCAAATATTATATTTAATTAGAAATACAGGTTATTAAAATGTATTTGATTTATTAAATAAACAGATAGGTTAAATACCTATCTGTACCTATTTAGTGAGCCCCTCAAGCGGAGTGATATTAAATGTCATGCTTTAGTAAGGCGGACTATCCATCTGGCTAATCTGGGCACGATGCCTATGAAAATCTTTGTTTAAACCATAAAAAAGAAAACACTTTTGTTGCCACTAAGTGTATTTTTGCCCCAGAAGTATGGCGGCTGACCAGGGTTGGATTCAGATTCAGACCCTCAGAAAATTATTGTCTATGAAAAATAAAACTATACTATTTGTCGAAAATTATACTACGTTTCGCTTTTCGTCCATTTTGTTATTAATTGAAATAAAAATGCATTTATAATAATAATTTATAATATGTAACCATGGATACGCCCACCGGAACATTTTGCAAAAAACTTCTTCATACAAGTAAACAGTAGCCTGATTCTCGTAACAAAACGTCAACGACTTCTAAACGATTTTACAATTGAATTGCAATCGAAACTGCTTTTCGTATTCTCGTAACACTAATTTAGTATCCTGGCATTTCGCGTAGTATCCCGGCATTACGATACTATATACCTACTACACATCATAAAATAATGGTACAAATAGTATAACTTATACTACTAAATCCAACCCTGCGGCTGACTGACATGCCACGCGGCGCGCACTAACATGGCGGCAGCTGCCGACCAATAGCGGTACAGGAAAAAGAAGCGCGGTGCGTGGAGCGTACCGATTGGTCAATAGCATTTCCCGCGCTTTGAAAATGTATCTTCTACGCAGGTACATCGGTAAGCCATATTAGTTGGGTATTACTGTAACGCCATTTGTTTATAATCGATCGAACTACGAAGTACCTACCGCGTTGCGTAGGCGTACGATGTAACCTTGTATGTGCGTACAATACAAACATACAAGAAAAAAAAAACAATAAGGTGCAGCGCAGATGACAGACCGCACCGCGCCGAACTTTTGAGTCTGTGAAAATAGAAGCTATACAATTCTAAGCAGTAACGCGCACGACGCGCAAAAAGTCCGGCGCACAACCTTTTGTTTTCACACAGACTTTTTGTGTGCCGCTGACTTAAGTCCGTCATCGGCACTGCACCTAAACGAACAAACTATTCTGCGGACCGCAGTCACCTACGTCGCGTTGGCCCTAAACTAACATTTTAGGTCCAACGCGTTGGTGCCATTTCGTCGCGAGGTTGGCCTGAATGCTATAAGGTATTGCAGTCGGGAAAACCAATAACCTAAGTACCTATGTATTTTTTGTTTATCCCCGACTGTAATACCTTATAGCCTTCAAGTTATATTCAAAATTCTATAAATTAAAGAGCTTGTTTTTCTCTTTTCATTTAATTTTTGTTTTACACTGTCGGGTTTTTTGTTTCTTTTAATTATCAAAAGCTGAACTATCGATTTTCATGAAAAAAACTGCAGCTTTTTAGCTGGGAACATTTTGTTTATTAGCACCCCCGAATTTCCAACACGACGGACGGTCGAAGGCAAAAAAAAGGAAGAAAAAAAATCAGGGTTGCAACACCGAAAAATCCCTTAATTATTTTCCAGTGTTCCGTACATGTAACTAGTGGAAAATAAATAGACCTCGTTTCATGGTGTAATTAGGTTAGATGGATAAATTGGTGCCTCGGGTGTTATGTGCCCGGCTAACGAACGCGTGGACCATACAACATTTATATATATATATAGAGGAATGCTTAATTGGTATGCTCCGTGTGGGATTCGAGAGGTCAGATTAGTTTTAGAAATAGAATGTTTGTGTTTTAGTCTTGCGTTTCTCTTTTCTTTTATTGTTTGGCGTTTTTCCGACCGTTAGCTGTTCGCTTATACGTGTTGTGTATATCTGTATATATAGAGTGAATAGGTATTTTGTTATACAGGTATACAAGTAAAACAGTCACGTGACACCGACTGACTGACAGAACTAAACATTTTGTCAAAATATTCCTAGCCTAGGGGTGCACTACGGAGAATTATCGGCCCCTAAGGGGGTTCACGGGGCGAAAAGCTATGTAGTGTAAAAAGAGAGAAATAAAAGAGATAGAGATAGAGAAAGAGTTATGAGATTGGCTTTTAAAAATGCTAATTAGTGATCTTTTAATTTTCTAACAAATAAACTGGTTGGTTAAAGTAATTAACGAATAAAAGTTTGTATCGATGTGTTTCACTCTATCACGTCAGAAAGGCTAAACATATTTGGTTAAAACTTTGTACAGAAAAAAAACGGATTGCACTCCGGGAGTGCCGGCAGAAGTGAAATCTTGAATATTAACGTTGTGCATTTTTGAAACTAGACATTTTTTACATAGCGTTTTTATACAAGGGAAAGTTAGTTCAAGATACATGTACGTATAATACTTTTGAATAAGATTTTTTAAAAATGGCACCTACCTTCCGACTAGCTAGAGAATATTATAAGAATTTGAACATAACCCCAGTATAAATATAGTCTAATTTGCAACTACTTTCCCTCCGTCTTACGAATTTTCTGATTTCATAATATCTGACGCGAGTTTAACATTTTTTTCCTATTCCAAAAAGTGCACAACGCCGCTAAAGAAATTTTTACTTCAAAAATTATACTGATCTTTTTAAGATCTTTCGAGAAGTCTGGGAAAACTACACAGCAGAGACTAGTTAAAAATAAAACATTTATCTCAACACAACCCTCTGTACGTGGAACTCGAAAGATAATTTACATATGAATCGTCTTCTGTGAAGTCTTATAGTATACATTTCACAACAGCCTTTATAAAGGTCAGCATGTGATGGCTGGCTTCTTTTTTGAACATACTTTTTTGGAAAATCAACTGTATATTTTATTGATAAGGTGCTAGCTCCCAAATACCGATTAAATTCTTTTTTCGGCCTGTGATTTCACCCGCGTACCCGGGGTAGGTACCTAATGTTCTTCCAGGATAAAAACTATCCTAATCTGAGTGCATTCGCATTGCGTGAATTTCATCATATTTTTTTGTATCTAACTGACCTCGCCGCGGCTTAACCCGGAACGGACAGACGTTTTTTTTTGTATAAGCACATAATAATTAGTAATTACGTAAAAGTATCGCATACTTCATATACATTTAGTAAAAGCATTATTTTGACATTAAAAACAGACACTTCAATTTTTGTTATTTGTATTGATAAAGATTTTTTTTCAAACTACGATACTCGTAGGAGTGTGTTCCTGGAGATAGTGTTCGCAAAATAACTAGCTCGAAGTTAGTTATTAAGTCTGTAAAGCTGTCACCAACACACTGGAAACACCTTCCGGTGTGTTACGAGTGTTCCGACAGCTCCACTTGATAGTCAGTTTCATTCTAGGCTTTGTGTGCTTTCCACCTTCGGCCCCGTCATTACTTATCATTCCAACACTAACCTGTATTCAGTAAAATATGCGTTAGTTACAGTGCAATAAATCTGTGAAATACCTTTATGATGTTTTTATCTTTTATAGATAAAAACTTTTTAACAAAAAAATTAAACCACCGAAAAAACTGAAAAGCAAAAAATAATTTTGAATATAACATGAATTTTATAAGATTTTGGTTTCGCGGACTACTCTGTAAAAAGTTATGCATGATCGATCATACATAAAAAAATATATATACGCGTCGACTTGTAACCCTGCTCCGTTTTTTCGTCGGTTAAAAAGTAGTCCTTATTACTTTACTAGAAGGTTTATCTATATTTTTATATAATTAACCTTCAATAACATAGATTTTCTTTATTATGACGCGTAAGGTTAATTTTTCTTTCATATTTTGAAACGTCAAAAAGTTATGTTGTAGATTTGTTTCACTAAATTTTTTGTTTACAGTTTTTAATAAAGAGTTATCTATCTATTAGTCAATAAAAATCCTTAAATCAAAACTAATTAAGCAAACTTTCAGAGATGACAAAGAAAACATACACATACAGAAAAGTGTGTAGATACGAGTTGCACGCACGGCTGCCTTCAAAGCGTGTGCCGACATAAAGCCCGCTTATTCAAGCCAACGATGCTTTCAAAACGTGTCGACTTCTTTTATTCTTCTTTTACAGAACGAGAAATAAATTTAAACATTTTAATGGTATTGGAGTTACTGACTACTGACGGAGTTTCTTTGAAGGACCGCAACGAAATCGTCCGATAAAAAACCAAAGTAACCGACATAGCTCAACGAATTAGCAGGCTGCAGTGGCAATGGGCCGGTCACATCTGCCGCAGAACCGACGATCGATGGAGCAGACGAGTCTTAGAGTGGAGACCGCGTCTTGGCAAACGTAGTGTGAGGCGCCCCCAGTCCGATGGATTGACGACTTCAAAAAAGTGGCCGGACTGGGCTGGATGCGGGTGGCAAGAATCAGAAATCGGAAGGAGTGGCGCGTTCTGGGATAGGCCTATGTCCAACAGTGGACTTAAAAAAGGCTGATGAGGATGACTACTGATAAGGGTTCAAATTTCAATGAGTTTGAGCAAAACCAAAACACTTGTGGTGGCCGCCTGGTGGTAAGCAATTACTGAAAATACTAAAGCTTGCAATACACGGGGAATCAATCACACATTACCGACCTATCCTTCCTCCCCAATGATCTCAGGCGACCTAACTCACGTGCAGGAATCTATCTTTCAGTTATTCAGCTGCACTATTTAGTAAAGTTGGCGTACTTTGAGCGAAAAAAACATCTCTTTAGTCCTCCTGCACCTCTTTGTAGTGTCCGCCTGCCTGATGCTCATCTGCCGTCAAGCATCTAGACACAGAACAGATAAATAAGGGCATCTAGAGATGTATCTACTGGTGTTCAGGTAGCTTCAATTGATAGGAGTTCTATAGACATAAATCTAAATACCCGGGTTCCCGGGATAAAAAGTCTATGTAGCTTATGTCCTTCTCCATACCATAGGCTATCTGCATGCAATTTCATGAGGATCCGTTTAGTAGTTGAGGCGTGAAGGCGTAACAATCAAAAAAACAAACTCACTTTCGCAGTAGGATTGTGTTTGTCACTTTATTGTAGTACTAGCTGTCCCCCGCGGTTTCACCCGCGTTCCCGGGATAAAAAGTAGCCTATGTCCTTCTCCGTACCATAGGCTATCTGCATGCCAAATTTCATGATGATCCGTTGAGTAGTTGAGGCGTGAAGGCGTAACAAACAAACAAACTCACTTTCGCATTTATAATAGTTAGGAAGGATAGGATTGTGGTGTTGTTTGCAAATCGCAAAGGAAACCGCAATCAGGGCCTACATGACATAAATGAGTATCAGTTTTAATTTGACTAATACGTATTTTTTTCAGCTTAGGTACGTCGGTACCTAAGATAAATTACATGATAGTACTCAACTCATATACAATTCAAATGAAGCATTAAAAAAACTCAAGTCAGTATACAAAGCTACAGGAAAACTTAGTCTTAATTTGTTTTCTTAGTCGTGAGTCTCATTTAGCGTTCAAAATCCAGTAGTTCCAAAACTCCTGGTACCAAGCCAATTTTAAGAACACCCAAGTTTTTTAATGAAATTAACCATCTTGAATTCTCCTAGGTAGAAAAATTCAAGGAATTAGGCTCATGCAAATGGGAAAATCGAGGATAAGACTTAATTTAGGATCTAATTAGACACATAATGCGACTAATTATGTCGTTTAGATTCTGTCTTAAGTAGTTGGGACAAATTGATCGTGTTATCTACGTAAGAGGTTGTAAATATTGAGATTGGTTTTAGTTCGACAATTGGGGTTAGTTAGAGGGACCGACCCGATTCCAGGTATCTAATTTTAAAGAAAAGAAAAGAAAGAAAAGAAAGAAAAGAAAGAAAAGAAAGAAAAGAAAGAAAAGAAAGAAAAGAAAGAAAAGAAAGAAAAGAAAGAAAAGAAAGAAAAGAAAGAAAAGAAAGAAAAGAAAGAAAAGAAAGAAAAGAAAGAAAAGAAAGAAAATTATTAATTTCACCCAGAACGCACAGAATAAAAAAAGCTTTTTTGGCCTCACTTTCGTGTTCCGCGCGCTCCCTCTTCCTTTTATTGTGTAATCTGAGGCTGATGAGTCTGCTGAATTTAGTACCACTAGCCAGCTCATAAAGCATATTTCCTATGGATTCCCTTGACATGCAACCCAACACCTGAAACGATCTGGATGTTGTGAATATTTGCATACAAACTAGATTTAGGTGAAGACGTGAAGCATGCTCTATGGCGCATAGACTGACAATGGTCCGACTTGGCGGCACGTAGCGCAAGGGAGGTACTGGACTTGCATTTCAAGTTAAGCTAGACTATATGATTGTGTGTGTATAATTGAAAGCAAAAGTGTTTGTAGTTATTGAAAATAAAATGAAATTGTGTGATACAAAATAAATGCAAACTTTAACATAGATAATAAAATAAGCTTCACACATAATTGATTTCTGTATAATTTATTTTGGAGAATCCATGGCCTTTAGGAGGTTAACTTTAGGTTGTAGAGGTAAGTAATATGGTGAACTCCTGCAGACTAAAGACTTTCTTTTGGCCGATTGCGTGGTCAGGTCAGTATTTTTTTTTAGTATATAATAAATTCTGTAATAGAATAAAAAAGTATGACAATAGACATTTAGCAAAGAAGAGGGGAAGAGGAAGACCTCAAACCACATGGATGGCAATCATATGGGTCCAATAGGACATGAGGGAAATGGGACTTACGGAAGATGATGCACAAGACCGAAATAAATGGCGTCGCACAATGATTTCAAAACTAAGGCTAGGCCCAAAGGAACATTTTGCAAAAAACTTCTTCATACAAGTAAACAGTACCGTCATTTGTAAATCGATCGAACTACCAAGTTTGTTATATTGGCGTACGATTTAACCTTGTAACAAGAACAAAATAAACAATAAACTAACGATATGTTCCGCGGACCGCAGATGACCGAGTCGCGTCGGCCCTAAAATGGCCTTTTTAGGGCCAGCGCTGGTGCCATTTCGTCACGCAGTTGGCCCTGTCCTTACGCCAGTAATATATAAGTCAATTGCGTCGCACGATTGGGAAAGATCCGACCCCTGTCGCCTTTTCCCGTTACGCGAGGCCAAAGAAGAGAAGAACAATAATATCTTTAGATCATTCGTGCTTTCAAAGCAGAGCCATAAAAAGTACACATAACACTTTTCTTCTCAACTACACAATACGCTGCAATAATTGTAGTACACACCCTCTACACCCCTCTAAGAGTTAAACGAAAAACTGATATTGCTCTGCGCTCGAGTGTACTTGCAGAGATTGCAACGAGTGTCTCTATCTGCGATTGAAGCCTTTTATTGTATTGACATCGAGTTTGTATTGTAAAAGCATGGCGGAATATTGCTGAACATATAAAGCAGTTAAAATAAAATTGGACTAAGTTTATTGGGTTTGTTTATTGGGGTTGTCCAAATGATTTTGTTATACCGATAGTTTGTGAAAACCTTATCGAAGTTAAGGTTAAGTTTTGTAGCGAACCACTTCATAACGGAGTTCACACGCCGATAGATAGATGGCGTGCCGACACATTATCCTGCATCGTGCATACATCGCGCATACAAGCCCATTACATCCTGCATCGCGCTTGCAAAGATTTCTCGGCGATCTGCATATATACAACTGTCCGACAAGTACAGTTGGACCGCGGTCCCCAGGCACGATGACCCAGCCTGGCGGAAGATCTTCCCTTTTCAATGGAGGTGTCATCCACCTTGCACCTCCATATTGGTGACCCCGACGTGATGGAATGGGAATAATTTCCAACCCTTCCAATCACTGAACATGCAGTAGCATCCTTCTGAGCAGCTTCCAAGCTCATGACTCCCCACCGGCAAGCAGTCACACAGCAAGCCAGCTTCGCCTTAACCAGTTCCAACGCAGCCGATTCACCGTGCTTCCTGGTCCTGCAAGGCTCATCACAGCGACAGCACTCATTGTTCGATATCTGCCTCAAAGATTAAAATAATGTTCATTGAACGCTGTGCTGAGTCAGCTGAAACGGAACGCAACCGTATTTGTTGCGCCCGCCGGCCGTCGAGCAGCGCCACTCTCCACACCGGACAAGTCCAACTTTGATCGCGAGCGCAGCAAGCCTCCGAACGTTTCGGATAACTATAATTATTTACTTTATTACTACTAAAAGAGTTTTGTGGTGTAATTAACATTAAAACAGGGTCTAGACCTGCGTCTGTAAAAGAACTATTGTGCTTTGTGCTTTATTCAAACCAGTGCGTGAAGAACTATTCCTGAACCCGCGGTGCTTTGCCGGTGAAGAAGCCAGACGAGGTAAGTGTTCCTTTTACATTGATTTTCGTCTTTGGGGCAGAGAAAGCATTCGTGGAGTTCTAGTAGTATCACCAACCCAATACAGTCCAAAGAAAATATTATACCGCGTGGCCCGGTTTATTCTGCCACATTTTTTGGTCCATCGAACCGTATTCCTCTATATATACAATATAAAGTACGTAGTTCCCATACTGATAAATCGTATTTATCAGGATATTTCAATATAATTTACATATTCATACTCTTTTCATCTGCGATCACTTGCACTTGGGCGAGTCCATTTTTTCGAACCATTTCATTTAGCACACACCGTCTACCTACTTGTAAACAAAATAAAAAATGGCTAAAATGGATTCTAATGACGACTTATTATTACAATTAAATTCTTTAACATTAAAGAAAGAATATTTGTTTGCAAAATTACAAAAGGCTTACAATTTGTCCGAAACAGTTAAGTTCAACAGTTTAGATTCAGTTCAATCATTTTTGATACAGTATTCAGAACTCGACGAAGGTCGTATTGACTTCGAAAAAATTGTCATGGATATTTGCATAATTGAATTACAATTAAATCCTAAAACTAAACCAAACACGAACGCTTTGGATAGTTTCGATGACTTATATTTTGCTTGCAAACGAGTTGCGTTAAATTGCAAAAAGTTAGACCAGGAGCCAGGTATCAAAAAATCTGATGATAATAAAAATAGTAATTTAGTGCGACCATCATTACCGAAGCTCACTTTATTTGAATTCGACGGTCAAATTGAAAATTGGACAACATTTTACGATACATTTGTGTCCTTAGTACATAATCGTAAATTTGATAACATTGATAAATTTCACTATCTTTTATCATGTGTAAAGGGACCAGCATTGAATATGGTTAAGAATCTTCCGATCACTGCCAACAATTACATGGTAGTTTGGCAAAGTTTAGTAGATAAATACCAAGATAAAAGGGCATTGACCGGAAGGTATTTAGACAAAATGCTGAGTTTTACACCATTATCAAAGGATACGATCGGTAATTTAACATTATTTATCGAAACATTTGATCATTCCTTAAAGGCTATTAAAGCTTTAGATATTAAAAACTTAGATGACTACTTATTTTGTCATATAGCATTACGTAGTCTCGACAGTCACACTAAAAAACTGTTTGAAGAAAGTCGTGATCAAAATGAATTACCTACTTTTTTCGAATTAATTACTTTTGTAAATAAACAAATAAAAGTGCTCGAACATACAACCCCGAGCACCAGCTCCTGGCCTACACCTTATCAGTACAAATCGAAGTCGTCACAAAACTTAAATCAAAATAAGAACAGTAAAACAAATGATTTTTATAATAATAAATATTCTCAGTATAAACAAAATTCGCCCAAGGTAGGTTTAACTACAGCACGTAGTGATAATAATAATAAATTTGTCTGTGTTCATTGTCAACAAAATCACATGATATACAGGTGTGAACAGTTTCGTAAACTGTCTCAAAAAAATAGGTTTGACCGTGTCAACCAATTGAAATTATGTGTAAATTGTTTAAAAACAGGTCATGATTCACAAAATTGTAAAAGTAATATGACTTGTGGAGTATGTTCGAATCCTCATCATTATCTCTTACACTACGACGCAGACGTTCTGGCGTCGAACGCGCGCTCGCATCCGTCTCGCTCAGACGCAGGCGCTGCGGTACCTCCGTCGCACTCCGTGAGTGCCGGGCATGCTGCAGCCGCCGTGATGGAAAGTTTTCATTCCGTGAATGAGAACCCTGATTATGGCGTTGTGTTGGGTACGATGCGTACACACATTGTGGACGTTACCGGCCAGTATCAGAACTGCCGTGCTGTTCTCGATTCTGGCGCGCAAAGTTCATTTATAACGTTAGAATGCGCTCAACGTTTGGGCTTAATTCGTAAAAAATGTCCGTTTACAGTCTCGGGACTAGGTGGCGGAATAGTAAAAAATTACGGCATGATTAATTGTAATTTAAAATCGATAAAATCGGACGTTCCATTTTATTCGGTTGATATGGTCGTAGTGTCAAAGGTATCTTCGGACATGCCCAATATTTCCTTTTCACATGATGTAATTGAAAAATACAAAGATTTTGATTTGGCTGATCCATTATTTTATAAAAAATCGCCAGTTGATATTTTACTCGGTAATGACATAGCGCCGGAATTGATAAAAGACAAACCGATTAATATTAATTCAAATATTCCAAACCTTATCGCTACAATCTTTGGTTATGTAGTTAGTGGCAAATTGTACTACGAAAATAAAACTAACTCGCGGTGCGTACATTTGTCATTATCTCAGGAACAAAATTTAGATAGTTTATTGCGAGATTTTTGGGAAGTGGAGGAATTGCCGTGCAAACCTGTACTGAACCCTCTCGATCAATTAGCTGAGGAAATATTTGTAAACGAACATAGTCGCGATGCTAGCGGTAGGTATGTGGTTCCGCTACCGTTCGTGCCCGAGCGGCCGCCCCTCGGCGATACGCGCACCATAGCCGAGCGTCGACTATTAACCACGGAACGTAAACTCGCACGTGATCCACTACTACGACAAGCATACGATGATTTTATGATAGAATACGAAAAACTTGGTCACATGGAGTTGTATACAAGTAGTGAGCCAAGTACATACTTAATTCCTCTACAAATTGTTCTGCGACCTAGTAGTACATCCACGCCTTTACGTGTTTGTTTCGACGCTTCGACTAAATCTAGTAACAATATATCTTTGAACGACATTCAGTTAACGGGACCAAACTTATATCGTGATATAAATGCTATAATAATAAATTTTAGATTGTTTCAATATTGTTTCGCGAGCGATATTTGTAAAATGTATCGGGCTATTTTAATTAATGAAAACGATCGTAAATATCAACATATACTTTACAGGTCGTCAAGTGACGAGACTGCTAAAGTATTCGAATTAAAAACAATTACTTACGGAATCAGTAGTAGTCCATACCTTGCTATTAGAACATTACTTCAATTAGCCGCTGATGAAGGTGAACGTTTCCCTTCAGCAGCTCGCGTTTTGCGAGAAGGTATTTATATGGATGACGCCCTCTGGTCTTGTGAAACGTTTTCACAAGCGTGTGCGCTACAAGACGAAATGATCGAACTTCTGAAATGCGGAGGCTTTACTTTGAAGAAATGGTCTAGTAACAGCGAGGACCTACTATCACGTGTGCCGGAGGAATATCGTGAAAAAACTATCGCGTTAGATAAAAATTATAACGACGCGCACGGTTCGCTGAAATTACTTGGGTTGCATTGGTCACCTTTACACGACAGTTTTAGTTTTTCCGTGAATAAAAACGATATTATCACAACAAAAAGGTCAGTTCTGAGAATTTTAGCGTCCATTTATGACCCCGTCGGATTCATCTCGCCATGTACTTTTGTCGCTAAATGCATTTTACAGGACCTCTGGAAGTTAGGTATCGGTTGGGACGAGCAGCTGCCACATGACGTTTGTGTTAAGTGGCAAGAATTTATTTCTGAACTACCGCTATTGTCTGAAATGCACATTGAACGCCATATATTGCTTCCAGAGCAGTCTGAATGTGAATTGGTGGGATTTTGTGATGCCTCCTCGCGTGGGTACGCTTCATGTGTTTACATTATTTCTCGTAATGCTGACCAAGTTAAGATTCGTTTACTATTGGCTAAATCCAAAGTTGCTCCTGTTAAATCGATGACGATTCCCAGACTAGAACTTATGGGTGCTGTTCTTTTGAGCAAGCAAATTGCTTACGTTAAGCAAATTTTAACCCGTGTTACAGTGACTCGCACCACGGCATTTACTGACTCAAGTATAGTATTACCGTGGATACAAACGGCTGCGTTTAAATTGAAAACTTTTGTGTGTAACCGTGTTATACAAATTGTTAGTACAATTTCACCTGAGTCGTGGCAACATATAAATACTGAAAACAATATAGCTGACATATGTTCCCGTGGGACATCTCCAACTAATCTACTGAACTCTCAAACTCAGTGGCTAGAAGGCCCGGAATGGCTACGTGACTGTAGAGAAAATTGGCCTATCAATATTTTTTTAAACAGAAATGAATCTGACATTCCGGAATTAAAACCTAACTCAAACGCGTTTAGCCTTCTTACTCAACAACAAATTAATATTGAAAGTAAATCTGAATTTCTTGATCGAATTCTTAATTCATTTTCATCGTATACAAAATTACAAAGAACCATAGCTCGTATTTTAAAATTATTTCGAATGCATAAAAAAGATAATTTAACTGAAAATAAAAACATGTTGACAACTTTTGATTTGAATCAAGCTCGCGATTGCTTGATAAAATTAGTACAAGGTTCACACTTCGATCAAGAAATCACAGCTTTAGCCAAGGGCTCCGTTTACGTTCCTTCGTTAAGGAAACTATGTCCCTTCCTCGATGGAAGTGGTTACCTCAGGGTGGGGGGTCGTTTGACTTACTCAGATTTACCTTACAATGCCAAACATCCGCTCTTATTACCAAAAAAGAGTAGATTTACAAAACTTTTGATAGAACATTTTCATAAAAAATATTTACATACGGGTCCACGTAATTTACAAAATATTTTAAACAATACCTACTGGATTCTTTCGGCCCGTAGTATTATTCGTTCGGTGCTGTCTAAATGTAAGACTTGTTATAAATGTAATCCTCCGATGCTTCAACCTCGGATGGCTGATTTACCTTCCACGCGTTTATTACCTAACAAAATTTTTGAACATGTAGGTGTAGATATTGGCGGTCCTTTCTATATAAAAGAAAATTTACGTCGTCGTAACGCCCAGGTAGATAAAGCGTACCTAGCACTCTTTGTTTGTTTTTCGACAAAAGCGGTCCATTTAGAAGTATTATCTTCATTGAGCGCGGACTGTTTCTTAGCTACTTTAGACAGATTTGTAGCTCGTCGTGGTTTATGCGCGTACGTTTACTCGGATCAAGGCACAAATTTTATTGCGGCTAGTAAACATCTTACTGAAGTTCAAAAATTTCTATCGAATGATTCTAATCATGCTAATATCTTAGACGGTTGCGCTCAGCGTCAAATTTGTTGGAAGTTCAATCCTCCCAGCGCCCCTCACATGGGAGGGCTCTGGGAAGCCGGCATTAAATCCGCGAAATACCATCTTGTGCGTGCGGTTGGTAACAAAGCTTTGACTTTCGAAGAGCTTACTACAATCTTTTGTAAAATTGAAGCCATAATGAACTCACGTCCGTTGTGTGAGCTACCAACTAGTGATAATCCAAACGAATTCAATGTTTTGACGCCAGGGCATTTCCTGATAGGTAAAAGTCTGACTGCTGTACCAGAATATCATTTAACAGACGTTCCTATAACGCACTTGTCACGTTGGCAATATTTACAGAACTGTTCTCAATTGTTTTGGAAAAAATGGAGCCATGATTACTTAAATACTCTTCAACAACGATCTAAATGGTTCACTTCAACTCCTAACCTTAAAGTAGGAGATTTAGTGCTAGTCAAAGACGATCAAGCCCATTCGTGCAATTGGCCGCTGGCTAGGGTAGAGAAAATCCATCCTAGTCCAGATGGTATCATTAGAAAAGTTACTTTAAGCTCTTCTAAAAGAAATACTTTTCAGAGACCTGTTAACAAACTTAGTCTCTTGCCTTTTGTCAATTAAATATTACCTAGTTGTTATCCCTTGTTAGACTAGTGTACCTTCTTACAATTTAGTTTTCTTTAATCTTTAAACCTGGTTTAGAACCAGACTATCTTATATTTAGTTATTCTTTTTTTCCTCTCTCTTTAATGAGAAAGCTTCACGAAGCTTTCGGTGGGGGGTGTTCGATATCTGCCTCAAAGATTAAAATAATGTTCATTGAACGCTGTGCTGAGTCAGCTGAAACGGAACGCAACCGTATTTGTTGCGCCCGCCGGCCGTCGAGCAGCGCCACTCTCCACACCGGACAAGTCCAACTTTGATCGCGAGCGCAGCAAGCCTCCGAACGTTTCGGATAACTATAATTATTTACTTTATTACTACTAAAAGAGTTTTGTGGTGTAATTAACATTAAAACAGGGTCTAGACCTGCGTCTGTAAAAGAACTATTGTGCTTTGTGCTTTATTCAAACCAGTGCGTGAAGAACTATTCCTGAACCCGCGGTGCTTTGCCGGTGAAGAAGCCAGACGAGGTAAGTGTTCCTTTTACATTGATTTTCGTCTTTGGGGCAGAGAAAGCATTCGTGGAGTTCTAGTAGTATCACCAACCCAATACAGTCCAAAGAAAATATTATACCGCGTGGCCCGGTTTATTCTGCCACACTCATCGCCCGCACAGTCCACCGCAGCACACGTCCGGATCTCTTCGGCTGGCTCACCCTCTCCGGCGTGGCAGTCTCTGCACCACGTGGACTCCTATGGCTCAACCCATCGCAGCAACCCCGCTCCGTCTCGACTCACCGCAGACTTCCGAGCAGCACTGGCACTTGCAAGCTTAACATTGCATTGACGCAACTTATAGATCGACCTCTGGCCTAGGAAGGGAGTGATGTAGCGAACCACTACATAACGGAGTTCACACGCCGATAGATAGATGGCGTGCCGACACATTATCCTGCATCGTGCATACATCGCGCATACAAGCCCACTACATCCTGCATCGCGCTTGCAAAGATTTCTCGGCGATCTGCATATATACAACTGTCCGACAAGTACAGTTGAACCGCGGTCCCCAGGCACGATGACCCAGCCTGGCGGAAGATCTTCCCTTTTCATCCACCTTGCACCTCCATAGTTTGATATAAGATATTATTTCTAAATCTCTCCCATTACGTGTAATGAAAATAAGGTTTTTTAGAAATAATCTTCACACGTACGCAGGCAATTTCAAGTTATAGAATCAGGAATTCAAGAATCAAATCCAGGACCTCCGGTCTTAAACCAAGCGTTATAGCACTCGAAACCCGATGTAAAAACATATTTTAAACAAAATGATATAACATCAATCTCCGATTATCCTGACTAGAGTAATGGTAATGCAGCCAAAGCCAAGAAATCTTCTTTCACAATCACATCATCCGAACTTACTACCAATAAGATATCATCGACTTGAACCTTCATCGACAGAGAGCGTATGTGTCCCAAAAAGTATTACAAAACAAAATGAAAGAAACATTAAGTATCATACTGTCGCTCAGACGCGAAAGTAATATGTGTCTGCGACTGAAGAGGGTACAACGTCTATGTTAGTCCTGTCAACTGATTTCATTACGTCAGTCTCGGGTTTACCTATCTTCTTAGCTTACTTCGAGTTTTACCCGAGATTTGGCAGGTATTGGGTATTAATTGTTGTTTCTATACTCGGACGCTAGAAATTGTTTGTAATTTTGTCAATTCAATTTTACATATCTACAATTAACACGTCGTCTTTCATCAAGTGTTATATTAGTCAGGGTAATTTTTTCTTCACCAAGGACTATTAATCTTGTATAATTAAAGTATTTCATATTACGTGTCTTCTAAAGCCGTTGGGCCCGGTTATCACTTCTGATAGCCGTTAAGCTAGTTGGAGGCCTTCTAGGCGGCTTGAAGACTCCAACAGTAGGCTGACTACTAGCCTACCTCCACCAATCCACAGTGGGCATACGTGGTGGAGTATCTGCTAATTTCCTTTCATCTTTATTTATGAAAAGAGGCCTGTTCTCAGCTTTGGGACATTATAGGCCGATGATGATTACATATTACTATTACGATGTTGGTTTATTAGTCTTTTCTTCAGTTCAGGCTATGTGCTTAGCGAAAAGAAGATTTTTTTACATAACATCGGTAGTTCTCCAGCTTCTACAAAGACTATAAATATCACATCCTTATAGTCATACTTTCCAATGCTTCCCACCTTTATATGCTCTTCTTTATATGCAAATGTTACCAAAACCATATTCACTTATTAAGATACGGCCGAGAATTCAATTCGTATTATTCTTTGTTCCTAACCGGCCTATTTGAATAAACTGCTCAGAATTTAACATAACTGTCTTAATATTCAATTGATTCTGTCTCTGTTTAACTTGTACTACATACAAGATCTTCGATCGCAACAATTAAAAGTGCATTATAACAGGTGGAGATTTCGAGATGGCATATTTTCGAAACCTATGTTGGGTTAGTCATGCTGAACAACTTTTACTATGGGACCAACACTGAATTCTCAAAAAATTTTTTTTACTTTTCATACATTATGATCGAGCAAGGTTGACATTTACTATGAAGAGTTAAAAAAAATTTTTGAGAATTCAGTGTTGGTCCTTAATTAATTATTAGGTAGTACCTTAGGTAATTGTTTCTATTAAAATATGTTTTTACATCGGGTTTCGAGTGCTATAACGCTTGGTTTAAGACCGGAGGTCCTGGATTTGATTCTTGAATTCCTGATTCTATAACTTGAAATTGCCTGCGTACGTGTGAAGATTATTTCTAAAAAACCTTATTTTCATTACACGTAATGGGAGAGATTTAGAAATAATATATAAAACTAAAATTAGTGTTAAAGTTCAAGAATCTAAAAAATTACATGAAACTTGCTCTTGGAATGAAGCCAAGCGAAGTTTGAACGACAAAAACTATTCCGCGGGGAATGAAATTAGTTGTCGAATAGTTCTAATACTTTTTGAATTGAATGGTTTTTATCAATGATATTATAATAAAAAGAGGTAGATATCGCATTAACGCACGCTAATTGTTGCAGACAAATTCAGACAATTGTCGTAATTTTGCTTAGCGGCTGCATATAGCCATCTCTTTCTGTACCATACGTTCCGTATTATCTATCGCATTCACCTAATGCAACAATAACTGAACGCCGCTTAGTATGAGGGTAGCATATCTCTATTATAATATCATTGGTTTTTATGGATATGATAAAGAAATTAAAGCTATAGATTTAATACTTAAAGTTAATCGATTAATATCATAAATATTGTTAATTAGGTACGGGTTTTACGATTAGGAAATTGATACATTTTATAATTATAAATAATAATGTATGACATTGTGTTAAGATTTCTTTTGTCTTTTTTAGGGTTCTGTACCCAAAGGGTGACAAAGTATTAACTCCGCTGTCCATCCGTCCATCCGTCCGTCCGTCCGTCTGTCTGTCAGCAGGCTGTATTTCATGAACCGAAAGACAGGTAGACAGTTGAAATTTACACACAATTTGTATTTCTATTGCAGCTATAACAACAAATAATAAAATAAAAAAAAAATTAACATACAAGAAACGATTGTTTACCTACTTGATTGTTACAAATTTTATACAATCTATCACGGGTTTTCAATTCTTCAATATAAGTTAATAATAATAATAATAGTTTCTAAAACATTTTGCTAAAAATACTAAAGAGAGAAAACATAAAGAAAGAAATTTAATAAAGAAAACAATTACTACGTCTCCACGATCATGAAATCAAAATGTCAATAATACATATTTATTTTAATAATGTTTATTCATGACCATAGACAGAGTCTTTAAGTCGCATACATAAATAGTGATAAGTCACAATGATAATAAAAGTAAGCAGATTATCCAAATATTTTAACTATTACAAAACATCACTATTTTGTTTTCTATAGTATTACATATAGTTAATAGTAATAGTTCTTTTTTCAATAATACAAACAAGGTATTGTTGCCATGTATTTGAGTTTTTTTTTGCCTGTGTCGAATTATATCATAGGTTCTATTACTAGGTATTTTTCTTCGATGCGTCGAAGGTGGAACCCTCGGTGAGCGAGTCAGACTCAGACTCGCTGGTTTTTAATAAATGATAAATATCTCGATTAGCGTAATTAATCATTTTGTAATGATGATAATATCAAATAAATTGTGCGTAATCGTTTTCTTACACTTTAATTTGTAAACAATGATTAGACGCTCAGTATCAATTTAGGTTACTGAACCCAAATGATCTTGAGAAAATAAATCGATGGCAGTTATTAAGAAATCACTACTACTTAACGTGTAACTGATAAATCTTTGTTAGTGTTTTACTTAACCTCGAGCGGGTAGCAGTGATAAGTGAAAATGTTGTTTCTAATATTAATAATTTTGTGCGTTATTTTAGTAATAGTTTTAAAGTATCGAAATAACAATTACTGGAAAAAGCGGAACATCATCCAAGTAGACGGAACTTTATTGAAATTTACGTTTGGCAATCGTTCACTAGCAGAAATTTATAAAGAAATATATGACAGTAATCCAAATGAAGATTATATTGGAACATTTTTAGGAAATAAACCAGCCTTGATTGTAAAGAAATTAGAAGATATACAAGCAGTGTTAGCTGGTGATTTCCAAAGCTTCCATTCTCGTGGTATCGTAGTCAATCCTAATGAAATCCTAACTGATAACGTATTATTCATGGAAAACTTTGGACGTTGGAAATTAATGAGGCAGAAGCTAACACCTGTTTTCACCAGTTCGAGACTGAAAAACATGTTTTGCATTTTAGATAAATGTGGACGAGATTTTGTTGAGTTTATAAAAGATAATATGAAAATGAAACCATTTAATGCGCTTTATACATATTCAACTGCTTCTATAGGAGCATCTATTATTGGCATTGACACTCGTGCAAGGAATACTATGGAGTCTCAATTTTTAGACATGTCATGGAAAGCTGTAAATCCATCACTAAAATTAAATCTGATATTCTTCATAGCAAATACGTTTCCAAAGCTTTTCGAATGGATGGACTTAAAATTTTTTGGTGATCAAGAAGACTTTTTTATTGGTGTCGTTAAAAATGTTTTACAAAATCGTCGTCAAGATAATGAAAAGAGAAATGATTTTATTGATACTTGTTTGGAATTACAAAGCAATGGACTCATGAAAGATTTGACAACAGGATATGAATTAGAACCTTCAGATGAAATTTTAGCATCTCAAGCGTTTTTCTTCTTTATAGCTGGTACAGATACTTCTGCAAATACAATGCATTTTACTTTACTAGAGCTATCGAGCAATCCAATAGTATTGGAAAGACTCCATAAAGAAATCGATGATGTACTTGGAGATAAAGAAGAACTTACATACACTGATGTAGAAAAAATGGATTACTTAGACATGGTTATTAGTGAAGCTATGAGAAAATATCCTCCAATAGGAGCAATACAAAGAAAATGTACCAAGAATACAGTATTATCAGGAAAAGTGCATATTGATAAAGACACATTAATCATACTACCTATATATGCGATACATAGAGATGAAACTTACTTTCCTAATCCAGATTTATTTGATCCGGAAAGGTTCTCCGCGGAAAATGTATCGAAAATACCAAAGTTTAGTTATATGGCTTTTGGCGAAGGAAACCGAATTTGTATAGGTAAGAACTGAATTGACTTTCGTAACTAAATTAGTTTTAATTCCTGACGACACGTGACATTGGTGCTGATTCTGTTGTTTACAACTAAACTAATTTAATCTCACTATATCTTTTTCTAACAAAGAACATAAGAAAAGGAGGAAAGAAATTTAGTCATGTCAAAATGCTTGTTATCAAAGTTTTAGTCGCCTTCTATCGCGGTTACGTCTAAATATCCGCAAATGAAGACGGCAAAGGCTAATTTGACAGATTTACATAAAATGTTTTATCCTTTTTCAATAATGTTTGTAAAAAGGAGATGACAATGTGATGTGACTTAAATTAGTTTAGTGCGATTTACATCAGAATCGGTACCAATATCTAACATATTTTTGTACGTTTGTTCATCAACGTTTTGCTTCCCATCCCATGTGTGTTTGTAGTCAAAATCCCCATAACATAATGCAGATGCTTTTGCTGAGTGGAAACAAAATATACTTCTTATAACTCAATATCTATATTTGTAATTGCTTCCAGTTATATTTTCTACTAAATCCTTATTTGGGTATTCCATTACAGGGGCAAGATTTGCTCGTCTCCAAGTGAAAGCTGGGCTGGTGTGGCTGCTTAAGCGATTTACACTTGCTCAGCAATCGTACAAGCCTGAGCGGTTCGAGCGGAGCAACTTCGCTCTTCGTGACCCGGACGCGAGCTACGAATTAATAGCCAGAATCTGATTATAATATACAAAGGTACATACAGTGTTATTATTTATTAAGATGGGTTACACATTATGTAAATTGCAATTTATGATCCTGTAATATTATGCAGCTAAATCCATTGTATTAAAGTCAGTAACATCTAACGTTTATGTTAATGTAAAAAAAACATCGGGTTGCACTCCGGGAGTGCCGGCAGAAGTGAAAACTTGAATATTAACGTTGTGCATTTTTGAAACTAGACATTTTTCACATAGTGTTTTTATACAAGGGAAAGCTAGTTCAAGATACATTTACATATAATAATTTGAATAAAAAAAATTGTGTACGAAAAATGGGAACAAAAATGGTACCAACCTTCCAGCTAGCTAGAGAATATAATAAGAATTTGAACATAACCCCAGTATAAATACAGTCTAATTTATTAACTTAAAATGGGAACAAAAATGGTACCTACCTTGCGGCTAGCTAGAGAATATTATAAGAATTTGAACATAACCCCAGTATAAATACAGTCTAATTTATTAACTTAAAATGGGAACAAAAATGGTACCTACCTTGCGGCTAGCTAGAGAATATTATTAGAATTTGGACATAACCCCAGTATACATACAGTCTAATTTATTAACTTAAAATGGGAACAAAAATGGTACCTACTTTGCGGCTAGCTAGAGAATATTATAAGAATTTGGACATAACCCCAGTATACATACAGTCTAATTTATTAATTTAAAATGGGATCAAAAATGGTACCTACCTTGCGGCTAGCTAGAGAATATTATAAGAATTTGGACATAACCCCAGTATAAATACAGTCTAATTGATTAACCTAAAATGGGAACAAAAATGGTACCTAGCTTGCGGCTAGCTAGAGAATATTATTAGAATTTCGACATAACCCCAGTATAAATACAGTCTAATTTGCAACTACTCTCCCTCCGTCTTACGAATTTTCGATCAGGGTCACGTGACATCTGACGCGAGTTTAATTTTTTTTACCCATCCCAAAAAGTGCACAACGCCGCTAAAGAAATTTCTCTTCAAAAATAATATAAGCTAGGTTTATGCTTATAAATATAAATTATACTTACATTTCAACCATTATAATAAAATAAACGACTGAAATAAAACTAGTCTGAAGATAACAGATAATTGTGCTCTCTAAACGCTCCTCATTTTATTTCACTTCAAATACCGTAGAGGTTTTTAAAAGGTCACGTCTAGTTCAAAGATATGACACCATTCAGACTTAGAAATATCAGACAGCTTGTTATTTTATGTCTTATGTAATTACACCTTACGACTAAGCGATATGTTTATCATAATAAAAGAATATTGTGGATAGAAAATACTAGGTTTACTAAGTTCTATAATACTTGTAAATATCATAATTTTATTTATTACAATACGAGTATATGTAAAATGTGAAATGACGACATAATTTAAAAAGTGAAATTATGAGTAATTAGAAGAAATGTATATAATATTTTAGCTTGTCTTATTTTATTTTTTATTTTTACTGAATAAATCCTCTCTTAGTCAACACAATTTTACATACTTGATTACATCATTTACAGCCTATATCGGATCTAAATGTTGACTTTTTAACATAGTTTAAAGCAGTCACATGAATACTGTATTCTGTATGGCAATAAATAAAAACACAAAATTATGTGTGGTGTGTAGAGGTTGGTGTGAGCTTGCGTGGTGTGAGCGTGTGTGGTGTGAGCGTGTGTGGTGTAAGCGTGTGTGGTGTGAGCACGAGTGTGTCCATGTGTACGTGTATGTATGTATGTATGGGTATGTGTGTGTGTTCAGTAAGTGTAAGTTTTGTAGGTCTCCAACTCATCAATCACACAAAATTTTAAAATTTTATTCTGAAACATATTTTTGTTTTCATTAAATATATCAATAGAGTGAAACTTTTTATTACATGCTCGATTAGGGAAGAGAGTCCAAAGGACTTATAGGAGCTTAATGATTATCTGCTGAACATAGGCAGAGATTTACTCAGCGAATTTTAACTTTTATTATCTAACATTTAAGTTTAATATTTGGTTGCAGTAAATCAATGCGTAGCTCTATATAAGCGTTTAGGTAGTTATACTACATGGTAAAGGCAAGCAACCGTGTAGTAACTGGAGTATGTTCTAATCTCTACGCTTTACACCGCGTAATCCTGAAATCCGAGTACGTAGGTTTACCCGTTACTTGGATAAGCTGTTTTATATTATAACGTGGTGGGTCCGATAAGAGTAATAATAAAATGAACATTATGAATAATGGTCAGGTCAGGTTAGGATCATCGAAGAACAGCTCAACTGAGAAAAAATTGTGGCAACTAGCGGTGGCATACCCCTAGTAGTGTTACAAGCTTCTATAGGCTAAGCCTCGGCTAAGGTAACCGCTTAACATCAGCAGGGTACCTAATTCATTATAAAATACTAACTTCCCACCCGCGGTTTCGGAGTTATAGGACGCGCGTCTCATTGGCGAGCCAACGGAATATGACACACCAAAAAATACACGAATGAGTGGTATTTTTGCTACAGCTTTAGAATTATATAAGACTTGAATTCATGTCAAAGTTAACTATGATGTACAAGCCATGCTAATGAGAATAACTCCAGAACTAATAAACCTGCATAAAATGGTTCACAGATTTATAACACTAAAAATGGATAGTGCATATAATGCAAACAAAGCATGACAGTCGTTCTATCTCACCTACAAACCCACAGATCCGTCAGCGTCATTGTTTTTTTTTAAATCGTATCGTGTTCGTATCGCAGCGCTCTAAAATTACGCATTTAATCTGTAGCTTGGAGTGACACGGGCGGCATTTGTACGGACACCCAAATCACTGTGATCCACCCGTCAATATCTCAATGTCACTGTATCAGAATTTGGATCCTTTGCCGGATTATATTGTTTTTAAAAACCGAAACTCAGATATCATTTATCCAGATCAGGACTGGTGAGCATCTTATGAACGTTATAATTGAGTCTACCACCGGTCCATAAATTCGTAATTGAGAAGACATTTTATTGTGGAATTTGAGTGGATTACAGAATCTTTTAAATTCATACGATTAAACTAATATTTTGCCCGAATAGTAGACATAACTCTGCAATTACTGTCACGTAGGTATAGATCCTAACATGGTCCTAAGTACTCATAAGTATATCAAGGACCTTGAAAGCAAACGACTGTGGTAGTCATTCTGTTGGGCCTGTTATCGATAGCAGGTGAATATTTGTAAATTTCATCTTATTATGAAAATTCTGAAGCGCTCGTGGTGTAGCTTGGTTAGCTGTTTTTAATCGATCAGCAAAGGTAATCAATAAAAGGTGTGGACGGTATCTGGATGGGTGACCGCCTTCTGGTATTTCAACTTGAGAGTTTTCCATGCTTCTGGAAGACACGTAAAGCCGTTGGTCTCGAGTTAAGCTAGTTGGAAGCCTCCTAGGCTGCTTGAAAACACCAATAGTAGATTGATTACTAGCCTACCTCCACCAATCCGCTGTGGGCATGCGCGGTGGAGTATCTGCCCATTACCCAGTGGGATATTATAGGCTGATGATGATGATGAAAATTCTATAATATTTTCGCTGTCCCGTTCAACAGACAACCCAATACAGTACCTATTAAAATATATATAGATACATTTAGAGAACTTCCCTGTACAATTCAAACAAAAATCTGCTGATTTTTCATAACATAGGAAAAACAAATTACACCCAATAAATAATTTTACTTTTTGTTGGGCGTTAGTTATTTCCCAGCAAACCTTAATTTGAACGTAAATTAAACAAACAAAAAATCGCGATTCCTTAATTGCCCAAACTGGGTTATTTTATTTATTTAAACGCATTGCGACCTTTTCCCAATATTGATGGTCTCTTCTTTATCACCAGCTTATATTTACTCTTCATCTCATCTCTATGCCAATGTAATAAGGGATATTTTTTAACTTCCAGTGTTGTTGTTAATTTTGTAAATGTTGACGGAATAGATTTATTTTCAATTGAACTTTTAGCTGTTCGGTATCAATTCGTTACAATAAATGTGGATGTATTCGTAATAGTATGGATAGTTTATTGGATGTAGGCATAATTTTGGCTCATAGCTATCTGAACAACTATATGCGATAAAAATAAACATGGCAGTGACTTGTCGCAATATTAGCCCTGATTCTGTTGTTCACAACTAAACTTATTTTAATGTCACTATGTCTCTTGCTAACAAAGAACATAAGAAAAGGATGTAAGAAATTTAGTCCTGTCAAATTAGTCCAATGCTTGTTTTCAATATAAATTTAATCGCCATCTAATTTGACAACATAAAATATGTTCTATCCTTTTTCAATCATGTTCGTAAGAAAGAAATAAGATGTAACTAAAATTAGTTTAGTGCGATTTATAACAGAATCGGCACCATTGTGACGTAATAGCTAAGACAAAAGTTGAAATTATTTTTAGAACCTTTATTTTTTAATACTAAGGCATATTAAAAAACCGGCTAAGTGCGAGTCAGACACTCAAACGGAGGGTTCCGTACAATATTAACTAACTCATAGTGCTATGAAAACAAAATATCAAAAAAAAAATACTTGCTTATTACTATTTGTTGTTATAGCGACAATTGAAATACATATGCTCTGAAAATGTCAGCTGTCTACATATTACCGTTCATGAGATAAAGCCTGGTGACAGACGGACGGACAGCGGAGTCTTAGTAATAGGGTTCCATTTTACCCTTTGATTACGGAACCCTAAAAAGTCTCAAGAATTGATTGTTATAATCTATTTATAAACTGTGTGTTTGGTCTTGGATTAGCAATATTTTAATGGTGTGTAATAGAACAAAATATATCTATGCTTAGGTATATCTTTTTTATTGTTAATTATTTGGAAAAAAAAAACCAAACATAGTCAGATTGTCCAAAAAATATATAAAAAATGTAACCTTGCTGAGTTTCTTGCCGGATTCTTCGCAGTTGAAGGCCGAGTTTCGAACCGGTGGTAACTTCAGTAAATGTGACCTTCATAAGTGCCCTTCTGGGGCCTAAATTGAATAAATGGCTTTGACTTTGACTTTGATCGACAAAACATCTTCAAATAACGTCCAAACCCCCTCCTGTTGGAATGGCCGCCATTTTAGTTTACTTATTTTAGAAAAAACGCGATTCATTTGCCTCTAAATGCCGTACAGATACTGAAAAGGGTACACTTGAAACGCAATTATATTATTATCACCTATTAGAGGATTAGAGAATTTTCAAAAACTTTTTTACTAGTCACCTTTATATATACTTTCTTAGAGGTCAAATTTCCTTACACTCCAGATTTTATCAAGTTCACACATAGTACGGTAAATCTACGTAGCGTTAAATTGTTACACAGAAGCCGGATATACCTACAAGCAAATTGGATCCTATCCGCATTTGGTTCCCTTTGTGAGATCAAAACAGCATTGTTTGTGGCCACAACCTTGGCCGGCCACTAGAGTAATATCCTACTGTAGCAATCTAGTATTAGGAATAAGTTATTTGGTCTATGTACGGTTTGGTACAGGAATTTCTGCTCTAAATTATATCTTATTGAGAAAATGTCGAAACCCGTGGTTTGCTACCCGTGCGTATGTCAGTCAAGCTGATAAATTATCTTTAATGCAAATTATCAAGTCGATCCGTTGCTCTTTTGCTGCGCAAGAAGGACAAACCAAGAAACAATTCGTTGACTATGATTTGTCTCACACACACGCAACAAGCGGTGAGGTTCTGGTCGATGGGCGGGATACTATCAGGAGCTTTTACGTTGCGATTTCATCAACTTCAGTCTAAGTATGCTGCTGAATAAAGGCATCCTTCATTAATTTCTACAACGACCGTATTTGGGCTTAAGCGGCGCCCAGACTCTAACCAGGTCGATGGTTCACCTGTACGCTGTAGGAGGTCGTCCCGCTCGGCGCTTTCCTGTACGTGGTCAGCACTCGAGAACCTTTCATCCCCATCGGTAATCGACTCTTCGAGCTATGGCCTCCATATTGCCACTTCAGCTTTTCCTATGTACGTAATAGCCAAAACAATAAACAAAACTTACATGCACGTTGCAACTTGCGACATTTCCAGCAAAGCTCACGTTCAGAGCTAGTACAACGATGGTAATCTATTGAACTCCTATATTAAATTACAATTACTATTTAGCTGAGCGGCAGCGCTTAATGCAGCTGATTAATGTTTAATCTCAGTTTGTTTTTTCTCCTTTTTTTGCTTTTCTCTATAATATGTTCTTCACCTTAAAAATACTTAATACTTTTTTGTAATCTGTGGATAGCGTAGTTGGTTTGACTTTGATAATATTTTTATAACTTGTACCATGTATAACCAATTATTGTCATTCTGTTTGTTGTCCTGAATAAAATAAAATAAAATAAAAATAATGCTCAGTGGATCAGCGATATATCCGCTCATCTGCAATTTAGATTATTATGACTATGAGTTCTGTAGCAGTCAAAATAATAAGCCATTTCTATTTTTCAGGGATTGTCTTGATATCAATTTCTACTGCAACATACTGCAATGATACAATTCTTAGTATTGTATCATTGCAGTATGTTTTTTAGGGAAGGAAAACATCGTGAGGAAACCAAATAATATGTTTCGGATGCTGATTTTGAGAGCCAGTTCTTGCATGTTTACTTTTGGTTATGGAATGAGATCTTTGTCTTTGGGAAAACTATGACATGAGGTTCTTCGAGAAAGCTGTGCGGAGGTTTTTCCAATAAAGAAAGAAAGAAGAAGAAGAAAAAAAGAAAAATAATTTATCGCCATAAGAAATAAAATTATCTTCTTAAGCGTTAATTGACTACGATAACCACACACCATCAGGGGCACAAGTCTGAGAAACCTATAATGAATTCATAAGACTACGAACACTGAGAAATGAAGCTGTAGTGGAATCGTGTCTCAATGACATTTTTTTGTAAAATTTGCAGACTTTGTCTGGGCGGGTTGGTTGCAAAAAAATACAATTAAGGTGCCGGTTCACAGCTGCAGCAGTAGGAATCACTGTCGCAACGATTCTACTATTTTTCTTTCGTTCCTATGTATTAGTATTACTATGCAGGTGAAGCGCTCGTGGTGTAGCATGATTAGCCGTTCTTAATCGATCGGCAAAGTTAACCTACCACCGTCGTGGTCGGTACCTGGATGGGTGACCGCCTAGTGGTATTTTAAACCGGTTATCACTTAATTGTGATAGTCGTTACGCTAGTTGGACGCCTCCTAGGCGGCTTGAAAAATTCCAACAGTAGGTTGACCACTAGCCTGCCTCCACCGATCCGCAGCGGGCACGCGTGGTGGAGTATTGCCCATTCCCTTTCACCGTCATTTGTGAAATGCCTGTGGTCAGCAGTGGAACATTATAGGCTGATGATGATGATGATGCAGGTGATGTGTCGCTAGCTTCGGAAGGTATTTCATAGTAGTACATAGAAACCAGTAGTGGCGCGGCGACAGTTTTGCCTGCTGCTGCTGCCTGCGGTCGACTGCGAACCGGAACTTTACTTACTATAGTCAGATTGTATGGTCAAGTATAGGCTTTCATAATTAAATTATGAAAGCCTATATTTGACTGTATTGTATTTGAATATAGGCTTTCATAATTAAATTATGAAAGCCTATATTTGACTGTATTGTATTTGAATATAGGCTTTCATAATTAAATTATGAAAGCCTATATTTGACTGTATTGTATTTGAATATAGGCTTTCATAATTAAATTATGAAAGCCTATATATGACTGTATTGTATTTGAATATAGGCTTTTTTTTTTTTTTTTTTTTTTTTTTTTTTTTATACTACTTAGGTAGCAAACAAGCATACGGCCCGCCTGATGGTAAGCGGTTACCGTAGCCTATGGACGCTTGCAACACCAGGGGAGTCACTCGCGCGTTGCCGACCCTGCAGAAATCTCTTCACACCCTTTTTGAAGAACCCCATGTTGTAGTCCATTGGGAAAACCACGGCAGGGAGCTCATTCCACAATCTGAGCGTCCGCGGAAGGAAGCTCCTTTGAGACCGCACAGTTCGAAACAATTCTGGTTTCAATGTGTGGGGATGGACTCCCTGTCGATGGCGAGAGTTGCGATGGTGGAAGGTAGCCGTGGGCATCATCTTAAACAATTCTTCAGAACACTGTCCGTTGTACAAGCGGTAGAACACACATAAGGAGGCAAAGTCTCTCCTCAGACTGAGCGGCTCTAAGCCGCTTGTGAGCTCGGGATCGTCCACTATTCTAGCGGCACGTCGCTGAACCGAGTCTAGAGGCCCAAGCTGGTATCCAGGTGCCCCCGCCCACAGATGACAACAGTACTCCATATGAGGCCGGACTTGCGACTTATAAAGTTGCAGTCTTTGCCCCGATGTGAAGTACTGCTTCGCTTTGTTGAGCACTCCGAGCTTTTTGGATGCCAGCTTAACCTTGTCTTCTAAGTGACTACGGAACAAAACGTCGCTAGTAATGTCAACGCCAAGGATCCCGATGCTTTTAGTGATGTTCAAGGACGCGTTCTGGAATTGTGGAGCCACAGCAAATGGGGTTTTCTTAGCGGTGAACGCGCAGGCTTGAGTCTTGGTGGGGTTGAAATGGACTAGGTTTAGTCGACCCCAATCGGAGACACGAGTTAGTGTACTCTCGATTTCAGACAACAGCCGTTCGCGGTTTTCCTCCACCTCGGAACGAGGGATATTAGCACGGCCCGTGTAATGAGCGTCCCCTGTACTGTCGTCTGCATAACAATGAATGCCGTCAATGGACAGCATATCATTGATATGCAGCAGGAACAGTGTTGGGGACAGCACAGACCCTTGCGGGACGCCGGCATTTATGTCCATGCTATCGGAGCAGCTACCGTCAACGACGGCTCTTATGCATCTGCTGGACAGAAAGCTGGCGACCCATTTGCATAGTCCCTCGGGAAGCCCGTATGCTGGTAACTTCGCTAGAAGACCTCGGTGCCAGACCCGATCGAACGCCTTCGCCACATCTAGGCTCACTGCCAATGCCTCACCTTGACTCTCGATGGCGAGTGACCAACGGTTTGTGAGATACACTAGAAGGTCGCCAGCCGAGCGACTGTGGCGGAAGCCATATTGTCGGTCGCTCAACAAATCGTGATCCTCTAGGTATCTCAAGAGTAAGTCTATATTCTCAGAGTCTATATTTGACTGTATTGTATTTGAATATAGGCTTTCATAATTAAATTATGAAAGCCTATATTTGACTGTATTGTATTTGAATATAGGCTTTCATAATTAAATTATGAAAGCCTATATTTGACTGTATTGTATTTGAATATAGGCTTTCATAATTAAATTATGAAAGCCTATATTTGACTGTATTGTATTTGAATATAGGCTTTCATAATTAAATTATGAAAGCCTATATTTGACTGTATTGTATTTAAATATAGGCTTTCATAATTAAATTATGAAAGCCTATATTTGACTGTATTGTATTTGAATATAGGCTTTCATAATTAAATTATGAAAGCCTATATTTGACTGTATTGTATTTGAATATAGGCTTTCATAATTAAATTATGAAAGCCTATATTTGACTGTATTGTATTTGAATATAGGCTTTCATAATAAAATTATGAAAGCCTATATATGACCATAATAATTATTATTTCATAATAACAATGGATTATGTGTTGGTTAGTAATTTACGAAATAAGTATCGCTAGAAAAAAAGCCACTCATAGGTACTTTATTCCAAAGTTGTTAGAAAGAATTTAATAAACTAAAAACGTCGTTCGTCAAGGTCCGTGTAATGTAATGCTAATTCCAAAAGCTAATTGATGTAGACAGACATCTAATCTAATGGAGTTTTTCATCCACTCTATATTTAGGAGGTTGATATACAGTATGAGTCGTGAGCACAGATTGGCAGTAGTGGGGGCAAGCTCACGCATGTACACTTTTGGCCAAATCACAGTAGCCAAATGACACGCAAGAATCCAATAGACGACGAGCATCGACTGACGAACCAATCGTGTGCAGCTCGGCGCTCCCCCCTTCTTCATTCCGCCAAACAGACCAAAAATTAACTACTGCGCAGGTGTCATTTTGTGCTCACGACTCGTGCCTCATACTGTACAGTAGTACCCAACTAATATAGCTTTCCGATATACCTGCGCAGAAGATACATTTTCAAAGCACGAGAAACGCTATTGGTCGGCAGCTGCTGCCATGATAGTGCGCGCCGTGCGGAGAGGCGTGACTTGCGAGTGAGACGGAACTAACAGCTGCAGTGTATTATGAACCTTGTAGTAGTGATCTAAGGTCGATTGTAAGTTTTAAGCATTATTTCGTTAATGTTTGGGCCATACTTTCTTTTCTGTGCGAACGAAGATTCACGACGCGCCTTATTAGTTGGGTAATACCCTTGAATTGAATGCGTAATAAAACTTGTATTCTTTTTTAGCTATGGATAAACTTATGTTGGATAATAGTTTAGGTGGCGCGATAGGTGATGTGGCCTTAGGTTGTTAGCATACGGAGCCTATAGAAGGAAACTAAATTGTAGTCTAAATTTTTTGAGGGATGATAGATTTCTTAATTGATTCGTATTGTATTCAAGAAATATATCTCAAGGTCGGTATATATGACGGAAATGCAAACCCAAGGCTGTATAACTTCGTGATACTCCATTAGCATTTGGTTGCTGCATCACCAGATGTCGCAAGTTGCGAGTTTCGGCAGACTTGGGAACTGTGCGCTTCCTACATTTAATTACTTCATTATTATGTTGGATGTAGGAGAATTTATGATGGAGGCATATGTTCTGTTTTATGAATCATTCCTGGAGAACATTCGGGAAGCCTACCTGAAGGATTATTGTAATTACCTAAGATTTTATGACACGAATCCAAACAAGCCAAGAGCATTTCAAAGAAGTCTGAATGACGCTACAATAGGGTTGATTCCTAGGTAAAAAAAATATAATTCTAATTAGACGTCACGCGGAACTTCTACGCATGATATCTTCGTATTTATTGTTTAATTCACAAAAGAAAAAATACGTGTCTAATCATTGAATTATTACGCTTAGAAGCGAAGTATCGAACAAAAATCCTCGCGACTCGTAGGCCACTTGACAACCAATGTGTGCGTGAGTACCATATAATTACACTCGCTGACACGCACACAAGCGCATGAGTAATGTTGCAAGCTAAACGAAATTTTTCGGTAAAATTAACCTTCCGATACTAGTGAATGAAATTGGAAGTAAGTATTCATAAAATTAATTAAATAGTTTAAAATGTTCTCCGTCTTAGATAATTTATCTTATCATAGACACAGGCCTGTTATTTATTTATTACTAGTTGAATGGTTATGTTTCATAGTACTTATGTCGGGTATTTTAACATAGTAAACCAAGACAATGTGCAAAGCTATGAACGATCGTACAATTTGTAGTAGGTATTGTTGGTAATGATAGGTTTCATATATGATAGGTTGTATAGAAAAAGAAGATTAAGAAGTATGTAGGTATTTAATTATCATTATCGTATAAAAGACGAATAGCTATACATTCTTATAATATCTAACTGAATCTATACTAATATAATATTAATATTTATAATACAAGAAACCGGAAGAGTTTTTTGTTTGTTTGTTTAAACGGGTCAATTTCTGTAAAAAAAAACTACCTGTAAAACTACTACTGTGTAAAACTACCAGCCTGATTCGAAATTATTTCACTAATATGAAGCTACATTATCCCGAGTATAATACTCGGGACTACTTATCCCAAGAACGCGTGTGAAACCGCGGGGGACAGCTAGTCAGTTATAATAGCTATAAGTAAAAGAAACAACTTATCGGACTCAATTACTTACTCTACTTCCTACTCTAACAAAAATCAGTATCAATTACGTAAAACAACACAAATTCGCACACAAACAGCTGGCAACACTTTGCTCGAAATCCGAGTGAAGAATTTTTATTTTTGAATTTTGTTATTTTAGATGAATTACGCAATAAAATTAGTGGCTTATCTATGGAATATTACAACAGAATTCTAATCTTTCTTCCCTGATGAATTATGTTATAATTTTACTGCACAAACCGTCATATTTATTATTTTTCTGAGAGCTCCACTCACTAAAACGCCAGTCAGTACACTGACAGCGCGGCGGACATTTGGAGCCATTATGGCTCCAATTGAATGGATTGTGTTTCGCGCGTGTACTTTGTTTCTATGTGTAATAATTCAATGTGTCTAATATTTTTTGATATAAAAGACCGATTAAATATATATTTTTTTGGTCATCTAGCCTATTCCTCAACACCGACAATGCGCTCTGATTGGCTAAGTCAAGGACTCACTAAACATTTAGATGCCGTGATTGGTCGATACTGTTATTTATCAGTGCAAAAGCACTTATTAGTTGCGGAGTTTAATTGGCCGGTGTTACTGCTCTAAAAGGATTTTTCCTCGAAATGGCAAACATTATTAAGAAACTATAGCATGGTTGTAGGGTACTTTGTAGCACCCGTCTGATTGGGTGCCACCCTTAAGTTACTGTATTAATATTATTCTTACAATTTATTTATTATATCTTCCACATAATCGCTAAGAATTATAATCATTTCCTTCTAATATCACAAATCGATTTATAACAAGGTATCGCTATATCCGAATGATTTATTCATTAGCTATCATTCATATTCTCGCGTATCTAAAGCCATTAATTCTCGATCTTCTAATTGGTATGATGATAAACGGACCAAGATATAACTCAACTGGTTTTATTTGAAATGAATTCTAGGCTTTGTTTAAACCACTTTCTAAAAAATTATGTCATTGTTATATTTTTAACCGCGAGCCAAAGTATTAACTGGAATGAAATACAATTGTAAAAAAAAAGCTGTTCTATATTTTTTGATTTAAAAACAAAGAACTTTTATTTTATGCTGTTTTTAGGGTTCCGTACCTCAAAAGGAAAAACGCGATCCGAGCCGAACGCGTCGAACGAAACGAATTTCAGAATTCTGTATAAGAAATCTTATGAAAGCTCGCACACTCGCCCTCGTCGAATCGTCCGAATTGGGAGAAGATTTCCTATACAAATTCTTAAATTCGTTTCGTTCGCCGCGTTCGGCTCTGATAAATGTGCGTCCACAAAATTCAAAATTCAAAATCATTTATTCAAATAGACCTTCGCAGGCACTTATGAAAAGTCTGGCTCTAATACTCTAATACCGGTTCGGAAGGTTGCTTTTGCTGAGAAGAGCCGGCAATAAACTCAGCAATTACTCTTTTCAAAACAAGCTTAGATTCATTACATAATATTTACATTCTAATCGCACTGACAACAATTGCGTGCCCCGGCGCGGCGGCAAAACTATAAAGTAGACTGAATCTATATTTAATAAGTAAATAAATAAATGGCAAACTTAAGCAGACCAACCCTCACAAGCAGCACCTGTTCACAAGTATGACGCGTGTGGCAGCCATCGCCCTCCTCGCCATATTGGAGGGAAGTGAGCGACCCGTCACCGCCACCTTTATAGGATCACTTTGTTGTCCGTTTATGCTGCAAATTTTCGACACTCGCAAGGGAATCAAAACCTACAGGGTACTTCCTGTAAATTCAGAATGTTGAAATTTGGTACGAAGCAACGTTAGCACAGATAAAGGAAAAATTGCGAAAAGCATAATTTTTTTGTTACATCATGTAAATTCTTTTCAAATTCTTCTACACGTGTGTATGTCACTGAACTCCTCCTAAACGGCTGGACCGACTGGAATGATTTTTTTTGAATGCCATTGGGTGGCGCCCTGGATGGTTTAGATTCACAAATCAGCCTGGCAGATGGCGCTGCAGTCGATGTAGGGTAGGGTAGCACTACAGGGTAGGGTAGCACCACGCGAACGAAGTTGCGCCGGGCAGCTAGTATGGTATAATAAAAATATTTTTAATAATTTTAAACTTACTACCCCTTTCCTCATGAACGCGTAGAGGTATTAAATTGAAATTCATATCAAATACTCAGCTACTGATTAAGCTGTAACAAAATAAAACTTCTATGTCAACGCAATCAAAAGAACAGCAGTTTAAGCCGCATATTTTGATTCTCGCAACTACTCGCAAGGGAATCAAAACCTAAAGGATACTTCCAGTCGACTTAAATCTTGAAATATGGCATTAAGCAACGGTTTATAGCATATATATAGGAAAAATTTCGAAAACCTTACATTTTTAGTTACATCACATAATAATTGTACGGAATCCTCGGTGTGCGAGTCCGACTCGCACTTGGCCGGTTAATTTTCAAAGTACCTGATAAAAAAATGCTCATATCGTTTTTTTTATATACCACTTTAGACTATTAATTCCTTAATAATTTATATATAAACTACGATTTTGTGTCCTAGCAATAAACTATATTAACTATATTATCCTTTAACTCACATACCTAATACGTGTTAAAAACTTAAAGTAAAAAGTTTCTCGAACGTTCTCAGCACCTGCATTCCGAGTACATTGTTTCAACTTAAACTTAGCAAAGTTATCGCCGCCTTGCTTAACGAGATCGCGCTAAGCTGAATCTATTTATGTTTTAATACTTTAACAACCGCATTTGTTGCCGTGTTTTTCTTACTAAAACATATACCTACTCATAAAACGCCACCTTTTGAAGTATTTCCGTACCCAAAGGTTGCCTGGAAGAGATCGCGATAATGCCGCCTATATTTTTGTGTTATAATATAATTTGTTCTATGTTTATTTGTAGTGTGTACAATAAGAATATTTCATTCATTCAAAACGCTTTGTGCAGTCATTTGTACAGTTTTGAACTGCGTATGCAATACGGAGCGTGTAGCTGGACTATTAGATGACGTTATTTACGTAACCATGGAATCAGTTTATAGAAATACATAATCGCACCAAAAACATTTTTATGTAAAATGTTGCCGCCAAGACATGGCTCGTACTGTCAAAAAGTTATCAGATCTCATGTAGAGCCAAGCTTATAACTCCACATGCACTTACTCTACAAGCCCTAACTTCACAAACTCTACACACCGTAGTCAAATTATGTGGCATGGCCACATGATGATGGTGTGTAGAGTTTGTGAAGTTAGGGCTTGTAGAGTAAGTGCATGTGGAGTTATAAGCTTGGCTCTACATGAGATCTGATAACTTTTTGACAGTACGAGCCATGTCTTGGCGGCAACATTTTACATAAAAATGTTTTTGGTGGGATTTCACTTCTTTTTGTAAGTTGGTTATGTTTTTTTTTTATTGAAATTTCCAAGTTTTATAATTTTTTTTTGTTTGTGTACTAATACAAGCTTACATACCAAATTTCAGCTTTCTGGGACTTCAGGAAGTACCCTATGAGTTTTGATGATCATCAGTGATTCAGTGACGAAATCGGGGTTTTTTTAGATATCAATAAAATATAAAGTATAAGAGCTTTGTTATTGAAACTTAATACGTTTAATAAGTTCACTATTGAAATCATATCCTGAGAATTTTGTTTATCTGGTATAATCCAAATCCAAGTTATGAGGGTTTAAAAAAACGACGAAGCGCTTCGAGAAAAGGTAGGTAGTGCCCTTTCGCTTCGCTTGGCTGTCTTGGCGGGGGGCACTTCCGTGCCCCCAGATACTATCACCAAACACACGATGAACACAAATAATCTAGTAATCTCAACCTGAAAACTGTTAGGTCTATCACTAACCTAACCTTTAAACTTGATTCCTTAAAAACAGCCCTAATCTACTCAATAATATAAAAGAAATACCAACATATTCTTAACGAAGTTGACACAATCAATAACCCACTGTAGCATTTAACAAGCAAACAGGAAATCAAATAATCACACCTGTGTAAATATGAAGCCTACCCTGCACCTTCGTCAACAACCCTGTACCAGGTTCTTTACTGCTTGGATAATTTGAAACTCTATTCCGACGTGTTTGCAGTGAAAAAAGTCTCAATATTCGATGGTTCGTCAGCACCAGGAATTCGTGCTTTTTTCGATCGAGCGATCAGTTTCGATTGGGTGAGAATTGGGCCCCAGGGAGCCAATTTTCATTCACTCGAATTCATCACTCGTTCCAAATAAAGTTCGAACTCGTACTTTTTTCGAGTGAAAATCAAGTTAGGCTATTCTGACAATTTCGAAGCCGCCACTTTCTCATATTTTTCGAGGGCTACCGCTCGAACTGCTTCGACTGGTCGGGACCGTTCGAAACGTATTTCGAATGCGAACTATCAAACGTCAAACAGTTAGGTTGTCATTTGGAAACGTAATGACAGATAAGCCTAAGGATTTCCGTTACGCACAGAAAATATTTTGTCATATTCATTTATAATTATTATATAAAATTGATTAACTTATGAATTCCGGATATATTAAGATATAAAAAGTGTAAAACGTTGATTTAAATATTTTACGGTTATTAAAATCTTTTAAAATTATTATGTAAGAAACAACATTATCGCGTACGTTAACAAAACGCAATTATCAAGTGAAACAAAACGCATCCTGCAATTTGTATCTATCATAATGGCAACATTTATTCCTTACACTCGAACTTAGTTTGATTAGTGTCGAGAATACAGGAATCGAAAAATAGACTCCGCCTCTCGAAATTTTACGGTCGAACTAGCACTCCTAATGCAAGTTCGTTTCGAAGGCTAGTTCGAGGGAAGTGAGAATTGGGTTCCTGATTCGGTCGTCTGTTAGCACTATAAATGTATTTCAGGTGTTGAAAATGCATTGGACGCCTCCCTGCGTAGACCTGTCAGTATGGATGAGCGTTTAGGAATATCCAGGCTGTACTCGTGTAGCCGCTATAAATCACTTCACTATGGACAATGGACAGATCCGTCGATTTCATAGGTTTTTAATTACGCACCAGTTCGTTGCAAGCGAATTGGGCTCTTACTATATAGCCTAGCTTTGTGGTTGACGTTTGAACCTTCAATTTAATTGTGTGATTTTTATTTTAATAAATATTCAGTTTTTTTTTAATCAAAATTATTCATAGAAACGGTTTTTACATTTTTGCTTATTGGCGTGTACAAAAAGAATAACCCCCTTATTCATAATCGCTTTTTAACTAAATCAGTGTAATAGTGTGCCCCGTCTCACTCTTTCGATCACCAAATGTCACCAGCCAGATAAAGACTTCCGAATTTTAGCTAATCAACGTTTGATAACTTTATTATGAATGAGGAAGTGTTTTTTCTTTATATTATTTTAAGCTAATAATTAATTTAAGAAGATAAATATCTTATCTATCTGAACTGTAGCGAAAATATTTGTTCTAAGTTTTAAATGTTGAACCTTAAAATGAACCTTGTAATATAAACCTAATGATAATAGAAACTTTCCACGTTATCCTTTAAACCTTTTACTTGAGCTGAAACTTTCAGAAACCATTTCCTCAAACAAGTTTTTTCATGTAGATCACTTCTGATAATATTTGACCTAATTGGAATTATAGCTGTGGAAGCGATGATATGAAAAAAAGTTCAAACGAGATAGAGGAAATTTGGTTTCCGTCAATTTATTTTATTTATAATTGATTTATTTTTCTTTTTCTTTGATGTTAAAAGGTTGACAAGGAAGAGTACACTAAAAAAACAATTATTATCTTCTATGGGGAATTAAGTTATTCCATCCATTCTTTTAATATTATAGAAGAATCTTTTTTTTTTTTTTTTTAACTGTTTATAGGCCTGTGTTTGACCGCAATCTCACCATGTTAAGTGATGATGCGGCCGAAGGTGGTAAGCACACAAAGCCTAGAAGGAACTGGCTCTCAAGTGCAGCTATCGGAACACAACGAAAGGTGCTTGGTGACAGATTTTCAATTTGAGGGTGGTAGCCAGCCAGGCGGGTACTACAAAGTACCCTACCGCCGTGCTATGGTTTCCTCACGATGTTTTCCTTCACCGACAGCTCAAGCTCATTGTAGGATTCGACCCCGGGACCTTCGTCTCGGTATCCGACGTCACTACCACTGAGCTATCATCGCCTCAAAATCTCCTCTCAAAAGCCTCTCTCTCTCTATCTCTCTCATTGAAAAATGTAGCTAAATAAAAAAAAAAAGGACCTCAAGAGTCGACCGAAACTTAACCGTTCGCATTTACTCAATGTCATAAAGTATTTTATTTCTTCCTCTAACCAAAACAGTGGGAATAAAGCGATTTATCGTTGTATACGCTTACAAATCACCTGTTTGCGGACCTAAGGTCGAAGGGTTAGACCATACGAGTATAAACTTGACTGGCGGAACACATAAAACAACATATTTCTGGTGTCATAGAATACGTACGGAGGTATATTTTGTACGGGAATAGAGCGATTTTATTTTGGCGTTTTACACACGAGTAATAATCGCGATTATTTTGTCGCTGGATATAGAACATTCAGAGTTCGATATGAAATGCATACGAGCTACAAAAAGTTGCTCATAAACACCATACATCATAGGGTCGGCAACGCGCGAGTGATACCCGGTGTTGCAAGCGTCCTTAGGCTACGGTAACTGCTTACCATCTGGCGGGCCGTATGCTTATTTGCCACCTTAGTGGTATAAAAAAAGAAACTAATATAAGTAGCTCGTGTGAGGGCTTCCTATGGTTTGTAATTGGGTTGATAAAAAAAAGCTGTCTTTATTTTAATTAATATTTATATTTCACGTTACATATATTTTATGCTTTGAATTTCTATGACATCAAAGTCATTATTTATTATTAATTAAAAATACCCTTAAATTCATTATAAAAGCTACTTTATATTTTCTTTGCAACAATTTGTAAAGGAACCAATCATTAAGGCCGGGTCTAAGCTCAAATCTCAAAAATGGCTTTCTTTGAGAGTCGAGTACGACGTAACGCAATGAAATACCTAACACAAAAAAATACTGTGGATAGAAGAGGGTTTTGAGAAAAATGTTAACCGAATAGAATATTAAAAAGTGCTTTGATATTCCCAATAAAAAAATTCTAAGTTACGTCTAAAAAAATCTTTCGCGTCGAAATTCTCCGTATTTTCAGCGATGACAACAATTTTATTTTTAAGAATATATAAGATACAGAATTATATTAGAATGTTAACCGGACACTTATTCAATTTAATGCGTATATTCTGTATAATCTAAAGAAAACCCGTAAATAACAGTCCATTTCATAGAGTCGACACATTTATGATTTACCATTTTCAACCCTATTCCAGTGAAGAACGAGTCCTGTCAAAATCGTAGTCAGTCCGCGCCTTAAAGCATTCTGTTTCGTGACCGCGGCGGCAACGCCTTAAATACTGATCCGGTTGTGATTTCCGGATAAACCACCGATCTGTCAAGATGGCAGAGAAGGCCTTATTGTAGCTACAAAGTTACCATAGAATTCTACAAAGTCGTTTCCAAGAAAACGTGTGTCTAGAGGCAAGCTAGGTACACGAAATATTTCACAACACAATTCGCAACACGCATGGGAAATTTTAATCCTAATTTCTTTTCGAATTTTCTGTCTAATTATATTATTGTTAATAAAGTCCAATATTGTATTCTTAATATGATATATCTGTGTGCCAAAGTTCATTAAAATTAGTTTTGATATTAGATAGCAATTTTGTAATTTCAATCGTAACAAAAGTTTGTTTTGTTGATTTTTTTTAATTGACAGTCATGTTGGCATTGTTGGTTAAAATTTCACCTATCACGCCGCAGGCCATGGGTAATTCCCACCCAGGACATGCATTTATATGCATGAAAATATCTAAATGTCCTGAGTCTGGGTGTAATTATATATATTAAGTATGTATTTACAAACAAAAAGTAGTACATGTAGTATATCAGTTATCTGGTTTCCATAGTACAAGCTCTGCTTAGTTTGGGATCAAATAGCCGTGTGTGAGGAATGTCCCAGTATATTTATTTTATTAATTTTAAAACCTCACACCATTGCAATGAGGAGTTTTTTTTCCATAGTGTTGAGAGAACTGTTGATAATTCGAACTAATTGGAACCTTAAGTACACGATTTCACAGGTTTTTTCAACAAACTCTATGGAAAGAAAACTCCTCATTGGTGACTCAAAATATGGAAAATGATGACACTTAACAAAAAACTTTACTCTCGGGTTCACAACTCTACAACATGCGTACGAGTTGTTAGCCACTTCTATGTTCATTCGCTACAATTTCTAAGACAAACTCTCCTGGGACAGTTTTATGAGACATGTGAAAGGTTGGGACGCTGCGGCTATCATTTATGTCCAAGACAGCGACGTTTGAACGAGTATACCTACATTATGCTGATTTTTGGGCTTAACATAATGTTGTCTTTTGTTTTTGTGTGTTTTTCGTCAGTGACGTGTGAGAAAATGTGAGTTGTGTTTTTTATAATCTGTAGTTTGTTTTGTTACTTTTTTATGCAGCAAGCGTACGTGTTACCAACCCTTCCCCACTTTCCAATGAGCTCTGGCGACCTTACTCACGCGCAGGAACACAATATAAAGTTATTAGGCTGCGGTATTCTGTAAGGTGGAGGTACTACGAGCTGCTCTTATCTCCAAAACTATCATTTTATGCACCGGGAATGTCTTTTTTGAACTCTTTCGGGAGTGTAAAATGTCGAGGTCCAATTTGTGTGAAACGTTTTATAATATTTAACTTACATGCTAGGTAAAATTGTAATTATAATGACACAGATGTTGCTTGAGTACATTATCCCTTTCGCACCTGAATAATACGATAGTGAGTTCATTTTTTCTAAAATTCTACAACGTAGTCTACACACTTGGATGTCACGAACGTGTTATGCACTTTCTAGAAGTTGTGTAAATGGTATTTTTTCTAAATATCCCATGATACTTACCATACATAATAAGATTTTATAGAAAAGAAAAAGATTTGGACGGAAAGAAAACTCTGGTGCGAAAGGGTTATAAAAGTTTCAGCCGAACATCTCGTTCCTCCGTGGTACAAAAAAGCTCATACAATGTTACAGTACAAATTACAATCAAAACAGTAAGCCATAAAACAAACGAATCCTGAGGGTAACCACCATCTCTTAAAACATTAACAAAACAGGACAAAAGAAAATAATAGGTTATCATAATATTGTTTTAATAATAATTAATTAAAAATAAAATGTTTATTCAAAATATTACATGAGCGTTTGAGGTGTGCACTTGGATTTTTCAAATACTTTTGTTTGCTTATCTTTCCTACATTTATAAAATGCATCACCTTTTTGTCCTACTGCTCATCTATTCTTTAAAAATGAGTCATCATATGGGCTTTAGCACCCACAGCAGCAAGGGTTGTCTAAAAGCCGGCGCCTCTGGCTGGCACATAAAACCTCGTGTGTAATTTTATTCCACTTTCATTATTCTAAGGTACCGCAGAGCACCGCTAGATAATTAAAGAATTTTCATTTGTTTACCAAGCCAAGTTTGTCCCGCGGCTAAACTTATATGCTAATAAAATTTGCATAGTATTCATATCTTGGGAAACTCAGGGAGTGAAATAAAATAAATTATGCTGTTTTCTTTACACCTTCCTTCCGTAGATGTCGCTGAGTGCAATCTAATTATATGAAGCAACTCGCCGCTTGCGGGCGTAATGTTGTATGGAGTTAGGAAGGAGTTTCCTTTTGGATATGGTGAATTTAGCCGTTGAGGAAAAATCCCTTTAGAGTAATTACCGGAATTGGTGGAAAAGATTTCAAACAAAATGAACGTCATTGCGCTTCTTTGGGTTAATTATTCGATGCATATAAGTTACTATATGTCTTCATCATCATCAGCCTATAATGTCCCACAGCTAAGCTCATCTATCAGGCCTCCTGCAAACAAATTAGGATGAAAGGGAATGGGCAGATACTCCACCACGCGTGCCCACTGTGGATCGGTGGATGTAGGCTAGTGGTCAACACACTATTGGAGTTTTCAAGCCGCCTAGTAGGCCTCCAACTAGCTTAACGACTATCACAATTAAGTGATAACCGAGACCACATTATCCGTTTACGTGCCTTCCGAAGCACGGAAACGCTCGATTTGAAATACTAACAAGCGGTCCAGGTATCGACCATGACGGTGGTAGCTTAACTTTGCCGATCGATTAAGAACGGCTAATCATGCTACACCACGAGCGCTTCAATTTAATATATGTCTATATGTATCGGTATCATATTAGTTATGGTTGCCAAGAATATGGACGTCGAAAATTGCTTTCACTAGCGATTTCTTCCGGTTCATTTCCATAGTTTATACTTACATTTTAAGAGTGCGTACCAAGCCAGAAAAATATGGCAATGTCAGATGAAACAAACTTATGTCTAATCTTCGCGTGCAGATGAGATGGAGATAGCGTGTTCCGCGGAACAAAAATGAACTAAGCGCTTTTTATCTAAATAACTCGTAAAGTATAGAATATTTTAAAAAATCGTTAGTAGCGGCCCTAGGTCATATGTTAGTGATATTATTTATCGAATTTTTGTCTTAATTAGATACACCATGAACGAATAAAACCGAAAATTCATTATTATTAGAGGTAGCTTTGTGATTTTTTTCTATCGAGGTACTTAATCATGCGATTTGAGTTGTGCGTCCGTCTGATTCTCTTTTTACAGCCTAATAAACATATTTTAATTCTTTAGGGATAAAGATAAAACGGCGGAGCAAAAGCTTGAAATAGTTGTTTATTTTAAAACCATGAATACGTGTAACCATATTACGATAGAAGTCACTCGAGCAGCTTGACTGGGGAAGTACCTCCACCTTAATACTGAGTCTAGAAAAATACCGCAGTCAAATAACTTTAGGTTGTGTTTCTGCACGTGAGTAAGGTGGCCAGAGCTCATTGGGGATGGGGGAAGGGTTCGTAACTCGCGAGTGATGCCCCGTGTATTGCAAGCGTCCATGGTTGCTATACCATCTTACTAATACCAGCTAATGAGCCGGGACGTAGGTAGGTACGTTTTTTACCGAATCCGTCGCATAAAAAAAGAAAACAAAAATAAAGAAGTAAGAAATAGAACATTATGATACATGTTTGCAAAGTTGGTCATTACAGATGAGGCGGTACTAAACTGTCAAATTGTTTTACCCGTTTAAATTAAGAATGCTTCGCCTATACACATTTCATATGCAGTGAGGTACAAAACTTAACATAATCGGGATTATACCTATCATAACACCGGGCGGTAATGCAAAGTAAATAGCACTAGTGTATAATAAGCTACATTATGATACTAAAAATGGTGCAATAAATGTCACTTTACAAGTAAGTGTGTTGAAAAGTTTATTAATCCTCTATATCACATCCAAAAACACAATACAACATTTTCTAACCTCCGCACTTCTCGCCTGAGAACCGCAGTACGTATAAAAAGTTGTGTTTTTTTTATTACAACGTCGGTTGTTGCTTCAATTTTGAAATTCAATTTAGATTTACTGCACACTAAAGCGTATCCCGAGGCAATTCCACTTCACTACTGATCGCGTAATGAACTGTGTCATTGGATTTTGTCGTTTTTGTTCCCTTCACGATTTGGCTTTGAGTGAAATCTTTTAAGGTGTTTTTTCGAATTTAAGTTTTGTATACTTATGATTGACATTGGGTAAATGTAAACAAACAGATAATTAGCAAAAATAGTCTTTATTGTCATAACAATATCTTTCAATTTCTTTCTTTTAATATCTTCTAGGCTATGTCAATATCGGCAACACTTTGGAACCACCATGTATGCCTATACGCTACAAGCACTTACCACTTGACATAAAAGAAAACTTGTTATTGACCATATTATAGTTATAACAGTTTTCAAATGAACACAGGCTTCGTTCTGTTTTAAAAGAATTATGATTATAATTATCGTCTAAAAAATATTTAAATTATGTAAGCAAATTAAAGACCTATTCAGAACTATGTGGTATTTACTGACGCTGTGGGTACCGAGAGACAATTGTGCTGGACGTGAATATTTCCTAAAAATACTGCCTATATCTGTGAGGTCTTAATGCACATTATTTCTAACCATAAAGTTGCAAGCGAACGGTAAAATTATATCGATTCTAATTTACTTGAAAGCTTCCGATGGAAAATCTTCCGCGCTCAATTTTGTCGCTAACAAAAAGATACATTTCATTCATTAAAGTGGAAGAGGATAAAAAAGGTATTACTTTGATATAGGTTTATAAAGTAATATTATGAAGTGGAAGACTAGAAGCTGACCAAGGAGATGCTTTATGCTTAAATGATAGTGGTTGGAGTAAACCATAAGTTGTAGTTTGAGAGAGGTAGAGAGTATCGTTTATTCGCTCGAAGAGCAGCTCGACTGGGGAAGTACCTCCACCTTACAGAATACCGCAGCCAAATAACTTTATGTTGTGTTCCTGCGCGTGAGTAAGGTGGCCGGATCTCATTGGGGAGGGGGGAAGGGTAGGTAACGCGTTGGTGATGCCCCATGTGATGCAAGCGTCCATATGGCTAACGGTAACTGCTTACCATCAGGCGACTTGTTGCCCTTCCACCATCGCAACTCTCGCCATCGACGGGGAATCCATCCTCATACATTGAAACCAGAATTGTTTCGAACTGTGCGGGCTCAAAGGAGCTTTCTTCCGCGGACAATCAGATTGTGGAATGAGCTCCCCGCCGTGGTTTTCCCAATGGAGTACAGCATGGGGTTCTTCAAAAAGGATGTGAAGAGATTTCTTAAGGGTCGGCAACGCGCGAGTGTTACTCCTGGTGTAGCAAGCGTCTATTCATAGGTTACGGTAACTGCTTACCATCAGGCGGACCGTATGCTTGTTTGCCACCTTAGTGGTATAAAAAAAATATTAAAAAGGCGAACCGTACGCTTGTTTACACCGACTTCGTCGTATGTAAACAGTAGAGTAAAAAATGTTTGAGACCGTTGAGCTATTATTACTACGTATAGAGAAGACACCGCACGTCACAACTGTTTCGTTCAAGTGAGGCTATCCGGCCATTACTTGTTGTTGTAGAACGATGAAAGAAACGCGTAAGCACTGTGAAAATCACGGTGTTTGCGAGAAAAATACTCCTAAAAGCGTTCTGATAGCGCTACGTGTTTCTACTGTCTGCTTAGACGACTAATTATTGTGTCAGCACTAAAGAAACCTTTAGTTGACTCTAAAAAAATGGGATATAATCTTTGCTTAAGCTAGCTTCTCTATACGTAGTAATAACAGCTAAATGGGGAATACCCACATAACAGAGCTATCATCGTTTTAATCATGCTTATACGCCTTACAACAAGATGTATTTTACTTGTATTTAATTCTGATTAACCCATTTCCGAATTTAATGAAGTCTACAAAGCAATTATAATTCCATGTACACAGCCTACTTCCAAGCCTCGACAGATGCAATGTTCACTTAGTTAAGTTGTCAAGTTATGCCGAGACACGTCGTACCTCTTCCAAGCGCTTAAGGCTGTATAAAGAGCATATATATAGCTGCTATAGATACTGTGATTATAAAAAGACTAGCTACCGCCCTGCGGTTTCACCCGCGTTCCCGTCATAAAAAGTAGCCTATGTCAACCGCGGTTAGTGTAGCTTCCCAACAGTGAAAGAATTTTTCAAATCGGTTCAGTAGATTCGGAGCGTATTCAATGCAAACAAACAATCAAATCTTTCCTCTTTATAATATTAGTAAGATGAAGAAAATAAATTGACTTCAGAGTAATTAAATTACAATACATTTCTAAACTAAGGCCGAGCTAATAAGATTAGTCATGTCTCCTTTTGGCATATAATGGTGTATTATGAGATCTTAAATGTGATCTTAAAACTTTTAAATTTAATTATTGTATGCTTACAAGCTTACAATCATAAGTTGGGCCAATAGATAAGATGGTTATCGACAATCGTCAACGTTAGTAAACGATCAACCTTTGTATGAGATTGACATAAGTGTTAAAAATCACGCGATATTTCATCTTGTCTAGGGGGGTTGTATGTATAGCGCAGACGAGATAATTATGTTAAATAGTGTTCAATGCATACAATTCCATTGGTTCTCGTTCGTGAATGCGAACCGTATCATTCTATATTAGTTTTAAGTATGTTAGACCGCATCGGTGCTTTTGAAATTAAATAAAATCTCATTTGAAAATATTAAAAACATTTCCAAATATACGTTAAATTTTACACGAGCGAACATGCCTTACTATTTAAAATTAAACGGAAACTCATTTTTCTCTCCCGACCTGGAACTGTCAAAAGACCAAAGCAAAACAATAACAAAAAGGATTTTATTAAAACACGACACCGTAATCTGTTTTATTCTCAAACGAATATTCAACAAAGTCCACCAGCCACCGCGTGCTAGAACAGTTTAAAAACTAACAAAACAAATTAAATTTTCATGTCGCTAGTAGGCAGGAAGCATTTTTCTCAAAGTTTAGGCGAAAATAAGATTTACAGGCGAACCGCTGTGCATTTTTGTGGCATACATTTTGAGGTCGTTAGTTAACCTGCCGGTGGTTTCACGGTGCAATTTTTGTTTTAAATTATGTGTGAAACGAACAATTTCGTTAACGTTCCGGCTGGAAATTGGTCAAATAAATAGGTCAATACACGACCGAGCTGTTTTACATGACGAGGTGATAATGATGTCATGTTTGGATTACTTTACGTGAAATATAAATTCCATACTGAAGCAGTGGGGAAAATAGTTTTTACTTAATAAATGCTTTATTATTTGTGATAGTAAAGGACTAATAAGTACATCGAGCGTTTTGAGTCTATATTATCCTTAAGATGTAACCTGGGCCAGTAGAAAAGATGGTTATCGACAATAGGGGATTGACATAAGAGATTGTTAAAAATCACGTGATATTTCAATCCCATATAAAGGTTGATCGTTTACTAACGATGACGATTGTCGACAACCATCTTGTCTATGGGGGCTGAAGGCATGGCAGTACTCAAGTAACGCTTGAAGTATATAGTACACTAAAAAGCAGTTAAAGAGAGGTAGAGTAAAGCATTTTTTGCTCAAAGAGTAGCTCTACTGGGGAAGTATCTCCACCTTACAGAATACCGCAGCCAAATAACTAAACTAACTAAATATATAATTAACTTTTTAACAAAAAAATAAACCGCCTTCAAAGTGTCAGATAAGAGTTATTTTATACTTTTTAGTGTACTTTGAAGGCGGTTTATTTTTTTGTTAAAAAGTTAATTATTTTTGAATTTTTAGTTTCATTATATACTGAATACATCTGCGTAACCCTTTCGAGTGTACAGGCCTGATGTTTTGTTCTGTGATTGCGTAATCAATGCATATTTATACGATAGCAGCAATCGCGGCTGTATTTACTGTAATTTTTTTAAGTGTTCCGTTGTCTATCTCCGAAACTCATCATCAGATCTATATGAAATTTATATGGGACCATTTCGGAATATACCCCTTTCGAACAAAAAAAGAATTTTGCAAATCCGTCTATATATGACGGAGTTATGCTCGAACATACATAAAAAAAAAAAAAAAAAAAAATATAAACATCCGAATTGAGAACCTCCTCCTTTTCTTGAAGTCGGTTAAAAAGCGCGTGAGTATGGTTGCCAGAGCTCATAGCTTCGTGTGTTGCAAGCATCCATATGCTTGCTTGGCGGCTTGGTCGTATAAAAAATAAAAACTTTATGACTCCAATGAGTAATCACAATTAAAGTGCCTGCAACCATTTTTTTACCCTTTGGTTCGCGGTTGGCACTTTATAAGAATAATATAATTCCAGGAACTATTACTTATATGATAACATTTTACTAAACTTTATTTAACTTATAGAACACATAAAACTAAAACAGAAGCATATTACAATTAGAACCAACACGAACATTGTATACATCTATCAGATTACATACGGTAATAATCAACGTAGCTCATTAATAAAATCAGTGGGCCGTGTTTTCTGCACGGTGACGTATGGAGTGACGTAGCGAACCATCATTAGTCAGTGAGCTGACTAACAGCTGTCCTGTGCAGCTTGGACAATGACGTCAGTGCTCGCATGGAGTGATTTTTTGTGTTAGTACAAATTGCTTTAGAGATTTATTTAAAACGATAATATAACGGTAAGTAGGCGTTTGTGGCAAAGAATAGTAACTATTACTTCGTATAGAAGAGACACTTATACACCTTTGTTTGCTCCCACCGTAATGGTGCGACAGTACTTCTGATAGTATTACTGTATTACCCCATACATTGACCAAAATCTGGCCTACTTAAGTTTGCAATTTATTTACTTATTAAATATTTATTCAGTCTACTTTGTAATTTAGCCGCCGCGCCGTGGCACGCAATTGTTGTCAGTGCGATTAGAATGTAAATATTATGTAATTAATCTAAGCATGTTTTGAAAAGAGTAATTGCTAAGTTTATTGCCGGCTCTTCTCATCAGATGCAATCTTCCGAATCGGAATTAGAGTCAGATTTTTCATAAGTGCCTGCGAAGTTCTATTTGAATAAATGATTTTGAATTTTGAAGTTTTTAATGAATGGCCTCACCGCTTGCTGCGTCTGCGCCTGCGTGTAATTTCAGCGTAGATTTTTTAACTGTGTAAAAGTCTGTATTTGCCCGCAATCTCACCATGGTAAGTGATGATGTGGCTGTACGTGGTACTGGCTGTCATGGGAACACACTGATAGGTGCTTGGCGACATATTTTCAACTTGAGTGTGGTAGCCAGCCAGGCGGGTACTACAAAGTGCCCTACCACCGTGCTATGGTTTCCTCACGATGTTTTCCTTCACCGACAGCTCAAGGTATGTGTAGGTGGTGTAAATCATGTAGAGACGTTAATAATGCTGGAGACATCGATCAGCAACACAAAGAAGTTCCACAATCGTCCATAATAATCTCCACTTCACTTAATAAGTACCTACAGAATACCGCAGCCAAATAACCTTGTTGTGTAAAGTTGTGTTCCTGCGCGTGAGTAAGGTCGCCAGAGCTCATTGGGGAGGGGGAAAGGTCGGTAACGCGTGAGCGATGCTTCGTGTGTTGCAAGCATCCAGCCGGTAACCGCTTACCATCAGGCGGCCCGTATGCCTGTTTACCGACTTAGTCGTAAAAAAAACATAGTGATCATGAGCTGACGCTGGAAAAGAATATTAGCCGTAAGAAAAAGTCTAATTAGGTTAATACATAAATTTAATTATCGGTAAGTTTTTCTTAGTTTTTAAGTAATGGATTTTACCGTTAATCTGGGGCGTAAGGAACTTGGTAAAGCTGTACGCTTGAGAAAAGTTTTAAGAGTGGATTAGTGGTAGATTGGGTAACTATGTAACATGCCAGAGATTTTAGAATAACAGGACACTCGTACAAATGTTTACACGAAAATAAAATAGGTTGTAGTTGCCTCAAAATAGAATTTGTAAAAACGTATAAATATCTTGGGTTAACAGTCGACAGAACTCTGAGTTGGAAAACTCATGTACTGGAAGTATGCAATAAATTAAGATACATGCTTAGTAAATTTTACCACCTTAAAAATATCGTAAGCAGACCTGTATTATATGCTGTGTATCACGCGCTCGTGGACTCCCTCATAGACTATGGATTAGTAGCATACGGACGAACATTCAAAACGTATTTAGACCAAATAAAAAAAGTACAGATTAGATTTTTAAAAATATTAGTAAGTAAAAGAATCAGGGTTAGCTGTGAGGGGGATTACGAGCGCTTGTTCACAGAGTGTGGTATACTCCCCGTGCACGACAAAGTTGCATACCTAGTGGCTTTACAGCAGTACCAAACGGAGGAATTTTATAGTTTCAGGATAACAGACACGGATAGGCAAACTAGACGAGTACCTAAACTGTTTATAGAAAAATACATTCCATCAAATTACTATGGCACAAGAACTTTGCAGTACTTAAAACCAAAGATATTTAATAGTTTTCCACCAGAATATTTCAAAAAAGATTAATCAAAATTTGTATTAAAAAATAAAATAAAATCTCATTTTCTCAAAGCAGTTCAAAATTAAAATTTTAACTATGTAAAATATAGTAATAGTATAATAAGGTGTAGCAGTAAACTATTTAAAATGTATGTATTACCAATGTAATTATTTGTAAGTATAAGTGAATGTGAGAGCTCACCTGCCAACAAACTGCTATGCAGTTTGGCAGATGTAACTATGTAATTATTTTGAAAAGTTAAACTAATAAACGTTTACATACATACATACATACATGTCTAAGATTTCAGAATGCCGATATACAGGATTTTATGGTGAATGTTTAGAAATCCACTAGAAAAACAGATTCTTCTAAAAAAAAAAATTTGTTTTTGTGTGGATCGGTTTAAATTTAGAATACAATCTTACGATGAAATCCTCGATGTCATTAACTTTGGTAACATAAGTACTTTCTGTTTTAGTGGAAGCAAAATAAAAAAAAAATACACGTTACTTGAGTAATAGTCTTATACAGGATGTTGTTTTGGTCGGCGACAAGCGACCCAGGATCGGTAGTACAAAATATATATTCCCCAAAAATGGACTTATTTCCATTAAATATTGTAAATATGTTGAGAAATACCTTATTCAATTTGAAATAAAATTACTGCAAAGTATGGTTACTAGGCACGTGCACAGACTAGAGCTAGGCGCAAGCCGCCATCGCCCCACCCCTTTACTCCTTCGTACTCGCGTTGAGTATTATGTCCACACTTTAGCTTATTACATGATTTTCAAAATTTTAATTTTTTTATTTTTATTTTTTAAAAAAATATAAGTATTTTTTTTATTTTTTTTAGTACCAGTATCATTTGTATTATCCATCCTGAGTCGCTCGTCGCTAACCAAAACAACAACCTGTATAATACTTCATCGATCTTTTAAATAGTGAAACCTTATTATGACGCTTAGTACACATCTGACCGAAATCAACCAGCCATCTCTGACACAAACCACTACCAGTAAGCATCATTATCTGGCAACAGCTGTCCGTTGCAACACACCGAATGCTTTGCTCGATAGCTTGCGGCCAGTTGTGGCATGGATTTGTGCACACAAACGTCAACCGGCCAGTGACGATGGTCGCCAATCCATGTAATTACCATTGAGTTCCAAAGAATGATTTTGCTATTTAGACGATTTTCAGATTTAAAATTCTAAATTTGAATAAAAACAATTACCAATCGCTGACGATTACACAGATTCATCATATACACACCGGCACAATTAGCGGAACACAAAAAAAGCAGGATTTTAAAATCTTTTACTTGAGGAACTGGTCAGTTATGATATTTTTTAAATTTATTGTCAAATTTGAAAATAGAAAATTAGATGACATACACTTTTTCCATTCATTTGTTTTATTTTCCCGAACAATACGTTTTGTCAACTTGTTCGTTCGAGTAATAACTACGTAATTGTAATTTTTTTGAAAAATTGCACTTAATTGTTTTTTATAAATTTGTTATTCTATACGCAATTTTGTTTATTAAAAGCTCTTTATTATGCCTTACTTAACATCACTGGAAATCATTAGGGCTGAAGAAATGAGAAGAAATGGCCATACCTACAGATCGATTGCCTCAAGGCATCGTCGACCAGTATCAACGATTCATCGCAGCATCCAGCGGTACAGATCGTCTAATTCTCTTGTGAGGAGGAGGGGTCAAGGTAGAAAAAGATGTACATCGAGGCGAGATGACAGTTTTTTACAACTTGGAGTTCGTAGGAATATGCGACTAACGGCTGTACAAGCTCGAAATGAACTGGAAGACGTTCGAGGAGTACGAGTAAGTGAGCGTACAGTTCGCAGAAGATTTGAAGAAGTTGGTTTAGGGTCGTATATACCTGCCAAAGGCCCAAAACTTGAGAGACGTCACCGCGTAAACCGATTAAGCTATGCGCGAGAACATCGTCATTGGGATTTGAACGAATGGCAGCAGGTTCTCTTTACTGATGAGTGCAGAGTTCTTTTAAAACAGATCGATGGGAGACAGCGAATATGGAGACGCAAAGGAGAACGCCACATACAGTCTAATTTTGAACACACAGTGGCTTATGGTGGCGGCTCGATTATGGTTTGGGGAGGGATATATTTGGGAGCTCGCACGGAGTTAGTGATAGTCACAGGAGGGACCATGACAGCAGATCGATACATCAGAGACATTTTAGAAGAACATGTTGTACCATTTGCCCCATTTATTGGTGACGACTTTATTCTAATGCAAGATAATGCTCGTGCTCATAGTGCACAATCGGTACAGGCATATCTGAGCCACGTAGGTATACCGGTGATGCAGTGGCCAGCAAATTCCCCCGATATGAATCCGATAGAGCATGTCTGGGACTTGCTAAAAAGAAGGGTTAAATCCAGAATGCCACCCCCCAACAATCTGAATGAACTTGGAAACGCATTACTTGAGGAGTGGGAGCGGTTGCCTCAAGAAATCATCGATAACATAATCTGTAGCATGCCCAGACGAATGGAAACCGTAATCAGAGCAACAGGGGGAAACACTTGTTATTAATTTTGCTTTAATTTTATTGTTAAATCATTTAATGCTTACTTTTTTTTATTTTTTGTGATGGTTCATAATCATCTAAAAATTTCACTTATTTCAAATTTCTTTATTTTTCAATAAAAAATAACGAAGACTTTTCAAAGTCGTTGTTAAAAGATGTTAATCAATTTGTTATTTTGTGTCTAATTACATTTTCGTCAAATATATGCGTTATTATCTCATAGTATCACTTTTTTTCTGTTCCGCTAATTGTGCCGGTGTGTATAGTTAAAACTATAGGAGGCGAATTTGCAAATCAACTCTGCTCGATTCGGCATCCTATTATTTTAGATGGATCTGGTAATTAGTAAACAATATTTAGACACATGATTGTACTCATGATAACAAACAACTTTCCCAAAGAAACATTATTTTTTATTTATTTAGCACATGAGCCCATAATATTTAGTAGCTAACAGGAATAAGAATACATCATCAGCTTTTATTACATTTAGTTATTTATCCCTATTTGTTTCTTTGGGAAAGTTGTTTGTTATCATGAGTACAATCATGTGTCTAAGTATCGTTTACTAGTTACCCTATATAATCAAAATGTCGGCAAATGCCTAATGTGATTTAGATTATCAAAGACTTCGCCTTCAATGAGTAAATTTGTTGCAAGTGTCCATAGGCTACAGTAACCGCTTACCATCAGGTGGGCCGTATGTTTGTTTGCCACCTTAGTGGTATAAAAAAAAATTTGCTCCATTTGAAAATGTATCATAAGGTCTGATTGGGAGACATTTTACTCATTTGTGTAATGCCTCTCCCATATCTGCGTGACGAAGCTCTGACCACATATCGAGTCCTCTAAACTCCTTTGATGTGGCTAAAAACCGTCAGTCTAACTATTGTATTGAGTCTATGACGGGCCAGTTGGCGCAGTTGGTAAAGGTTCACCTTACGCGCCGCAGGTCGTGGGTTCGATTCCCACACAGGACATACATTTGTGTGCCTGAACATGTCTGTATGTCCTGAGTCTGGGTGTAATTATGTATATTAAGTATGTATTTACAAACAAAAAGTAGTATATGTATTATATCAGTTATCTGGTTTCCACAGTACAAGCTCTGCTTAGTTTGGGATCAGATGACCGTGTGTGAGGAATGTTCCAGGATATTTATATTATATTTTATGGTCACGCAACCCAATAGGTACTTCGTAATGCATGACGATAATGCATTTCCACACCTGCATTTACTGAAAGCATATATGAAGCTTAATACAGACAATACAATCCCACCAAAAATATTTTCATGTAAAATGTTGCCAAGACGAGACCATAAGGCTCGCACTATCAAAAAGTTATCAGATCTCGTGTAGAGCAAGCAAACTCTACGCGCCCTAACTTCACAAACTCTACACCTTAGTCAAAATATGCGGCTTGGCCGTTTCGCTATCAATAAAATATAAGAGCTATGTAATTGAAACTTAATATGTTTAATAAGTTCACTATTGACATCATATTCCGAGAATGTTGTGTATCTGGTATAATCCAAACCAAAGTTATGAGGGTTCAAAAAAAACGACGAAGCGCTTCGAGAAAAGGTAGGTATTGCTCTTGCGCTTCGCTTGGCACGTCTTGGCGGGGGGCACTACCGTGCCCCCAGATAATAGAGCATCACACGGAGTATACAATAACAGACACAATACGACAACTAAAGCCCCACTGTAATAATAACTATGTAAATAGTTAATCACGCGCGTAATTAACCAAGACAAACTGCTCAAAACAATTTGATGTATGGAATTATGTGAAATCATAACACACGTGCTAATCGTATACCGTTTTTGGATAGCTCTTAAGAGGAAATGCTGGTGGCGTTTGTTCCATACAAACGTAATCCTCAGTTTCCTCTCTGGATAATGACACTAGAGCAATGATTATTTTACCATGCCATCTGTAGGTACCACTGTATATCCCTCGGTTGTGTTTTTCTCCATAAATTAATTATTATAAAAATTAGGAGCCTTCCAAAATCACAAAAACTTACCATTTTTAATGGCCTTATCAGACGTCCAGAGAATAAATTTGACGAATATAAAAAAAACAAAGGAAAACCGACAGACATAGCCAAAGCCCTTCTTATTACGATTCTTATTTTTTTTTTTGTTCAATCGATCCAGTTTTCATAGCGATTTTGTTTAATTTAATTTGGTATAATCGGTCCAAGCTGTAGTTCTTTGTCTCTATCGCCCTCGGGCGGGATAGCTCAGGCCCAGCGCGACAGCAATAGATATGTTAAAAACTTATTTTTCTAATTTCTTGCAGCCATTCTTTCCTCTTAAGACCTCTTTACTAAGATGCAGCTTCGTGAATGCTTTGTGATCATCATCTGCCTGCCCTGTTCCCAATCATTTGTGGTCGGCGCAATATGTACGCTTCTTCCATTCGTCTCTTCTATCCGTCACACCAGCATCCACTCCTTTCTTACCCATATCATCTTTCACACAATCCATCCATCTCTTTTTCGGTCTTCCTCTTCCCGTATATCCTTCCACTTTCACATTCATAACTTTTTTAGTGATGTGGCATTCATTTCTCCTCATAACATGTCCATACCACGATAAACGGTTCGTGAATGCTTTACAGGTATTTTTCAAAAACTGACTTATACGTAGGCTTTTTTGTTATACTACTAATATAGCAGAGAAAAAATAATATAAATGAAATGAAATGAAAAATATTTATTCTTGCGCGCCATTCGACGCAAATAGAACTAACTAAAACACAGATAAGTATTAACATTTATACTATTTATAGTTTATAATCACAACACAGAAGTTATTGGCTACTATTTTAGCTACCACGAGAATTACAGGTGGCAACACCGCATAAGCCTTCCTTAATACTTATTGTAATTTATATTTTCACTGTAAGAGCTTTAGTATTTTCTTTGAAAAAATCAATTTAGCTACCTTCTACGATTAAAGGGATACAACCCTGTGACCGGCAGATAGACAAAGAGGTCCGTTGAAATGTAATAAAAATACCTACGTAATGGAAGTGGGTGTAATTCACAGACATGTAAGAAGAAGGTGTAATTAACAATTTAAGTATATTGTTTTCCATGTAACATTTATTTATTCCTTTACATGTTGTACATGTAAAAGTTGTGCTTAATTTGAGATCCTGTTATTTTATGTTGTATGGGCTTGCGTTTGGCCTTCGACTGACCCCATGCCATGACGAGGCCGAGGATGTAGCACGCGTACCCAGAAAAAGCCTATTCACTCTGGCCTTGAATACATCTAGGTTATAGGTGTCGGGAAACACAGACCCCGGGAGAGAGTTCCACTCCTTTGCTGTTCGTATAAGAAACCATGAAGCGAAGCGTTGTGTCCGGTACGCGGGATGTCGACAACGTATTGTTGGAAATTCCTGTTGCCATATTAATAATTTTGCAGGGTATTTATTATCAGAACTAAAGATCTGACTTTTGTTCATTTCCTTTTCGTCATTACGTAACCCCTGAAGGGTCGCCATAGTGGTACAAATGACCAGGAAATTTGTGCCAGTATCTCCCGGTCTAAAATCTTTCAACTCAAGGAATGACAGTACTGTAGACCAAAACTTCTAAAGATCCGCTCTCACTCATACCTTAAAAATAAAGCAATAAAATTAGTCAGTATATCATATACGCGTAATATGTCAACGCAAAACGGAATTTGAAACGCCTTCCTCATTACGACATAACATAAATGAGATTTGTTAACTAGTGTATCTAGACCTCTATGAAATATTAATCACGCACACATATGAAATTGAATCGAATGTCATTGGAGAAAGGGTTGAAGTTGGAAGGAAAAGAAGAAGCAGTTCATTGGTCGCAATCTATTTTAATTTAATTGTTGCCAAGTTAAAACTCTTCAGAGCAATATAAAATGTTATAGCTATTGCAAATCTTAGTCGATTACTTTTGAGATTTTAGATTTAATTATAAATACAATAGAGTTCCATTTTGTCTGACTTCAGTGGAAATATTTTTCATATTTCTTCATTTAGCGAAATATTATTTACCTATTCCTAAATAAAGCAAAATTTACGAGAACAAATAATGAAAGAATCATAACAATACCTAATCAGGCGAAAACCAATTCCACAATATCGTAAATTATCATTGACGTTTAAGAAAACAAGACCACATAAGATCAATAGAGTTACTATTTCATGCAATGTAATTAACTTGACATTCGCGGTCGATTTAAAAAGATCAAAGCAGCAGGGGTCACTTTAAACTAAATAAACTGGTAGCCTTAGCAAAACCGAGATCATTATTAGTTGCGCTAATGAAGAGGCTAGCCCTGTCATCCAATTACAGCCAGGGTCGACGCTTCATTAATACAGCTTTTGCAGCAGTTTCAACTACGTTTATTTTCCGACAATTTGCTGTATTTAAAAGAAGATTTAAATTCGTTCTAATAAGATAAAGAATCATGCGGCCAATCAAATTGTCACAGATTGGGACAAAGACGTGGTCTTTTACTGCTGGCCGCATAAATAAGCTCAGAGTCACTCAGCGAGCTATGGAACGAGCTATGCTCAGAATATCTCTACGAGATAGGGTCCGAAACGAGCACATTCGTAGGAGAACAAAAATTACCGATATAGCTCGTAGAGTTAGTAAGCTGAAGTGGCAATGGGCAGGCCACATCCCTCGAATAACCAATAATCGATGAGGAAGGAAGGTTCTCGAGTCACGACCACGTACTGAAAAGCGCTGAACGGGACAACCTCCCACCAGGTAGACCGACAACCTGGTCAGAGTCGCTGGGCTCCAATGGATGCAAGCGGCCCAAAACCGTTCGAAGTGGAAGTTGCAAAGAGGTGGGATTACAAAGATCTTAGTTCTTCTTGCTCTGTCTTCGACCCGCAAGATGAATATTGTCTAAAGAGGCTGCTATACCGTTGCCAATCAGCAACTAATCATGGGTAAATCAGATAAATATAGGGCGTTGAGTCGGTGACGTACGAAATACAAACTTTTTGGTTGGTACTTCGATTTTGCGGTGGCTGGGTGACAACCATTTTGCAACCCCCTAATAAGTAGAATAATTGATACTATTTCGAAAGTAATAAAAATCTGATGGAACACAAACCCCAAGTCAACATACGCTGACTTTGTTAGGTAAAAGTCAGGGCCGTCTTTAACCTATTGGAGGCCCTGGGCACATTAGGAATGAGGGCCCCCTATGACTATGGCCCCCCATAGTAACATTTTAATAAAATAAGTAAAAGGAGTAGATTCTAGATTTATCGAACTGCTTTATTTCTTTAAAATCATATTCAATTAGTAGGTACTTGTGATCCGGTTACAACCCAGTTAAAAACAACTCTTTTAGCATATCTATGCTTCTAGCTTTGACATAAGCAAAATCGTCAAACACTTCTTCAAAGTCTGTCTTTGACCACAAACAAACAATAGGCTACTGATTTGGCAGGAACTAGGGGGCCCCCATCGATCGCGGGGCCCTGGGCAATTGCCCAGAGTGCCCAGTGGAAAAGAGGGGTCTGGTAAAAGTCAAACAATTGTATATACTCACAGTGGAACAAAGGGAAGAACAGAACCCCTAAAAAGTTGACGGTAATTTTTCTTCTTCGACACACCGCAAACATAGTATATCAAGTCGGGGGTGAGTCATAAACGACATATTATCGCACACTCTTGTTCAGGACACGCGCATCCCGTATAAAATGATATAACAAGAAAGAACATACTAGTCTAGTTTGTGGGAATATACGGTAGTTTGTTGCTTACGAACACGCTAGTATATTGATCTTGGGGTGATCAGTGGGGTGATTACGTAACTAAATTTCAATCATTTTCGAACTGAAATCGGTTCAATAAATATAGCGGTTTCCTGGTAACTTTTTTACTTTCTGATAACGGCAAATACAAACAGTTGTTCATTAGAAATGGAACCATTTCCGATTTTGAAATATTTCTACCGAATCAGAGGTTATTTCAATCTGAATTTCATTGAAATAAAGTTACGTCATCCACGTACAGTATTAGGTGCAGCACAGACGACGGACTTTTTGCGCGTCGTGTGCGTTACTGCTTAGAATTGTAGGTATAGGTTCTATTTTTACAGACTCAAAAGTTCGGCGCGGTGCGGCTAGGTGCGGTCTGTCGTCAGCGCTGCAGCTTACAATCATCTAGCTTGTTGCATTCATTGATAAATACAGGCTTTTTTTTGTAATGATTAAACCATTTGCGCCAGCTAACTTTCAGCTATTCTACCCACCATAGCTCGTCGAGTGCTTTCAAGGTCTATATGACAGGATGTCAATTAAAACATTCGTCGAATTCTGAGTAGAGATTGAAACAATTGAATTTCAATCCTGAAACGATAATGATATAAGGTTTATAGTCGATTAATCTGTTTTCAGGATTAGAAGATATCGGTGACAGTTCACATTTTCCGGTTCACTCATACTACTTGCGAGAAACTAATATAATATTTTAACAAAAATATTTTAATTTCCATTTTATATCATTGCAAAAATACAATATATATCGCTATATATAACTAAGAAACAATTTCAGCAAATTAATACTATAGCTTGATAATTTTAAAAATTAAGAATTAGGATGTACTTAAAATACTTGCTGCATGAAACGGAACATTGACCTATAGTGATTGACAATGCTTGATCGACAGGGAAATTCAAAAAAGTATCGATATATGTTATATCGCTTATTTTTGAATTGGTTTATCAATATCGAAATATTTTTAATTACCAAAAAATGACAATATATCGGCACGATATCAAAGAGAGAGAGAATATTCTTACATTATTAGGTAAATATCAATTAACAAACATAATTTCTCATAAATCCTGTAATAATTATCTGAAAATAAGAACAACGATAATAGTACAGTATGATACATGTGTGCAAAGTTGGTAATTACACACGAGGTGGTATTAAGCAGTAAGACAGCGATAAGGAAATATAATTTGGAAACTAAAAGCACTAAAATGAAAATTGATTAGACTTTCTTTATTAACTTTCTCGATACGACAAAAAGTCGATTGGATATCGTTAAGGTGCATAACTATAATTGTCAAAAGTGATCTGTCACCGATATCTTCTAATCCTGAAAACACTTTAATATGATATAGTCTTGAGACATGAACGTAAGTGTAGTGTCAAATATCGTGACTATGATCCGTATGTTACTGGTAATAAGACACATGATATTGTTGAAGATTTTTGTCTTCATATTTCTTGACATTTTTATTATAATGATATCAAACGTGTCTATATAGTGACAATAGGTGATCTCTTTATCAGAAAGACGATAAATACCCAAAAAATTGGTATGAAATGTGGCAACATTTACGAGTATTTATAGGTACAATATAAAATTAAATAGTTTGAATGAGGCAACATAAAACAATGCCGATGTTACAGAGCAAATATGTTTTATTATTTACTAGCTGTTCTCCATACCATAGGCTATCTGCATGGCAAATTTCATGATGATCCGTTGAGTAGTGCTGAGTTTCTTGCCGGATTCTTCTCAGTTGAAGGCCGAGTTCCGAACCGGTGGTAACTTCAGTAAATGTGACCTTCATAAGTACCCTTCTGGGGCCTAAATTGAATAAATGGCTTTGACTTTGACTTTGACTTTGAGTAGTTGAGGCATGAAGGCGTAACAAACAAATAAACTCACTTTCGCATTTAGAATATTAGTTAGGATTAGGATAACAGGAGACCGCAATTGCATTACTTTGTAACTAAAAGTTAAAATAATTGAAAATTAATTTTCAGGTTCCAAAATATCTTCTAGCTTTAACGCAGTTGAAAAACATTGTCAAAGTCAAATTAATCCTGACAAAGAGCCATCACATTATGCACTTAGATACATTAGCTTAAAGTTATTTTTGCTGTACATTTAATGGTCTATGTTTGGAATTTCAATATTTATGTAAAGGTTGTTTTTAGAAACATTCCAGTGGTTCTGTAGAATAAATAATCATTTAGCTTTTGATGTTGAACAGTAGATGCAAAGCTTTGATAGCATTAAGTGAAAAGTTTATACATACATTGGTACATGATTAGAAAAAACATTGTTAATCGTGTTTGTAACATTTAATGGGAAGGATTATATGATCACAGTAAAATTTTATGATGATGATGATGATGATGATGATTAGCACTACCCTCAGCCAGTGCAACGACCGACCCATGTCCTATACAACCATTCAAGCATCAACCACCATGTAACTAACTTAGTTTATAATGACTGGTACCTGAATAGTTATATCGGAGTAACCATGGATAAACCAAGGGGTGCGTGGTATATAGGAGTGACACGCTCTGGGATGGGAGAGGACGGCCAGCCAACCGCAGCCAGCTGACCACAATCGACCGACTGTTCAGCCTATAGCCAATATTGGAAAATGGGAAGACGGGTACCGCAGACAGGGATGAGCGTTGGTGCATGATGAGTATATTCCTTGGTTATCTTCTTTCTTCTCTGGGTTCGGGTTTTGTTGTTGTGGTGGTGTAAGGTTATCTTCCAGAGCTGGATCTCAGCGAGTATGGTTCGCGTGTCTGTGGGTGTTCGGTGTCGGTTTCGGCTTCGCTATCCGTCTCGTCAATCAAGTATATATCTTGGACTGCCTTGGTATATTCCGTTTTGTTTTCCGCGAGTGCACGCCATTCGGCGTGGCTTTTGTTGTAGTATTCCATATCATGCGCCAAGGAATCTTTCCACGTAAATATCGGTCTTCCAACTTTGAGTTTTTTTGATGTGAATTTTAGTGCTGCTCTAAGGATGTGTGGCTGCTGTCGTCGTAAGATATGTCCGTAGTAGCACATGCGTTGGCACTTAAGTCTCTTCGTTATAGTTTTCCCGTCGAGGATGTCATTAACTTTTTTGGTGTTATTAAAATTGCGGGCACTTTTCAGCATGTACTGTACGATCATGCGCTCGTAGCGTCTTAGTTTTGATCTATTGGCTTTAGTTAGTGCGGCTGCTTTTAGACCGTAGCTCATTGATGGCTCAATGACCATCTTGTATAGTAACCGTGCCACTTGCCATTCCATTTGTGTTTCCTTTACAAAGGCGGTAAGAATTTTGGAGTTTTTCATTCCCAGTCTGCATCTTGTGTGAACTGTATCGTTTCTATTGAGATCTGAGGTTATAAACGTGCCGAGGTATTTAATTTCTTTGACTGGTATGACGTTAGTGCCTGCTAGGCGAATAAAGTTACGTGATATTTGCCTATTAGGGTCGCGAATGAGTACTTTTGTCTTCGTTTCATTGATATTCAGTCCTACTGTTTTCATTAAGTCTTTTATGCTCGTGAATATTTCGTCTAGTTTTGTAGCGTTATTTGAGACTATAACGACGTCGTCCGCAAAGGATAAGATTACCGGAAGTTTGATTCTTTCGTCGTGGTTTAGGCTAAGATACGGTGTTTCTTCTTCCAGTGTTTTTAGGACTTCGTCCATCAGGATGGTGAAGAGGCGTGGTGATAACGGGCAACCTTGTTTAACACCTTTTCCTTTCTTTATCCAGTCGGTCCGTTGGTTGTACCATTTCAGGCACGTGTATTCATTTAGACATGCTGCAATAATTCTATTAGTGAAGGCTATGTTTGTCCTTGTTTGTATTATATCTTTGAGTGCTGAGATGTCAACCGTGTCGAATGCTTTTTCAATATCGAGGGCTAAAACGTAGGTGGGAGATCCTGATCTCCACATTTCGTCCATTATTCTTCGAAGTGAGAACATGTGGTCGTCTGTAGATCTGTTTTTGAGAAACGCCGCTTGGTAATTACCTAGTTTACCGGTGATACTATCCAGTTGGAGTAGTAGGTAGCTGGCGTATATGCGGTAGCCTACATTGCATATTGTGATTCTTCTGTAGTCATTGATGCTTTTTGGGTTTTTGACTTTTGGGATTGGGACTTGAATGGTTTTCGTCCACGATGGAGGTATTATGTTTTGGGACCATGCCAGCTTCATGTGGCCGGTGATTTCTTCGAGGAGTGGTACTGGAGCAGCTTTGAATAGCTCTACTACTGTCTGATCGTCTCCTGGTGCGGTTCCGTTTCGCATGTTCTTGATTATGTCCTTGATGTGATCCACGGACGGACAGTCTGCTAGGTTGGACTGGTTTTCATTTTTTATTAGTACTAGCTCGTCTGGACCGGACGATTTTGCGAGTTCTTCTTCCCATTTGGATATCGGAATAAAGTATTTTTTCACATTATATTTGAGTGCCTGTTTGTGTTTCCTGTAGAAGTTGTAAGTAATCTTCATTCTCTGTGACGGATGGGCTTTGTTAAGATCTTTGAAGAAGGTTCGTGCAGCGTTCTGTTCGTCTTTATCGGTTATTTGTTGAAGGATATTTCTGTATTTTTTTATTTGTGCCTTAGCGTGCGGGTCATTAGGAGTCCAGTGCGCTCGGAATTTTGCTTGTTGTAGCTTTGCTAGAGCTAGTCGATGTTCCTTGGACCGTCCCGGTGTTGTGACTGAGAGGGTTTCTTTCGCGGACTGTTTCATGATGTGTAGCAGATCGTCCCAAGGTATACTTCCGTGGGTATCCCGTTGTTTTTTAGAAGTGAGCATCTCCAGTACCTTGGTTTGGTATTGTGCTTTTGTTGTTTTTCCTTCCAATCGAGTATAATCTAGTTGTTTGTGGTTGAATTGGTTTGTCTTGTTTTGTTGTCTTGCTGTGTTTGTTTTATCTTTGAGTGATGGTGGTTTACCTTTTGGTCCATTGCGGGTTGGATTCTTGTTGGTTTTTGTGAGTCTTATCGGATTGATTTCTCCCCATATTAGTTTATGGTCTGATATACTTGTTAGAAATTCCCCTTTGATAAAGGTGTAGAAGTATGGAGTTGTCCTAGATGAGAGTATGTGGTCGAGTTGAGATGCCTTATTTCCAGCTTGCCAGGTCTTCTTGCAGCTTGCGCGACCGAAGGATGTATCTAGTCTTAGTTTCTCCTTCCTTATAAAGTCTGTTAGTATTTCTCCGTTCGTGTTCGAGGTTGTGTGATATATGTTGTGCGATATCTGTTTGCTGTCGCGTAGGTCTTTGACTCGCTCTATTCCAATGTGGGCATTGAAGTCCCCGAGGATGACCAATGTGGAATTTTGTGGCTGGCTTTTTATGAGACTGGCTAGTTCTATGAATGTCTTCACTGCCTTGGAGGTGTTGTTTGGTATGTGCACCGAGATGATATACCATTTGGTGTGGTTTGGTGCGGTGACTATTGAAGCGGTGACGTTTGTGTCTTTGCTCTTGTTTGCATTATCGACAATAAGATTGTGATTTTTTCTTGTAAGAGTTGCTAATCCGCGGCGTTTGTTGCCCCCGCCTGTTAGAAACCATTTGTAGTGCTTCGAGTCGTATGTTCCTGACTTCATGCCCGTTTCTTGCAGGCATCCTATATGTATTCCTCGTTGTGTTAGTTCTGTGTCTATTGCATGTTTTGTTGTGGGGCTAGATGCCCCTCGAACATTCCATGTTGCTATCCTTAGATTTTCAATGATATGTATTTGCTTTGTGTGATGCGCTTTTCCTCGTAGTACTGTATAGCCTGTGTCGTCCGGGTAGCTCATCTGGGAGGGGTTGCTGGCGTTACTGCTATTAGGTGTCAATTTGTGGACGGTTTGTGTTGGGCTGTGGGAGGCGGTTAGGCTGTCGTAGTGGTTATTGTTAAATAGTAGATTTATAGCTCCGACCGCTTCCTCTGGGTTTTTTGGGTAGAAGTGGAGCGTGCTTGTTGGTAGGTTTGCTTGGTGTACATTGATGTTGATATGATAAAACTGCGCTGCTGCAATTAGGACGTCCGTGCCACCCCATTCTCCCGCAGTGAATTGTTTTTTAACGTATCTGTTTATTTCCCGTTCTACATTTATTTCAGAGGGGTCTAGGTTACTGATTATAGCGTTCCGAATTGTCTGTTGGTTCCTGTTTTCTTCGATGTATTTTGCGAGGTCCCGCCTTATTGCATGGTGGTCAAATGTCAGGTAAAAGAGGTTGTTGATTTGGTCTGCTATTGCTCGGAAGAGGCAGTTTCCATCGCCTTGCATATGTTTTATTTCCATCTTGTTAGGGTTTTTAGTTGTTGATTGTGCTGGTTTTATCTGTTGGAGAGAGCTTAAAACTACTGCTGTTCTGGTTTGGTCTTTGAACCGTTAGTATTTTACAGTTATAATGATTGATATAGGTATATGGACTACGTGTTATTATACTATAGAATGGCTTGGCATGGTTTTGTTATTCTCCCGGATGATTGTTGTGTGATGAGGTGTGGTATTTAGCTATGAAGGGAGGGATTTATTTATAAAAATATTGTTTCTCGTAACCAATTCTATTTGGATTTTATTACTGTATTATACTAGGTACTCTTACAATATATTACTTGCAGGTTCTTGTGTAAGTGCCTAGGACTTTAAGGGCTGCGGGGATGCTATTAATTGCAACTTGTTAGAAGTATCTTTTATAAGCTTTATGAGTCCTGGATTACTGAATGGAAGACATAAACAAATTTATTTATTTAACAAAGTTCCTGGATTAAGTAAGTAAACTATGTTCGTGTTGAGAATTGACCTAACTGGTGTTTTGTCTTAGCTACCATGCATGGATGGGTCTCACCGGGTTTTGGTAGTAGGGCTCGATGGTGGTGCTCTTATCGCTACCCGGCGCCTTACACTTTTATTAACACAGGCACACGCGTCACTTTGTTTCGGTTCGGATCCAGCTAGGTGGACAATCGTTCGCGACGGCGGTCGGTGCGTTTCTCATATGATCACAGTAAAATTTTATAGTGATAAATCTCTTTAGTAGAGTTTTCTTTACCCGAGTTTAGTATATCCTAATCATAACTAATATTACAAATGAGAAAGTGAGTTTGATTGTTTGTTACGCTTTTACGCCCCGACTACTCAACCGATCATGATGAAATTTGGCATGCAGATAGCCAATGATATGGAGAGTTTGGAGAGTTCTTTCACATCCTTTTTAATAATATTTTACTTTCGTTTTTGGTATAAGTGCGTTGTGAACCAAGACTGGGATTTCGATTTTGGGACTCGTAGTACCCAACTGATATGGCTTACCGATGTACCTGCGCAGAAGCTACATTTTCAAAGCGCGGGAAACGCTATTGGTCGGCAGGTGCCGCAATGTTAGCGCGCGCCGTGCGGAGGGGCGTCACCTGCGAGTGAGACGGAACTAACAGCTGCAGTATATTATGAATCTTATAGTAGTGATCTGAGGTTGATTGTAAGTTTTAAGCATTCTTTCGTTAATCTTCGGGGCCATACTTTCTTTTCTTTTTTTTTTTTGTCAAGAGTTTTTATTATGTTAACAGCATTCCCGCACATAATAATGTGTCGTATAATTTTAGTAACTCGGTCGTCATATTTGCATACAAAGTGCGGCCGCCGTAGGGTCCCGCATTTTTCACAAGCAAATAATGGACGTTAAATATTTTAACGGGTACCTTTTCTTGAAGAATAGTGACGATATTTTATTATTTATAACCGCCATCTTTTGGTGTAACGATCCCACGACTTATTTTCAATGTTTACGATCGGAAGGGATTTTTTTCGGGTCTTTTTATGTGAATTTTAATGGTACACGTGTTTATCAATTTATGAAAGTTTTATGTGCTAGTTATGTTCGACTACAAGCTGTGAGAAATATAAATCAACTCATGTTGTATGGGTATTTCTAACATGAAAGAAATAAAACAGAAGAGAAACCAGGATTGGACGTAATAGGTATACATTACTTTTAATATCGAGAAACCGAGTGAACAGGTGCTGCTTGTGGGGGCTGGTCTGCTTAAGTTTGCTATTTATTTACTTATTTAAATATCGAGTCAGTCTACTTTGTAGTTTTGCCGCCGCGCCGGGGCACGCAATTGTTGTCAGTGCGATTAGACTGTAAATATTATGTAATGAGTCTAAGCTTGTTTTGAAAAGAGTAATTGCTGATTTTATTGCCGGCTATTCTCAGCAAATGCAACCTTCCGAACCGGTATTAGAGTCAGACTTTTTATAAGTGCCTGCGAAGGTATATTTAAATGAATGATTTTGAATTTCGAGTAAAAAGCTAAGTTGATGAGGTTAACATTTCATCACGAACTTTACTATCACTTATTTTTATTGTATAAGTGTAACTTAATCTGTTCTGATTTGTGAATGCTTCTTTAATTACGGCTTCTGTCAAAATAATAGCTTAGTGTCCTGAAAAAATAATAACGCCCGTCATTAACATTATCAAAAAATATTAGACACGTATTTTTTCTTGTGTCAGCCAAACAAAAAATGACGAAAATATAGTGTGTTGAAATTCCGCGTGACGTCACACTTTTCACAAACAAGTGACGTGACGAGCCCCCACCCGAATTTTAGCGCGCTTTATCTGTGTCAATTTTTATTAATTTGATATAATAAAGAATACGTGTCCAATATTTTTTTATAATCTAACTGACGAACTACTTTGTTTTTTTTTTAGGCTACATCCCTATTATGAGGGAAATAATGTAAGTTAGTACTTACTATAAGAATATAGGTAGTTTGCTACAAATTCACAATACAGTATCTATCTTACAAGCACTACATAATTTATTCACGACCTCTTTACAGAAATGTATATAAAAGCTATTAACTTACGCAAATATTATATCTAATTTATTTTGCTATACAATACTTGAACGAGCATAGAAGGATTATCCATTTCGCATAATACCTATTTCAGTAAATCCATACTGTCAAAACTACACACGCGAATATAGACTTCAGTGGAGAGATATTAGCGGTCAAAATATCATACATGATAGGTTATTCTTGTCGACTGAAGCAAAATGTAACTGAGAGATGTCACAGATGTATAAAATGGCAATTTTAACGATGGCCGAAGATTAAAACGGTGTTGCCAGTGTGATGTAAGCGCAGAAAATTGTGTAGCCATCTGTCTGTCCCCCGTCCTTAATATTCAGCGACGGTCAGCTTAGTGTTTAGCCATCATACCGTAGTGTAATGGTGCAGCTTAGAAGTAATGTTAATTTACATCAAAGTTGGTTCGGTACCTTACCGGTGGATACCTCGACTTTTTTACAGTACTACAGCAGCGATACTGTTTCTTTCCCCAGATGTCATCTAATTTGGTAAACCTACTGGCTTTGCAAAATTCATAATAAGGGCAGGCTAAAGTTGTTAAAATATCATCATCATCATCATATCAGCCCATTCGATGTCCACTGCTGAACATAGGCCTCCCCCATTGATTTCCACTTCAAACGGTTCTGGGCCGCTTGTATCCAGCAGCGCCCAGCGACTCTGACCAGGTCGTCGGTCCACCTGGTGGGAGGTCGTCCCGCTCGGCGCTTTCCAGTACGTGGTCGCCACTCGAAAACCTTTCTTCCCTAGCGGTTATCGGCTCTTCGAGCGATGTGGCCTGCCCATTGCCACTTCAGCTTACTAACTCTACGAGCTATGTCGGTCGTTTTCGTTCTACTACGAATGTCCTCATTTCGGACCCTGTCACAGAGATATTCCGAGTATTCGTTCCATAGCTCGCTGAGTGAGCTTATTTAAGCGGCCAGCAGTGAAAGACCACGTCTCTGTCCCGTATGGTAGCACGCACTGATTGAATACCTTAGTCTTAAAATATAGACAAAATAAATTAAGTAGTAATTAAGATAATGATAGCTCAGTGGTAGTGACGTCGGACACCGAGACGAAGGTCTCGGGCTTGAATTCTACAATGAGCTTGAGCTTTCGGTGAAGGGAAACATCGTGAGGAAGCCATAGCACAGTGGTAGGGTACTTTGTAGTACCCATCTGGCTGGCTACCACCCTCAAGTTGAATATCTGTCGCCAAGCACCTATCGGTGTGTTCCGACAGCTGCACTTGAGAGCCAGTTCCCTTTAGGCTTTGTGTGCTTACCACCTTCGGTCGCATTGTGGTCAAACACCAGTAAAAAATAAAATAAAAACGTAAATTAATGTCGCTTTTATATTAATAAAGATTAAGACAATATAGGGTGAGATTAAAAGAACGGGAAAGTTGGAAACATAGTCTGTTTTTTTATATTATAAAGTCTTGTAATGCGCCTCGATCTCACAATGGTAAGTTTTTAATATGATTGAAGGTGGTAAGCACACAGCTTTGGATATTGAAAAATGATTTTTCAAAACTAGGAAAAATACAAATAGGAACTTGTTGCGGTGTAATAGAAGCCGTATAATCTGACGTTGCAACGTTTTTCCAATAGCTTACGTACATGGCAGTCTTGCTATGAGAATAATATCGTATACAAGGATACATAGCCAGGGTATCTATACTTGTACATACATCTGATGTTGGCCTTTAGGTTAGATACACCACTAACATTACCGTGGATGAAAAGTACCATTACACAAGTTTAATGAAGTTTTTTTTTTTTTTGTACGTCTTCAGCTATACGGTGTAAATTCTTTTATTAGGGTGTCCTATAAACCCTCACCTTGCTATTCCAATTTACCTTCTACGGTCACTAATCACCGAAACATCTATACATATTGTTCTAAGAAGGTAAAAAAAAACAAATAAAAAAAAAACCCGGTACTGATGTTTAACCTTAAGAGGAAACGCTGGTGGCGTTTGTTCCATACAAACGTAATCCTCAGTTTCCTCTCTGGATAATGACACTAAAGCTTTGATTATTTTAACATGCAATCTGTAGGTACCACTGTATGTCTCTCGGTTGTGTTTTTCTCCATAAATTAATTATTATAAGAATTAGGAGCCTTCTAAAATGACAAAAACTGACCATTTTTACTGCCCTTATCAGACGTCCAGCAAACAAATTTGACGAATATAAAAAATAAAAGGAAAACCGACAGACATAGCCAAAGCCCTTCTTATTATACAGGGTGTTGTTTTGGTCGGCGACAAGCGACCCAGGAGCGGTAGTACAAAATATATATTCCCCAAAAATGGACTTAATTCCATTAAATACTGTAAATATGTTGAAAAATACCTTATTCAATTTGAAATAAAATTACTGCAAAGTATGGTTGCTAGGCACGTGCACAGACTAGAGCTAGGCGCAAGCCGCCATCGCCACACCCCTTTACTCCCTCCTACTCCCGTTGAGTATTATGTCTACACTTTAGCTTATTACATGACTTTCAAAATTTTAATTTTTTTATTTTTATTATTAAAAAAAAATAAAGTATTTTTTTTATATTTTTTTTAGCACCAGTATCATTTGTATTATCGACCCTGAGTCGCTCGTCGCTGACCAAAACAACAACCTGTATACTTGAAAAAAAAAAAAAAAACGATCCAGTATTGGAGGAGGAAACTGGGGATTACGAAATAGCGATTTCGTCTATTTTAAATAGGTATAATCGATCCAAGCTGCAGTTGTCTCTATCGTCCCTCATACATTTATATGCCAGCAACAACGCCACAGCAATAGATTTGTTAAATACCTATTTTTCAAATTTCATGCAGCCATCCTTTCCTCTTAACACTCATCTTTCATCATCAACACTCATCATTTGGGGTCTCGGTAAAAATAACTATTTATATCTACAAATGTGTGTATTTTATTTATTACTGTAGTCAACATTTTCACAGATACTTCATATATTTCAAACCCTTTGGCTATGGTGACCCGCTCCGGTCATAACTACATTGGTATAAAAAATGAAACTGTGTGAACAGTTTTTAAAATTGACATCCAACCCTTTTATTTAACAGCTAACTGAGAATTTTAACCAGATATCCCGTCATATGTAGCTAACAAACAAACCAACAAAACTTTGATACGAAACCGCTGTGAATTTCATGGAAAAAATAGCACACTGAAGAACTATACAGACTTTTTTCATTCCGTTCCAAAATGGAGACTAAAAATTCAGTTTCGAAAAATCGTACACAACATGTGACGTAACGCGTTTTCAACTTGTCCAAAAATGTTGGTTGAGATTTCAAAATTCTGTATGTATTTGGTTGGATATTAGGTCGAAATACCTAATGGTAATTTTGTTTTGATACTCCTTTAGGTATGATTATTGTACTGTATATTTTATCTGTCTGGCAACACGCATTTATATATGTTTATAGGTAGTGGCACCAAAAGATGACCGACCCCCAATAGATGAACGATCGAACGAAAATTAAAGAAATATAATATAATCCCTAAATTTACATGTTTGCAATATTTTTTTCCCCATAAGGCAATATTTTTTCTTCTATATTCCTTAACAACATTGACAATGACAGCCCAGACGCGCTTGCGGTGAATTTTTTATGTGTACGGTACCCGCCAATTTCGGTTTTATATGGAAACCTTCTAACGGTAAGTCCCTCCAAATTTAAGAACATTGTCAGCGTATAGAAAGAATTAATGTCATATTAGAGCAGTTTTGGTTGGAATAAAATCTTGATATATTCTGCTTTCAATAACTTAATAAATATTATTACATTATTTACCGTTTTTTAGAGAAATTTACTGTTCAAGTAATGGATTCAATTTTGTTCACTTGATCCAATAGATGAACGGCGTTCAACTAATGGAAAAAGGTCTAATTTTTATACCCATTAAAATCTTTAAGTTAACGATTAAACACAAAAACAAAAATACTCAAATTAATTTTATTAAATTTATGAACTTAGTTACCAAAAGTTGAACAAATTATTTTAGAGTTTTTGATTATGTTAAACCTAACTTTCCTATAGAATCACCATTAAGATCGGTGGTCGAAATTTGAACGGTTCACATTTTATTCGTTCAACCTTTGGGTATATTTGCCTCAAGTTGAACGAATAATATTCACTAAGAATATTATTCGTTCATTTTATGGTTCATTAATCCATTAAATGAATGAACTAATATGGAATCTACTCCTATTCAAATGTTAGTTCAATTTTTGGCTACAAAACGTTCATAATTAGGGCTCAGTGTTCAACTATAGGGGTAAAACCTAAATTTTCCTACATTTACAATTTTTAAAAAAATATTTGTAGATGTAGGATATAATTACTTTAATCCTTCAATTAATAAGGATTTAAGGTATTATTGAAAAAACCACAAGCGCCTATGTCATGAAATGACTGAGTTATAGCTATTTAAAGATGGACAAAACCCTTAAACGTTCATTTATTGGTGCCTCTACCCTATATTTTTTTTTTCTGACCGTAAATAATCAAGTATAATACGATGTACAGTATTACCCAACTGATAAGGCGCGTCGTTAATCTTCGTTCGCACAGAAAACAAAGTGGCCCCGAAGATTAACGAAAGAATGCTTGAAACTTACAATCAACCTTAGATCACTATTATAAGGTTCATAATACACTGCAGCTGTTAGTTCCGTCTCTACTCGCAAGTCACGCCCCGCACGGCGCGCGCTAACATGGCGGCAGCTGCCGACCAATAGCGTTCCCCGCGCTTTGAAAATGTATCATCTGCGCAGGTACATCTGTAAGCCATATTAGTTGGGTACTACTGTATCTATGAATGCATCTACAAATTGCTCACGCTTCGCACAAAGTAATTTTGTTAACGGTCATCACTCTATAAATATTCTTACTCTATGATAACACCTAACATTTTTCAATAAACAATAATTTTACATTTGCGTACGCGTACATACATTTCCCTCAAATTTGCACAAGTTTAGCTATTTGTACGTTTTGCCTAGTAAAGTGCCGGCAATGTATCAACAAGTCGATAACCATTCAACCACGGCGACCAACGGCGTGTGAACCGACGAGCGGTGAATGAACGAGTGACCTGTGAGTGAATGGAGTGAAATTTAAATTTCAGATATAGAACGAATAACTTGGAATGATTTGTTCGCTTGTATTAGTTCTTTATGCCAAAGGGATTTTGGTTTTAATAGGTTTCGGGTTTTCACGGGGATTTTAGGGTTTTTTTATTCAGGCCAAATATTGTATGTTAGACTAGCTTTATAGCCCGCGACTTCGTCCGCGTAGATTATTTATTTTTTCTAGATATTAATCATTGTAACAATATAGAGCTTTGTTCATGGCTATTGTCCGCCACTACGTGTGATATTGACAAAAGTTCAGGTAGATTAAGAGCTCATATGCGAGGATGCCACATAAAACTGAAACAGTCCTGCCGCAAATCAACTCTAGCAAATTTCAGAGTTTTTCCCTGTGACTACAAACCTTAATTAGGAACTGTTATCTTTTAAATTCAAACGGAAGGTGATTTGGGATCAATGATATACGCGGCAAGAAGACTGTTTCTCCTCTGGCAGAACCAGTAAATATTTTGGCCTCAATAACATTGCAGCGGAGAGCTGTTACTTGTAGTCTCGTTCCACAGCACAATTTTGGAGGCCTTATCTCTCTTTCCCTCATGTCTGAGGATCGTGGTCAACATCGGGTTTGCTTCTAGAGCGAATGATCTGCCTCCACTGGTTTCTGTCTTCTGGTTTCTGTAAAACTCTCTGTAAAAGTCTCCATACATGAAAATGAGGAATACCAATGCTCGTATTAACCGGATCTTTGTTTTAATACCGATTCCTCTCTTTTTCCTGATGTTGTTTAGGCGAGTTCAATACGCCAATACCATAAGCCGAAATAATAAATTTTGAAATTTTCACTCCGAAAATAAAGAACTTCATATACTAAATTTAATCCCCCTTTTCACTCCTTAAGGGTTCAAATTCCAACAACACCGATATTCGTTGCGTTAGTTTATAACCATAAGCTTAAATAATAAATTTAGTGTACTTCCATACACAAATTCATCCCCCTTTTTACCCTTTCGGGATCGGAATTATCAAAAATGTTGAGGCACATATAAATTAAGTTTCAATTGTCAACCTAAACACAAAATTTGAAGGTCCTAACTTGAAACTGATGGACTTTCATATAAACTTGCATCCCCTATTTTACCCCCTTAAGGATGGAATATCCAAAAATCCTTAGTGGTTGCCTACACTGTGTAATAATATATTAAGTGACGTTTACTTTGAAACTGAATGACTTACATACATCCCATACCTTTTCACCCTGTCGGGGGTGGAATTGTCAAAAAAGCTGAAACATGTGTAAATTAATTTTCAATCGTTAGCCTAAATACAAAATTTGAAGATCCTAACTTCAAAACTGACGAACTTTCATACAAACTTTCATCCCCTATTTTACCCCCTAGGAGTGGAATTTCCAAAAATCCTTCCTTACTGAATACCTACACTGTATAATATTAAATTTAGTGAAGTTTACTTTGAAATTGAAGGACTTGCATACGCAACTTCATCTCCCTTTTCCTCCCTTCGGTGGTGGAATAATCACAAACGCTGAGATAACTATACATTAATTTTCAATCATCAGCCTAAAAACAAAATTTGAAGATCCAAACTTCAAAACTGACGGACTTGCATACAAACTTTCATTCCTTATTTTACCCTGTTAGGGGTGGAGTTTCCAAAAATCCTTCCTTAGTGGATGCCTACACCATATAATAATACATGTAGTGAAGTTTACTTTGAAATTGAAGGACTTGCATACACAACTTCATCCCCCTTTTCCTCCCTTCGGTGGTGGAATTATTACAAACGCTGAGATAACTATATATTAATTTTCAATCGTCAGCCTAAACACAAAATTTGAAGATCCTAACTTCAAAACTGACGGACTTGCATACAAACTTTCATCCCTTATTTTACCCTGTTAGGGGTGGAATTTTCAAAAATCCTTCCTTAGTGGAGGCCTACACCGTATAATAATACATTTAGTGAAGTTTACTTTGAAATTGAAGGACTTGCATACCCAACTTCATCCCCCTTTTCCTCCCTTCGGTGGTGGAATTATCACAAACGCTGAGATAACTATACATTAATTTTCAATCGTCAGCCTAAACACAAAATTTGAAGATCCTAACTACAAAACTGACGGACTTGCATACAAACTTTCATCCCTTATTTTACCCTGTTAGGGGTGGAGTTTCCAAAAATCCTTCCTTAGTGGATGCCTACACCGTATAATAATACATTTAGTGAAGTTTACTTTGAAATTGAAGGACTTACATACACAACTTCATCCCCCTTTTCCTCCCTTCGGTGGTGGAATTATTACAAACGCTGAGATAACTATATATACATTTTCAATCGTCAGCCTAACTAAACACAAAATTTGAAGATCCTAACTTCAAAACTGACGGACTTGCATACAAACTTTCATCCCTCATTTTACCCTGTTAGGGGTGGAATTTCCAAAAATCCTTCCTTACTGGATGCCTACACCGTATAATAATACATTTAGTGAAGTTTACTTTGAAATTGAAGGACTTGCATACCCAACTTCATCCCCCTTTTCCTCCCTTCGGTGGTGGAATTATCACAAACGCTGAGATAACTACACATTAATTTTCAATCGTCAGCCTAAACACAAAATTTGAAGATCCTAACTTCAAAACTGACGGACTTGCATACAAACTGTCATCCCCTATTTTACCCTCTTAGGGGTGGAATTTCCAAAAATCCTTCCTTAGTGGATGCCTACACCATATAATAATACATGTAGTGAAGTTTACTTTGAAATTGAAGGACTTGCATACACAACTTCATCCCCCTTTTCCTCCCTTCGGTGGTGGAATTATTACAAACGCTGAGATAACTATATATTAATTTTCAATCGTCAGCCTAAACACAAAATTCGAAGATCCTAACTTCAAAACTGACGGACTTGCATACAAACTTAAATCCCTTATTTTACCCTGTTAGGGGTGGAATTTCCAAAAATCCTTCCTTAGTGGATGCCTTCACCGTATAATAATACATTTAGTGAAGTTTACTTTGAAATTGAAGGACTTGCATACCCAACTTCATCCCCCTTTTCCTCCCTTCGGTGGTGGAATTATCACAAACGCTGAGATAACTATACATTAATTTTCAATCGTCAGCCTAAACACAAAATTTGAAGATCCTAACTTCAAAACTGAATGACTTGCATACAAACTTTCTTCCCTTATTTTACCCTGTTAGGGGTGGAGTTTCCAAAAATCCTTCCTTAGTGGATGCCTACACCGTATAATAATACATTTAGTGAAGTTTACTTTGAAATTGAAGGACTTGCATACACAACTTCATCCCCCTTTTCCTCCTTTCGGTGGTGGAATTATTACAAACGCTGAGATAACTATTTATTAATTTTCAATCGTCAGCCTAAACACAAAATTTGAAGATCCTAACTTCAAAACTGACGGACTTGCATACAAACTTTCATCCCTCATTTTACCCTGTTAGGGGTGGAATTTCCAAAAATCCTTCCTTAGTGGATGCCTACACCGTATAATAATACATTTAGTGAAGTTTACTTTGAAATTGAAGGACTTGCATACCCAACTTCATCCCCCTTTTCCTCCCTTCGGTGGTGGAATTATCACAAACGCTGAGATAACTACACATTAATTTTCAATCGTCAGCCTAAACACAAAATTTGAAGATCCTAACTTCAAAACTGACGGACTTGCATACAAACTGTCATCCCCTATTTTACCCTCTTAGGGGTGGAATTTCCAAAAATCCTTCCTTAGTGGATGCCTCCACTGTATAAGGTATCTTTGTGCAAAATTTCAAATCTCTAGGTCCAGCGGTTTGGGCTGTGGGCTGATATATCAACAATCAGTTTATCATTTTATATATTAAGATGTGCATATAGTATAACTAAAATATTGTCGAATAGATTTTTCGTTTAAATGGGTTCGGTTTTAAATTTTAGGATTTAGTTACGAGTAAAATTATCCTATCGTTTAGTAATCTATCCTCAAGAAGGAAGTTTTTTTTTATAAACATGGTACTTATTTTTCACATGAAAAACTAAACTACATTTAAATTATAAAAATAATATACTGGGTGTACAGTATCCCAAGTTATCCACTTTTGTGGTACTAGGCGCACAGATCGCGGAAGAGAAAATTTTATATTTGACACAAAATGATAATGACCCTCATTGACCAAATAAATTTGGAACACCTAGTTGTATTTCAAATCGAGTGTTTCCGTGCATCGGAAGGCAAGTTGGTCCCGGTTATCACTTAATTGTGCTAGTTTGGAGGCCTCCTAGGCGGCTTGAAAAAGCCCAACTGTAGGTTGACCACTAGCCTACCTCCACCGATCCGCAGTGGGCACACGTGGTGGAGTATTGCCCATTCCCTTTCACCCTCATTTGTGATAACCAGTATACATGGAAGTAATGATAAAAAAACACGTTGAAATCACGGCCCGCAGGCAAGGTTCCCAAAAAGCAGGCGACGTATTTAGATTATACTGAAAGAGAGTTTTTGCTACAAATATGTTTCCCTGAGAATCTCAAGGTATTTCAAATATTTCATGCAAAGAGATGAAAAATATTTAAAAATGCTGAATTGAAAATGCAAGTAAGGCACTGTACCAATCACACATATGTCGCCCCATTTATGTATTCAAGCTTGTGTTATTTTGTACGTGCTCTGAATGGAGAGCGTAGTGTTGTCAAGTGTCGATAATTTCTGGTATCATAATATGAGCTAGTTTTGCATGGTATCACAAGTTACCTTTGTTCTGTAAAATGACGATATTAAAGTACCTATTGCAAAATAATGAAGTGAAAGGATGTTGGCATATTTTATTTTGATACTATAGCTGTCCCCCTCGGTTTCACCCGCGTTTCCTTTGTCCTTCTTCATACCATAGGCTATCTACTTGGCAAATTTTATCGTGTTCGGTTGAGACGTTAAGGTATGAAAGCGTAACAAACAAACTCACATTCGCATTTATAATATTAGTAATAATAAGGATTTTAATACATCAGATTATACTTAGTGTATTATTAAACTAAATTAACGTAACTACACACAAACTCACAGACAATTACTAAAAAACTAAAGAGTTTAAAGTAAGTTTAGAAAAACCAGCGACTCGATCACTTTCTAACGTATATAGCAAAAAGAGATGAGGCTATTTTTAAACCTGGGTTTGCTACAATGTATTTTAATTAAGGGGATGAAGTTTCCATCACACAGATTATAACCATTAAAACATAGAGCTAAAATACTGTTTTTAATATTCAAATACCTTCTGATAACTATCCGATGGTAAGTAAATGCTAATCTTGAGCGCGATCTCCGTTTTCATAAATTTTTCATAAGACGTAGAGTGAACTTTCGTATTTTAGCATTTTCGATTTTTACTTATCGACTATCGTTCCTATGATACTGGTATAGGTGCATTACTTATTCAATTTCCTTAGGAAATTATGTAAATTTCTTATTTTTTTAAATTGGAAATTTGTTTTTTACTCCTATAATATTAATATCATCGATTTATCATGACTTGCCTGCTTTGTCCCCAATCGCCATTATATAAATAATTGAAATCTGTTTAAATATTTTACAACATATAATGCTCATTTCTCAAGTACTGACATTTTGCACCGCTCTATTTTAAGTTTAAACGAGACAAAATAGATACTCTGTGTGTATGTCATCTTATAATATAATATAATTTCAAGCTTTTCTAGTATTATCCATATTTAATTAATTTTCCCTTCTTTTAACGTATGTATCATTTTTAGTTTCTTTTGGTTTTAACATTTTTTTTAGTATCCTTGGATAGCATAGTTTTAACATTGACTATAATTCTCACGTTCTTCTACTTTTTATGTAACTAATATATTGTCGCACTGTTTTGTTTTTCTAAATAAAATAAAATTCACCGTATTATCTCTTTCCTTGCTCATACACCGCGACGTTTCTAAGACGAATACATAGTCACGGTGTATAAAATTATCGACAAATTAACGAAAGACAATAACATAATAGCAACACTAGTTCGGAATCAGAGATGCAGCGAATGGCGTTTATTATTTTATTTTATGGGACCATATTGTGATTCAATAATGACCTACAAAGAAGGCTCCCCACTTTAAAGATTGAATTATAAAAACTTCTTCTAAGTGCTCACCTACATTATAAAAAGAAAATACAAATTCACATTTCTAGTCCTAGTAGTTTTGGCTGTGCGATGATGTCAATCAATCAGTCATGGTTTCTCCTGTTATATTAATGACTAGCTTCTGCTCGCGGCTTCGTCCGCGTGGCCTACAGGAATCAAATGACATATTTTTCTACAACAATAAAACAAAACAACTTCATCCCGCTAATAATTCCACCCTCGAAGGAAAAACGCTGAGACACTTTTACAGGTTGTTTTGGTCAGCGACGAGCAACTCAGGGTCGATAATACAAATGATACTGGTGCTAAAAAAATATAAAAAAAATACTAAATTTTTTTTTAATTATAAAAATAAAAAAATAAAAATTTTGAAAATCATGTAATAAGCTAAAGTGTAGACATAATACTCAACGGGAGTGCGAGGGAGTAAAGGGGTGGGCCGATGGCGGCTTGGGCCTAGCTCTAGTCTGTGCACGTGCCGAGTAACCATACTTTGCGGTAATTTTATTTCAAATTGAATAAGGTATTTCTCAACGCATTTACAATATTTAATGGAATTAAGTCCATTTTTGGGGAATATATTTTTTGTACTACCGCTCCTGGGTCGCTTGTCGCCGACCAAAACAACACCTGTATATTAATTTCCAATCTTCAGTATATATATACACAAAATGTGATGATCCTAACTTCGAAAATGACGGACTTTCATACAAACTTTCATCCCCTATTTTACCCCCTTAGGGGTGGAATTCAGAAAAACCCTTTCTTAGTGGATATTTACTCCTCACAAAGAATATACCCTCTAAATTTTATATCTCTAGGACCAGTGGTTTAGGCTGTACATTGATATATCAGTCAATCAGTCAGTCAGGACTTTGAATTTTATATATATAGATGATGAAGTTAAAACATTTTTTTGTTTTATTTTTATTTTGATTTTATTAATCTCTAGTTAAAACAGAATTTATTGATTAAGGTTAGAGCGAGGAAACATACAATATTATTCCCAGCAGCAGTCGGTTGTCAATGGCCGATTCGAAAATGCTAATGATTCTAGTTCATTGTGAAGATTTTTTTGTTAGATGGATGATAAGATCATAGCAATACCTGAAGAATTTCCAATGTGTCGCTTTACACTACTTTACTACAAAGTACTTTGTTTATTTTATGATTTCGATTACCTACCATTTGAAGGCTTAAACTAAGCAGAGCTTGTCTATGACAACTAGAAAACTGATATACTTTTCAAACTTAAAAAAATCTATATACACAACAATCGTTACAGAATCGCCTGTTCTCATTTCCGACCAATTTCTGCTCCGAGTAATTCAGTTACAACTCAGAAGAAGTCGTGCATCGGAAACACATGAAGTCGAAGCTACAGTGAAACTTTTCGTACCGTGAGGTTAAGCAGAAAGTTTGGAAAGCCATCTTTGAGAATTGAAAGGTATCGAAAAACATTTCAACTACTTGATAATTATATTTCTCAACTCATGTTAGATATTTATAAGATACTAGCGGACCCGGCGAACTTCGTTTCGCCTAGAAGTCGAATGTCAAATCATCGTCAATAGTCACAAAACCGACCAAGAGAGAGTCGGAGAGTTGTATATTTTTCAATCTTTCTGAGAGATTTTCTTAATATTTGTTTCCGTAAGAACCTTGTACAGAGTATTAGAAAACTACAAAAAAAAAATAAGCCAAATCGGTCAAGCCGTTTTCATGTTATGTCGTGACAACGGAAAACGGGTTTCATTTTTATATATATAGATAGATTATTTCATATTGGTTGGATCATTATTATGTTAGAAGGATTGAGTGATGTGGCAACACTGACCATAACGTAAATAGCAAAGCTTATAAAAGACATAATTATAAAATCATTGTTTTACCCGGTTCTGTAACTTATTATAATTTGAGACTAAGATTGTGAAGTGAATTGATTATCTTATTAATTGTAATATTATAACAATAAACCTATCGGGGCTATGAGGAGTTTGTTGCGTTGCTTCTTCTCCTGCAGGGCTATTTTAAAACGCTCGGATTCGATATCGGAAACGGATTCCAAAACTACCGATGCGATATTCCGCAATTGCTTTTTTAATTTCCGAATTTGAATATTTTTGATGTTTCTTTATGGAAATATCAATTCGATTCATCGAAAAGTTTTCGGAAATTAAAATAGCAATTGCTGAAATTCGCCTCGGAAATATTTGAATCCGTTTCCGATATCGAATCCGACGTTTTAAAATAGCCCTGTAGTGCAATTCTGTTCTTTTTTGACAGCTGACGACGACGACGTCCGTCGTCGCGGTCTATTCTCTATACATTCGTAGTGCGGTGCTACATTTTTCAATTGGTCAATTAATTAATGTTTAATTTTAGGAAGCTCCTATTAAGGTCGTATTATGTATCCATTATAAAAAAAAAACCTGTCACTTTGTGGATCACTTTCATTTATGATAGTTTCTGTGTAATGTTATGATATTTGAAGTAAGTATGTTTTATTACAAATTATTTATTATAAATCCAAGACTGTTCTTTGTCGAAATCAGTCAAAAACAAAGGCCCAGTTCAGCAGAGGACATCTCGTGACAGAATATGATGATGATACTAATTTTATAGTGGTTACAGAGTTGGTATACATATTTCAGATATCTGCAGCTCGGATAAGTCATATTATGGGCATCCTTAAATCAGCCAATGATGAAGATATCTTGGAAAAACGTCGTCAAGCTCAACAGTTGAGACTTTTGGCGAGTAATTCTTTAACTATTCTTGTTGAAATAAACATTGATTAAATTGTGCACAGCACTACAAAGTCAATGCATTTTTATTTACTGGAAATGCTAAAATTCTTCCAAATTCTATATAGAAGTCTTTGATATCTGGCTTATTTTTTATTATTCCTTATAAAAAAATACCTCGTCAATTTAGTAGTATGCACTTACATACGAGTATGTTATTAAACATTATTCGTGAAAAATGTTAATTGTTTCAATATTTTCAAAATATGGGCGCTATATCTAGCTTTCTTTTTGTGAAGTTTAAGTCGTAATATTAAGATAAAGTTAAACCAATGAATAGCCTTCATATTAAACCTTTAAAATTGGTATATTCAGTACATTAAAGTTTTACTAAAATATGAAATAAAATTAGCCTTTATCTAGTTTCCATATCATAAGTTTGCTTAGCTTGGGATTACGACTCAGATCATTAAAATAAATGAAATCCACTCGCAGAGCGCAGTTGATGTTTACAATACACCTTCCAGCCCATTTTAATTCTTTTGACCTATTCAAGTATTCAATTGTTTCGACATGCAATAGTCCGGGAGGTACTGATGCATTTTAGGTAGTATTAATACGCCGATCGATGGCCATCTTTTTCAATAGATCTTGAATGACTAATATGTGAACCACGCATCAGCGATGCACCCGCGGTGGGTTTAGGATTGGAAGGTTACGGCAGGGGTAAACTTTTTTTTTTACAAATTCATGCGAGCAGCTGACGCGTGTTCCCCCCTCCACCATGCAGCAGACGATTTTTTTCAGCTCAGTATTATGTCAAATACTTATGAAACAAGTTTGAGCCGGCGTACTATGTCTTTTTTTTTACTGGGAGTGGCTGATGACGGATGTAGAAGACTTGAGCACTTACTTGAACAGACGGTCGGTTCACTTATTAGTCATATAAGATCAACTATACATTTCAACGTCAGCCGGCTTACTATGACTTTTGTGTTTGCAACGCTACCTCCCGGACTAACCGTCACAACGGAGTCGTCGTCGGTTGCTGTCAAAAACGTTTCAGAATACCAAAGCTGCTGATACGGGACTTTTCCGAAGCGATATTATTACGTTGTTTCATTGCCTTCCGCCCACCGAATCCTGATACCACAGAACTTTAATCATGGTGATCGTATTGCTTGGTAGTCGTATGACTCAGATCATCAAAATAGGTTGAAGCTGCAAAATATTTCAAGAACTGTCAGTGATACCTGTTAGTTAAATTTCTCTTGTACAAGTTTATAAGTTTTAAAACAAATGAAGAAAGAACATCAATTCAGGCAGCATAAATTGGTAATGATTTTGAATAATTGAAATTGGTTATGTATTTGAGCATCAGTGAATTATCCGATTTAATCGAAATACGATATTCAATAGTTACTACCTACATTTTCGTTCTGAGTTCATCTTTCTGAATGCTGCCTCAGTAGGCGTTTCCACTTATTAGATATCCAATCGTTATTAAACGAACGTAATAGGGTACATCCACTGGGAATAAGGCCTGAATCAGCCTCCATGTAGATGGATTGTAAATCGGTAATCTGAATCTGCTATCTGATAATTTGGGGATCGTAACTTCGTATAAACGTATACCAATTTAGTAGTATGTTTTCTTTATTCGATTTTATGTTGACATGTCGTACGTATTTTTATTCTATGCTCTATATATTTTAAAAATTGCAATTCAAACTATAACTTTGAATTTTTTTGGAATTCTTGCCCTTCTTATGGAAGTAATTGCTCAAAATATATAAATTTAAAACGTGTAACAACTCATTTCTTTGGATATTTATTTATGGGATATTTTTAACTGTACCTGTGTTTAAAAATTGCGCAAACTTAAGTCTCTCCTCTAATTTACTTATTGCACCTCTAATTTACTTATGGCATATCAGAAAAATGACTTGTACAATTAAACTACCTATTCATCAAAACATGTTCTATCATTCAGAACCGACTCTGGGTACTCCAAATACAGTTGGTTAGGTTAGGTTAGAACTGTAACAATATAGATGATCATTCAGTTTTGCATAAACCATAAAACTGATACTCAGTTTGATTTATTTGGTGTGCAATTCAGTATTTTTGTTTCTAGTTTTGTTGTTGTGTTGGAATAGAGAGAATTAATAGTTAAGGCAAATATATGCCTTTATTTATTATGCCAAAGTTCCTTTAGAAGTGACCATATATTACTCACCTCTATGGAAGTGACTTTGGAGTCTCAGAGAACAAGAATCTCGCATATATTTTTCCAAACTTCTAATATATCTCTCAGTGGAGTTACAAAAGTTATATAAATCTCAAACCCTTATCGGATCTTTATACGCCTGACTGCAGTTGCAGAGAAACTTATTTGCGACAATTGTGCAACCGAGACAGGTTTCGAATTAACAAACTTGCGATTGCTGTTTCTATTTATATAGCCCATGAGGTGTTATGGAGTGGTCTCATGGGTGTTTTGAATTGGCAATTGCGAGAGTGCACTTTGTGTGATGCTGCTATAGGCTGGAGTGTAATAAAAGCGGCGATTGCAGCATTTAACGAGAAGAGGATATACTACTTAATAGGAGATATTTATGGGATAATGAAGTTCTAGTATTCAGATTAATGAAACATGAGGGCTTAATTCACATGGTGGAACAAAAATTATACTACTTGCGCAGCTTATAAATTCGATATACAATCAAAATCTCATGACTGTACCAGCAACCTTTTATTTTCCTTAAAAGGATACCTCAAAATCTGAGATATATTTTTTATTTAAAAGAGATTTATTAATCACAGAATTTGATACTTCAGATAAATAAACAAGGTTGAATTAAGCTGAAATGTTAGAAATTGGAGGTCAAATATCGTTGTTCATAACAAAAATGACGATGAGTTGAGGCGTGAAATGTTCAGTAAGGTGTAAATAACTCGGCTCGCTCAATCGGATAAACTTTACCGGTTATTGCACGATAAGAGTTATAATAAACGCGATGATAGCTCGGAGTAGCGTTGAGTTTGAGGTTTAAGTGAAGGGAAAAATCGTAGGGAAACCATAGCAAGGTGGTACCTGTCTGGCTGTGTGTGCATGTGTTCATCGCATTAAGATCCATCGAAATCAGATGAATGAAAGGCATACGTTACGTTATTCTAAGCCACATACGACGGCACGCAATTGTTGTCAGTGCGATTATGATGTAAATCTAAGCTTGTGTGTAATTGCTGAGTTTATTGCAGGCTCTTCTCAGCAAATGCAATCTTTCATACTGGTATTAGAGTATTAGAATCAGACTATTAATAAGTGTCTGCGAAGGTCTATTTGAAATAAATGATTTGAAAAAAAAAATGTGTTCAAACGAAAGCCTATCAACAATCAAATAAAACATAAATAAAGTACACAGCTATCATGGTATTCCGATATCAATTCGAGCCCAGTTGATGGAATACTTGTATTCAGGTCAAATATAACGAATACAGTGAAGTCGTTACGAGGCGTTCGCGGTTCGTTTTCGATGCTCAAAAACAAATAGGTAATGTTTTTCTATCTGATATAACGTGCTATGGTAGAATGTTTGGTCAGGTTTTTTTATTCATTATGTACGTTATATTATTTAATATCATCACTAGCTGTCCGACGCGGTTTCATTCGCGTCACCTAGACAAAATTGCCTAAGCCTATATTGCCTTTTAATTAGGATCACCTATCCGGTATCTGTAATCAAATCTTGCAAGTTAAATTAGACCCACTTCCCAGTGTCCCATTGAGCTGAAATTTGGTATGCATTAGTGTATTGGATGACAATGCAAGAACAGAGAACAAAAAGTACAGTCACCATAAAAAGCTTGTATTAAAAATTATCTTTGAAATAAAAATCTTGTTTATTTTTGTATGGACCAAAGTCTATCTACGTGCCATCGTGATCAGCTTAGGCGCAAAAAGGTAACAGACAAATATTTAGTCTACTTCTAACCGCTGGCTGATAATAGACCACATCAGACACCCATAAGTTATAGATAGACTTGGTGCAAACATGGTGTTTTAAACTTAGGTTGCCGTTTTGCCCTCGCGTCAGAACTCCCAATATTTACGACAAATATTATAATTATTTTTGCTAGTAGTCCAAAAAGTTGTCGATATTCGTAACACAATATTTCTTTATTTATAAAAAATAGAGAAGCTGTTCTCTATTCTGATCCTAAGCAGATTTCTCTTCACTTTGTCGGTAAGCAAATACCAATCGTCGTCGTTAGTCCCATACCGTGTATCTAACATGTCGCGAGCGCCTTTGCATATTATAAGAAAATTTCTTGTGTCTGATCAGACATGTCTTATAAGACATTCAGTCGCATTGGTTGTTATATGAGACCGTGCACATTACAAGAAATTTTTTCTTATGTCTGATCAGACACGCGTCGTCGTCGGCTGCATATTCGACGTCGCGCCTACGCAAGACGTCTTGCTTAGACACGACATCTACTCATATATGGAAACTAGTTCGCGCGTGCACATTCGTCGTGGCTGCATCAGCCAAAACAACTATAGTGTCCACGCTTTTCATGTAACCCAGTTATGTCATTTTTGTCAAGTTAAGAAGTGGATTAATGTTGTTTGAATAAAATGAATAGTAATTTTTATTTTTTACGTTAATTAAACTTTTATCAAACATGTAATGTTACATGAGTAAAATAAAAATGAATATATTGAATATTTAAGCTCTATAGTCTCATTGATTCTTGTCATATTTAATGGATGTATCCAATAATGCCTACAACTACGGCCGTTTTCTATGTCTATGGTACAAGTCAATCACTGTAAACTCTGTCGTCTGTCCATTTGGTACGCGTGTATTGTCCGTCCGTGAAATATGGTTACAGACAGCGGATAAGACGTCGTGCATGAATGTGTACGATGAACCAGACAAGAAATTTGTCTTGTCGAACGGTCGTGTCTGATAATGTGCAAAGGCGCTAAGGCTGATTTTGATCCAGAACAGTTTGAACTGATACAGTGTAAGTGATTTTCTAATCAAACTACTGGGAATATACACATAAAATATTACATTAATTAGAGGACAACAAAATGGTCCTAAACCTCGGTTCATTCAAGATTTGGCTGATTAGTTTATTAGATAATCACTTTTGTATCAGTTCAAACGGCCCTGAATTAAGATCAGCACTTACACGAAATGTTAGATATGTCGCAGCCACAGATATACATCTAAATAGATAACGCGAGTGTATGTACTTCGTGTGTCAAAATCTGTGCAAAAAGGGAGAACAATATTTTTCTTTTGAAACTGATTCGCGCGGACAGGGAACTCGCAGAAGGCTGCATGTCCAGAGATGTGTAGCGAGGGATGTGTTTAGCTTCATTTTCACGCTAAAAATCAAATGCCAACCTAACTAAATCAATCTTGTGACATTATGGTAGGTACAAAAAAAGTTACACGCTTGGTTTTCATACGTATGGAGGGACTTGCGTTATCTATTTAGATTTATGTATGTGGTCGCTGCCAACTTAGATACACAGATATACCGTATGGGATTTTCAACGACGCATTTATTTTCCAAACTGCTTATAAATAGTCTCTTCTCAAGTCGTCAACAATCTTCCTCTTAATATCTGATTCGAGAAATGTCTAGCGCACCGCAACAAGTAGCCATCTCAACGGGCCCAGCGATAATTGGACTTTTTATTGGCAATTTGATTCAGTTGTTACAATTCCGTCGAAACGGTGCTGATTGCCTAAATTTATTTTTATTGTTAAATTGAGGGTGTGACCCAAATATCCCCTCGTTTAGGGCAACTGCTGTTTACGGAAACTGAGTTTCCCCTCTCTTGAAAATGTATCGTTTTGGTAAAATGGTCTTGGCTCGTTATGATACTTCCGTTATATGAGACATCTTTGGGAAATTTATTTATTTTTCGATTTCAATATTGGAAGGTTGACGGGCCTTGATAGTAAAGTAGCCTACGGAAATTAGAGACTCAATCAAAAATTGTACGCAAATGAATTTCTACTATAAACCCATTTTAATTCTATCGCCGAAAAGTTAGGTTTTTTTAGTATTATTAGCTGGTTCTTCGATTTTACTCGCGTTCCCAAGATAAAGATCCTATGTCCTTGCCGATACTATATGTAAGGTAAAGAAAGATTTTTTTCTTTGACTTATATGGAGAGTATCTATGCAAGTCAACGAAATTTTTTTTCCCTCTGATTTTTTTTCTAATATTATTTATTGATTACTGACCTATACATTCATCCCTCAAGAGGAAGTTCACTAATTTATTAGGACCTTAAATAGGCTATCTGCGTCCCAAACATGGCGATCGGTTCAGCGGTGTAGGCATGAAAGCGTATTTATAATACCTTTGTATCATCATCATCATCATCATCAGCCACCATGTCCCATCGCTGAGCACAGGCCTCCTTTCACAAATGAGGGTTACAGGGAATGGGCAATACTCCGCGTGCCCACTGCGAATTAGTGGAGGTAGGCTAGTGGTCAACCTACTGTTGGAATTTTTCAAGCCACCTAGCAGGCATCCAACTAGCTTAACGACTATCACAATTAAGTAATAACCGGGACCAACGGCTTTACGTGCCTTCCGAAGCAAGGAAACGCTCGATTTGAAATACCACTAGGCGGTCTCCGACCACGACGGTGGTAGCTTAAGAGGAAATGCTGGTGGCGTTTATTCTATACAAACGTAATCCTCAGTTTCCTCTTTGGATAATGACACTAGAGCAATGATTATTTTACCATGCAATCTGTAGGTGCCACTGTATGTCCCTCGGTTTAGTTTTTCTCCATAAATTAATTATTATAAAAACTAAAAATCTTCTAAAATCACAAAACTTACCATTTTTAACTGCCCTTATCAGATGTCCAGAAAACAAATTTGACGAATATAAAAAATAAAAGAAAAACCGACAGACATAGCCAAAGCCCTTCTTATTACTATTCTTGAAAAAAAAAAAAAAAATCGATCCAGTATTGGAGGAGGAAACTGGGGATTACGAAATAGCGATTTCGTCTATTTTAAATAAGTATAATCGATCCAAGCTGTAGTTGTCTCTATCGCCCTCGGGCAGGATAGCTCGGGCACAGCGCGACAGCAATAGATATGTTAAAAACCTATTTTTAAAATTTCTTGCAGACATCCTTTCCTCTTAACTTTGCCGATCTATTAAGAACGGCTAATCATGCTACACCACGAGCGCTTTGTATACAAACACAAAATAAATCTGGATCGTATAAGCAGTTGCTAAAACATTTCATTAGATGCTTGGCAAGAATTAAATACACTCAAATATTTTCTTTTTGCAAGTCACGGCACATATAAAGTCAATTTGCTTTTTCTTTGCTTTTCAATTCTATAAAAAACATGTATGAATGTCTTTAACTGTAGTTTCTACAGTTTTGGAAGTCAACCTAAATGAGAAGAACCGGCAAGAAACTCAGCAAAGCGTATGTTTGTGACTACTCCGTAACGGCTGAATGGATTTGGATGACACATGGCATATCCATATATTAGACTCTTTTCAGGGAAAAATCATACGATCCCTCAGAAAAGCCACGAATTCACTAGTGACCTGCTAGATCAATGCAACTTGGTCAAAACGTCGACATTAGTCAAAAATCATATTTTGATTCTGTGCGCGAATAGACCCTATACATTGATATTACATTTTTTTTATACCACTAAGGTATCCGTATGCTTGATTGCCGCCTGATGATAAGTAGTTAGTGTAGCCTATGGACGCTATGGACACCCCATATGGATATAACTCGCGTGTTGCCGACCCTGAACACATCTCTTCACATCCTTTTTGAAGAACTCCATGCTGTACTCCATTGGAAAAACCACGGCGGGGAGCTCATTCCACAGTCCTTACCTAGCGAAAGCTTAAAAAGTATTCAATTGGATTTATCAATGAAAATGCTAAAACTTACTGAAAAATCGTAAAATACAATACCAAACCTCGGAAATATCACAAATCACAATATTGGACAAGAGACACAATCACGGAACCCTTTTATTCCAATATGGCGGAAAATGGAAGTCCGCAATAAGTGAAACCCGACGTGACGCCAGTGTCTTGATATTTGATATGTTTGGATTGACGCCGGGTTTCTATTATAGGTTTTCTGTATAATCTGTCGAGTGTAGTGAAGTTTTATAGTGTTTTATATTTGGAAACCACATTTTTACTTTTGTCAATGAATTGAAAATGTATGTGTTAATTGTTTAGGTTCCGCCCGTCCATTTCACCCCCAATTACAGGATTTAAATTAACCTTTGTCCCTTTTAAGGCGATTGGCAACATTTTATCACCATTGCTTGTGTCATTTATAATAGACGTTAGGATAATGATTACTACCCATTGAGCTTTTATTACTACGTATAGAGAAGACGCCACACATTACAACTATATTCCATTCAAGTGAGGCCCTCCGGCCACACTTGTTGTTGTAGAACGATGAACGAAACGCGTAAACGCCGTGAAAATCACGGTGCTTGCGAGAAAAATACTACTAAAAGCGTTCTGATAGCGCTACGCGTTTCTACTGTCTGCTTAGGTGATTAATTATTGTTTCAGCGCTAAAGAGAACTTTATTTGACTCTAAAACATAAACCATTGCTTATGATAGCTTCTCTATACGTAGTAATAATAGCTCGGTGTTACTACCGAATATTTGTGATTTTGATAAAGTGTTTGCCTGAAATCAGTTCAGAGGTATGAAGGCACCACCTTCAAGTAAAACTGTGATTCATTTCGATATCACACAATATTACTAAATGTATTATGTCTTTGAATATATTTTTGAGCTTTATTTATTTACAGAAGGTGTAATCACAATGCTTAGGCCAAGCTCGAAGTAACACTTAAAGTTTTTCATATTCTACGTTTCATTCCTATATTAACCATTTTTTTTAATATCTTGACTTCCTCCGATGCTTTACCCTCTGCAAGCCAAAATCTCATTACATTTTCCAATTAAAAATATCTCAATTCTTTTTTAATTCACTAAGGTCGCAAACAAGCATACGGCCCGCCTGATGGTAAGCAGTTACCGTAGCCTATGGACGCTTGCAACACCAGGGGCGTCACTCGCGCGTTGCCGACCCTGAAGAAATCTCTTCACGCCCTTTTTGAAGAACCCCATGCTGTACTCCATACCACACTTTTTAACAAATTCATTCAGCTTCGTTCCGCACTCCATCGAGATGTGATACACGTCTTCAACTATATCACAGTCCGTATAGTTTGGTGATTGTTGTTTTGCCCGTAAGATGTGCAAATCTATTCAATGGAATCCGGATCGAAGCCTGTTTTTATTTTAGTTTTGTTAAATTCATATTTCTGTTTATTGAAATAAATACTAGATCTTCTATCTTTCTATCATAAAAAAACTTAGTAGTTAAACTTTAAATTAGCACATGGGTTTATAACTTGATCGCTTACCTTTAGTGAACAGCTTGAAGTTAAGCCAGCCAGACGGCTACTACAAATTAGTGCCCATGCTCCAAATACATTATACACTCGCTCTTACCATCACAATCTCATACACAAACACACACACAAACATTCTATTCAAACACTTCATACCTATCTTTACTAACAATATTAACCCTTGTTTTTTGCCTGTAATGTATGTATACATTTCCGTAATTTAACTACTGCAACTCTTTTAAACGAGTAACATATTACTGAATTGTAAATATCCTAGTAAGTGGAGACGTGGTGACCTGAAATACAGGTACTTTGCCTAGTTTAGGCACCAGTCTCCCACAGTATAAAGTTTGCCTAAATATGTATGAATGAAATGTGTACTACTAATCAAATATTGTGGTGAGAAAATATTTTTTTATTATTATTATTAATAATATCAGGCCGAATGTAATGGATACCCTGACAAAGCTACTGAAGTTTGGCCTTCAACTGAGAAAAACAGAGATAAACTACGATCTTTTTCTATGTTTCACTAGCGCCAATAGTCACTTCTGATTAGAAACCTCTCCAAATAGGTATTTCTACAACCCGAGCCGATTTTCAGGTATTAAAAATAGATATCATTATAACATATCTTTATACAAACGGTATCAATTGATATGTAATAACGCAACACCAGTTCTATGTAAAAGTAATCTCTCTGAGGATTACGCGTTGGAGACGGGACCGCCCTTTGTATATTCACATTGATTCGTAGATTGTCTCCATTGTTATACAAGACACGTTAATAGCTTTTTTGTTGCTATTGACAGTCTGGTGTTTAACCTCAATATGACTATGGTTATTGATGATAATATTATGCATATTATGCTCATATATGTAGTAAGTCGGCTTTAAAACTGCCGTGGTTTTCCCATTGGAGTACAGCATGGGGTTCTTCAAAAAGGGTGTGAAGAGATATCTTCAGGGTCGGCAACGCGCGAGTGATGCCCCTGGTATTGCAAGCGTCCATAGGCTACGGTAACTGCTTACCATCAGGCGGGCCGTATGCTTGATTGCCACATTAGTGGTATAAAAAAAAGGAGTAAAAGTTTGAAACCAGTTCAATATAGCGGTTTTCTGATTATTCCATAATGCAAACAGTGCTTCATTCTTTTGATAAAGAGGTTGTTTCAAATTGAATCTGATTGCAAAATAATTACGTAAGATAAGGGGCCAAGTCTGCTATTACAGCTTTCTTGTTTTTTTGAAGTACGTCCACAGAAAAAAACATTAAATTGATGCGTGGCGAAAAATTTTTAACGAGACGTTACTCCCATATACTTAATTTGTAAATTAAAAATTACCCAACCTATGGTTTTCTAACAAGTTTTTCATTCACCAAAAGCACAAGTCAATTATTAGATCACTGCTTTTAAGGCATTCATCCCTACACAAAAAAATCAAAAAGTTTTGTAAAATATGCCATGAAAATATCGTATGACTTAGGAAACGGGTACTAACACCTGCTTGCATCAGGAAATTGGATCTTTTGGTATCTCAGGCCGTGTTAAGTGTAAGATTAATGCTTTCAGTGTCCTGCTGTCCTGGTACCTTATCATATACTACTGCATGTCTTGGTGTGTGAAAGAGATATCCCACCAAAAACATTTTTTTTGTAAAATGTTGCCGCCAAGACATAATAATTATGGCTCGTACTGTCAAAAAGTTATCAGATCCCATGTAGAGCCAAGCTTATAACTCTACATGCACTTACTCTACAAGCCCTAACTTCACAAACTCTACACACCGTAGTCAAAATATATGGCTTGGCCGTTTCGCTACCGTCATATGGGAGTAAGGTGAAACATGTATTCACTGTTCAGTGTTCATTCCTTTTTTGTTATTCAATAGTTCTTGTAGTATTGAAACGGCCAAGCCACATATTTTGACTACGGTGTGTAGAGTTTGTGAAGTTAGGGCTTGTAGAGTAAGTGCATGTAGGGTTATAAGCTTGGCTCTACATGGGATCTGATAACTTTTTGTGGGTTTTCACTTCTTTTTGTAAGTTGCTTATGTTTTTTTTTTGTTTGAAATTTCCAAGTTTTATAATTTTTTTGTTGTTTGTGTACTAATACAAGCTTACATACCAAATTTCAGCTTTCTAGGACTTCAGGAAGTACCCTATGAGTTTTGATGATCATCAGTGAGTCAGTGACGAAATCGGGGTTTTTTAGATATCAATAAAATCTAAAGTATAAGAGCTATGTTATTGAAACTTAATATGTTTAATAAGTTTACTATTGACATCATGTCCTGAGAATTTTGTTTATCTGGTATATCCAAACCCAAGTTATGAGGGTTCAAAAAATGACGAAGCGCTTCGAGAAAAGGTAGGTAGTGCCCTTTCGCTTCGCTTGGCTGTCTTGGCGGGGGGCACTTCCGTGCCCCCAGATAATATGTGAATAATAAATAAGGTCTTGGCCCACTTTGTCAGCACCGCTCCATCGCAGCAACGCCTCAGCATCTACTTTGCCATGCAAGTGAGGCATTTAAATCGTATGCATTAAAGTAAATTTTATAATGACTACATAATATAGTGGACGCCTCGCGGCAAGCGCGCTTGCCGCTATAAGCCACTAGTCCTGCTGACCACTTGCTTCCAGCGAGCGGTCCGCTCCCTTGCTGCGTGACGCCAGCAAGCGGTATTTTGCCATAGCCGCGCTACCAATTTCACCGGCGCCGCGCCGCCCGCGAGCTGCCACCTCCCAGGCGGCGCGCTGGCAGCTAGTGGTTGGATTGAGTCGAGGCGGTGCGGTACCGGGACGCTGCTGCGATAGAGCGGTGCTGACAAAGTGAGCGATGAGCTTTAGTCTGTTATTCTAGATGACAATTTATCTGTGTACTCTGTGTTATTTATTAAGGGACAATGTTTTAAATAAAATAACTGGTACAATATAAAATTGTAAATTTGACAATCTTAAAAATAATAACAATATTGCAGCCAACTACACTATCCGCATATTAAATTACGAGATTAGCTAAAATGTACCACTAGAGGCTTCAAGTGATGCTTAAAAAGTATAAATAAAATAAGTAAAACACAAGTTCTACAAAATCTAGGGCTTAAATCACACATATAAATTATAATTTATCCAGTGTATTGATTGATGAATTTTTAAGTAGAAGTTGTATTGGGCAAATTACACGTGTTTACTTCATATGTTACCGAATCCTTCCCTCTCCCCAATGAGCGCGATCTTACTTCGCGCAAGAACGAGAAGAAAAAATGGGCTTGTAAAAAATCTTCAACCTTTTATCCTTAAGTTGGTTGGTATAACCAAATAATTACTCTATTCAAAATCGTCAGAACAACCAATAATTTATAATATCTATAATTTCAGGTAATTAATCCCAATCATGCATTATACATTAGGAATGTAAGGACCGGACGAATATTAATGAATCTGCGGTTTCATACACCAACCAAAGGCCATTTCATAATTTGTGTAGATTTAACAAAATTATCGAAATCCGTTTGATGATTTTGATTTCATTTGAATATGAATTACGATCATTGAACGGGGATAATTCATTTTGTATAATTAATTAATTTTTGAATATTTGGGATCGTGTTCAATGGGTGGTGACCAAATATATCGTGATTGCGAATGTTTAAAATTAATATCTGATTCAATTATTTTCGCAGGACATTTGGTGCTATGAATGTTGGGTACATTTCACACGAGTACATTTCTTATCGCGTAATTGTCATTGTATTTAGGTAGTTTATTATTGAAGTTGACAACGGAAAAATAAATGGGGATAAATATAATGACCACCAAAAAGAACGTTGTCACCAAAAAAATATTTCTTGATTACTTACGAAGGATACATTGAGAAATGATTTTTGAAACCAAGGTGATAAATAGGAAATATCGGGTAAAGCCGCAGGCGGACATGCACTGAAAAAATAAACTACAAATGACTACAAAATTTTATTTAACAGTAACACAAAATTTTACGATCATTAACCTAAACAGAGTGACTTGCGAACTAAACTTACCAGTAACAAAACTAGTTATTGTTCGTTACTAATTTTTTTGATTAAATGTAACTAAAGTTAGTTTCCCGACAACAAAACGTCAACTTACATAACTAGTTTTGTAGATCATTTTTTTCAGTGTGATCGTCCTCATTTTTACCATGATATCTTTAAACAGGTTTACCTAATTTAAAGAAATCTAGGCTATGACAGCTCAGTGGTTCCGAGTTTAATCCTACAATGAGGAATGCTTTTGGTGAAGGAAAGCTTCGTGAGGAAACCATAGCACGGCGGTAGGGTAGTTTGTAGTACCCACCTGGCTGGCCACTCTCAAGTTGAAAATCTGTCACCAAGCACCTATCGGTATGTTCCGACAGCTGCACTTGAGTGCCAGTTCCTTCTAGGCTTTGTGTGCTTACCTCCTTCGGCCACATCATCACTTACCATGGTGAGATTGCGGTCAAACACAGGCTAATACACAGTAAAAAAACAATGTAACCATAACATAGAAACCTAAAAATAAACCTTACAATAAGTACAAAGTAACACACGACGCTAGTTCAGACGTCCGTCAACGACTATACAGACAGAACCAGAATAACAAAGCATGCGATGGCAACCCAGAATATGTGATTGTGTTGTCACGTACCGCTGGGAGCATGGGGTTTGAACTATATCTACCAGCTTACTATGCGATCAAAATAAGAATGACTTTGTTACTTCATAGCTGAAAATATTCGTTGAAATTATAAAAAAAGTCTTCAATGGATTTTGTAATAATTATGCTCATGACGCGTTTAATACTTAGGAGCTCCTGATGCAACTCAAAAATAAATAATAAGTCGGTAATAGGGTAATAGGGACAGCCAAGCGATACATACACCACGATTAGGGTATCAGGATTCGATAGGCGTAGCGCAGGCAAGAAAACAACGTTATACTATCGCTTAGGAAAAGTTCCGTATGAGGAGCAGAAACGACGTAAGAAACTCCTCATGGGCCCCGATAGGTTTATTGTTGTAATTTTACAATTCAATTATCACTTAAATTACAATTAAACTTCAATTGTAGGTGAAATAGTAACTGCACTGAGGTGCGCACAGCTCGAGAGCTTATTTATAGACTTGCTCCAAAGATAATGTATGATCACTACAGTGTGGGCACCAAGATAATGCGGCTCTAACACGTTTTTAGCTTACTGATCCCAAATGCAATACGCATACCCTCATTAACTTTTTATAAAACCGTCATAAAATTGTGTTGTCACTATTTCACAATCCTATGAGGATTGAGGAGGCATGACCCAACCAAGTCTTAACAATAATCCGATTTCCGACAAATTGTTTGAGCACAAACATTTACATTCTATATCCATACAATGGAACCAGCTCAGTCTCACGAGACTACTACTAACATAGCCCCTAGCATTGGTGCACACGATATGAATATTCTATTAAATTTATTATATCTACATAGTTTAAAATTGCTTGATTCATTATCTCTAGATATGTCCCTTTCTATAGCTAGTCAATAGATAAAGATGGGTATACTTTAAATTCTAATTGGTGAAAAACGACACACGATATTTCGATCATCGTTGTCAATTAACTGACGAGATGTAACTATTGTTTGATTGTATTGATATTTGATGATATCGTTGTTCGTAGTAGACCCTCTGAGTACGGCAGGTTCCATTACAATCTCAGGTGCCTATAAGCCTAAAATTTTGTTTGTCACGTAGATTCTTTATAGGGTGTTAACATCCGTAAAGAAAGAATTTCCTAAATTCAAAAGGGGGAAATAAGTTTTGTGTGAAACATAAAAGACTTTGTATCTCAGGATCGCGGTAGAAATTTCAGGAGACGACTAGTTATTAATAAAAGCCTGAAAGATGCAGCTTCTTTAGCCATTTTGCTTTCAATTTAAGTTCTTATTGTAGGTGATGAACTTCAAATCAGTTGTGTAGAAGAAGTTCCTAAGGCAATGATAGCTCAGTGTGACGTCATAAATAGGGTCATGGATAACAACCCTAAAGCGAGCAAGATTTTGGTGAAGGAAAACAGCATAAGAAGATAGCATGGTGGTAAGTAGTAGCACCCACCTGGCTAGCTTACACCATCAAATTGAAAATCTATCGCCAAAGCGTGTTCCAGCTGAATTTGAGACCTCTTCTATTAAATTTGCCAGCCACCGTGGTATGATACTTTCGTTATATCTTTGCGAATGTTCAAACATCTGTTCTTAATTACCCCCCCGCGGTGATGTTACAGCATCGCATAAATAACCAGAAAAAGAACAGGAATCTCTAAAGTTTCCGTCCTTCGTACATAACAAAGAAAAATTCTCCGCCAAAAACCTTTTAAATAAGTAAGTTTTTACGAAGGCTCCATATAAAAGACGCCGTTTGTAATATTTATTGTAGACTCTTATCTTTAGACAATTAATTCAGTTTGTTCTGAATTATTCCCGTTTTAACTCGACTTTATCAAAGTGGAATTTCACTAAATTTGTTATTTTTTGAAGGATAAATAGCTTTCTTGTGCCGCTTGAGATCTGTTTGTTTGTTTTCGCTTCCTAAATACAGAATAATATTGTGTATTTAGTATATCGGGTATTTTGTTGTTCCATTAGATTCCGAATTCAGGGAAATACGACATTTCAGTGTGTTGTTTTCGTGATGTTTGATTTTAGTGTATAAATAATTAAGCGAATAATTGAACAAAGTAAATATCAAGTTACTTTTTATCTCTGTTATGATAATATTTATATACCTACTTATAAAATATTCACACAGAATATTATCATAAAAGTTAACATTAATATTATCAAAAAAATTAACAGGGCCGTATTCTCGCGTCATCGATATTAATGTCGCATTAGACATTTGCCGAAGAAAAAGAACAATTAACCCAAAGAAGCGCAATGATGTTCATTTTGTTTTAAATCTATTCGCCTATTCTCCACCTCCGCTCCGACAATGCACTCTGATTGACTAATGCACCTTGATTGATTGGTTTCAATAAACAAAAACGAATCGTTTTGCTTACCAATGGTAGGTATTTTTATTGCCAAACTGGGCATATAGATCATTTCGTAAGCTAATTTTACCTGTGATAGCTACTTCCATATGGGAGGGTTTGCTATGTAAAGCTTGGAGGTCTTTGCTTCATTATTAGTAAAGATATAAGAGTCTTCATTTTAATAAATCTTCACCGATATCGGTCCGTAAATTCAATTGAAACCGGGCCTTAGTCAAGGACACATGGGCTCTGATTGGTGATTGGTGTGAATGTGATTCAAAGACACACTAACCTCTTTCCTTATACGCACGGCCAAGTTGTGGAATGCTCTTTCGGACAACGTGTTTCCAGACAATTATAAAATAGGTCTATTCAAGGCCAGAGTGAACAGGTATCTTATGGGTACGTGCGGTCCACCCTAGACAACATCTTCGCTTACCATCAGGCGGGATTACGGTCAAGCGCAAACCCATTAAGCATTAAAAAAAAATGTGATGCAAAATCACAGATTAGTTATGATTGGAATACTTGGTAAAAATTTTCTATAAATGGACTTTTCCTCGATTGCTGAAGAACATGGCAGATATCTTAAAATATCTAAACATTTTGATAGTAATACGCCATATTTTTCATCAAATCCGAAATCGATTATTGATGAAAATAAACGAGAAAAGACTGATTAACTATTATTTTATTTAAACTAATGAGACACATTACATAACAAGATAGTAGCACTCAACCGATAACTCCGTGGACAGTGTTGCCAGAGGAGAGTAGTAAAAACGTGCAGGCGTCCAAACATTCTTTCAACATCCTCTCCTGGACGCTAACAGTTTGCAGTTAAACCCATGGATTTAGTGAAGTATGTGTGCTTCGGTCTGTGGAGTCCTTTTGTTAGAACATCAGCGACCATGTCTTGTGTGCATCGAAATTGTACAGCAATTTGGTTGGCTGCGATTTTATCTCGAATAAAATGATAGCGCACATCTATATGCTTGCTTCTTGCATGATACATGGAATTTCCTGAAAGATTAATCGCACTTTGATTATCACAATAAAGAACGATAGGTGTACCTTTAAAACTAGGCCAGAACTCTTCTTCAAGCTGTTTCAGCCATAGTGCTTCCTGTATTGCAGAGGTTAAAGACATATATTCTGCCTCTGTGCTGGACAATGCTATGGTTGGTTGTTTCTTTGAATTCCAGCTTATAGCTGCACCCTGAAACAAAAAAATGTAGCCTGTGCAAGACCTACGATCTTCAATATCATTTGCCCAGTCTGCATCACAATAACCAAATATATTTTCTTCATTTTCTTTCTTATAGGAAAGCTTCATGTTAATTGTACCCTTCAGGTACCTCAAAACTCTTTTAACAGCTGTCCAATGTTCAGTAGTAGGTTGATTATTATATCTGCTTAAAGAATTTACTATGTATGTTATGTCAGGTCTAGTTCCTTGTGACAAGTACAGCAAGCAACCAATAACTTCTTGGTATGGAATATTTCTCATGACTTCATTTTGATTTATAGCCTTTTTTAGTTTCACATTTGGATCGCAGGGAGTCCATATTGGCTTACAGTCCTGCATTTTAAAACGAGAGAGTATCATCTCAATATATAATGATTGATCAATTGAAATCTCATCTTCTTTTTGAGTTATTTTAAAACCAATACAATGCCTCGCCGTACCCAAATCTTTCATTTTAAATTTTTCTTTTAGTTTTTCTTTTATCATTTGTGATGTTTCTTCTCTATTATAGAAATATAATAAGTCATCAACATAAACTGTGATAAACAGTATATCTCTTTCATCTGTTATTCGATAATAAACACAAGGATCCACCTGGGAGCGTATCATTCCAGTTTCTATCAGGGCAGTGTTAAGTTTTTTATTCCATTGTCTACTGGCTTGCTTTAATCCATATATAGACTTATTTAATCTACACACTTTATCTCCTTCTCCATAGCCAGGTGGTTGTGCCATGTAAATCTCTTCATCAATTTCTCCCTGTAAAAAAGCTGTTACGGCATCCATCTGGTGAATTTTAAGTTTGTATTTTGCAGCTAAGCTAATCAAATATCGTACTGAAGAGTATCGAACTACAGGTGCATATATTTCATGGTAATCAATACCTTTAACTTGTTTATATCCTTTGATGACAAGTCTAGCTTTATAGCGTACTATGGATCCGTTTTCATCTGTTTTTGTCTTATATACCCATTTGCAGGGAATTACTACCTTTCCTTCTGGTAAGTAAACTGGTGTCCACGTGTTGTTTTTTATCAATGACTCATACTCTTCATTCATTGCTCTTTTCCATTCATCAGCTTTATCACTGTTGAGAGCTTCCTCACGACCTTGTGGGTCACTGTTAAGTAAACTTATTGTTGAATCACCATTCATACATATGAATGACGTGGGAGATTGATCATTCTCATACAAATCTACTCGGTGTCGGCGAGGCCTCAAGTTTATATTAAATTCTGACGGTGAGTCTATTGTTTCATCCGGTATGTATGTTTTATCATGGACATCTTGGAATTGAGCAGAGTCATCTGAGGTGAAATCACTAGGTGAACTGAATTGTGTTTCTTCTGACTCATAATTTTTATTTTCTTTTTCAGGTACTTTGTGTTCTTCATATAATGGTAAGTCTACTGTTTTTCTTATTATTTCTTCTTTTTTAGTACAAATTTCTTGTTCATTTTCATTGACATGTTTTTCAGGTACATCAACAACTCTGTCTCTCTGTATTGTGGCCTCTAGAAATACAACATCTCTACTTAATATCGCCTTCTTTGTTACAGGATCTATGAAACGGTAGCCCTTAGTGGAGTCGCTGTAGCCTACAAAAATTAGCTTACGTGACTTTGCATCAAGCTTTGTTCTTTTTTCTTTAGGAATATGAACCATCGCGTGACATCCAAAAATCCTCATGTGACTAATATTAGGTTTTTCTCCAGTCCATATTTCATGTGGTGTCACATCAGATAGAACACGAGTCGGTGAGCGGTTCACAATGTACGCAGCAGTCGTGACCGCTTCAGCCCAGTAAGAATCCTGTAATTTAGCATTTATAATCATGCATTTAGCTCGCTCTATTAAAGTTCTGTTCATTCTTTCACTAAGACCATTTTGCTCAGGGGTGTATGGAACAGATGTTTGATGTAATATACCATGCATCTTAAGGAACAAATTAAATTTATTATTTTTATATTCTGTACCATTATCTGTTCTAATAATCTTTATTTTTCTATTTAGCTCATTTTCTACTCTATTCTTAAATTCCACAAATTTATCATAAACCTCATCTTTACTCTTTATGGAATACACATGTACTCTTCGTGAAAAATCATCAATAAATGTGACTAAATACCTGGCACCTCCTAAAGAAACATGTTTCATCGGTCCACACACGTCACTGTGGATAAGCTCTAACAAGTCAGTTGCACGAGAGCCATCATTTGGGAAAGGTTGCCTGGTCTGCTTGCCTTCAAGACAAGTAATGCAAATGTCATTCTTCATTTTCGGTGATAGTTTGACACCTTCAGTACAGTTAGGTATTTTATTTACGTCTGTGAAATTCAGGTGACCCATCCTTTGGTGCCACAAGTAAGTATCATCATCAGTTTTAGCTATCATGGCATGCATTTCCCTATTTTTACAGACACTCAGCTTATAGGTATCATTTATGAGATTGGCTTTTGCTACTAACATATTATTGTGATTATAAATCTGACAACCATTCTCATTAAAGGTTATTTTGCAACCACTTTTTATTATTTTGCCAACGGATAATAAATTAGTTTTTAATTCTGGTACATATAATACATTTTTCACTTGTATTGCTTCTGTGCTGCCATTTTCTGCAATTATTTTTATTGATACATTGCCACAGCATTCAACTTTCAATGTTTTGTTATCTGCAATTCTTATACTCTGTACAGGTGGATCCATGACTTCGCTCAGCCAATCCCGGTGCATGGTCATATGCATGGAGGCACCGGAGTCTACATACCAATTCATGGAGTCACTCATTGTGGATGCTGAGAACGCTGCTACAAAACCAGCTTTATGATCTAAATTGGCATTACCTTTTTTGTACCAACAATTTTTACTGAGATGGCCATACTTGTTGCAGTTAAAACATCTTGGACCTTTTTTATTAGGACTTTGCTGGTTATTTCTAGGCTTATTATATTTAGAATAAAGTGCAGTAGTATCAGAATTTGTTGATTTTATTTCTTGTAGCAATTTATTCTTCACTAAATCAGCACTAATAGTCATACCTGAACTTTCTAAGCCCATTATCATTGGCTTGTACATATCTGGCAAGCCCGCCAGCATCAGAGTACCTAGCCACTCATCATCCACATTGAATTTTATATTTCTTAATTTGTGTGCTGCTGTCATTATTTTATTCACATAGTCCTCAACTGATGAACTATTTTCCAAGTTGGTATTTATGAGTTCTTTTAACAATCCAACTTTACGTGTTAATCCACTGTCTTCAAATGCCCGAGCTAAATTTTCCCAAACCTGTTTTGCAGTTTCTGCTTCTTGAATGTGTACATATAATATTGGATCAATTAGCAATATCAATTTCGACTTGGCCTTGATGTCTTGCTTCATTGATTTCGACTCGGTGGGAACTGGAGCTTTCACGATGCAGTCATACAGTTCCTCATGTTGTAAGTATGCTTTGACTGCAAAACTCCAACTTGCCCAATTATCTCGACCTGTGAGCTTCGCAATCGACATCATTGAATTGTTGTTGGCCATATTTCAAACAATCTGAAATAGCTGGAAAGAAAATACTCGCGAGCCGGTACCTAACAAAAGTGAGGTTATACACGCGGGTTTTACTTTTACTTTTTTTGTTGATAATTACTACTTTTATTAAAGATACACTAAACGCAGGCATGGGACGGCCCATAACCTGATGAAAATAAACGAGAAAAGACTGATTAACTATTATTTTATTTAAACTAATGAGACACATTACATAACAAGATAGTAGCACTCAACCGATAACTCCGTGGACAGTGTTGCCAGAGGAGAGTAGTAAAAACGTGCAGGCGTCCAAACATTCTTTCAACAATTATTGCTCCGGTAATGTCCTTTGTAGTTGATATGTGTATAGATCATGGCATTTTTCCAGAAAAGCTTAAAACCACGATAATCAAACCAATATTTAAGAAAGGAGATAAAGAGGAGATGAACTGCTATAGACCTATAGCTCTGATTCCTATTTTCTCAAAAATCTTCGAAAAAGTTGTATACAGTTGCCTCAATAACTTTTTTGAATCTAATAGCATATTAGCAGATCAACAGATGGGTTTTAGGAAAAATAAAACAATTAATATGGCTGTATATGACTTTCTGTGCAAAATAATGATGAGAATTGATAACAGAGTACCGGCAGTAGCGTTATACATGGATGGAAACCTTTCGATCGTGTAGATCATAAAACTCTATTACGTAAATTATATGCTTGCGGGGTCAGAGGGAATGTACATAAATTAATTAAATTATATCTAACTGGAAGACAGCAAGTGACTCAAATCAGTAGAATATGTCGGAAAACTAAAACCGAAACAAATTACACCTCTGATTTACGATACACTCAATATGGTGTACCTCAAGGCAGTATATTAGGTCCATTACTTTTTCTAATATACATAAATGATTTCCCAAAAGTAACGAATCATCACATGACCTTATTTGCAGACGACAGCACGGTACTATTTTTAGGAGACAACTTGACAAATTTTGAAAATGATATAAATACGACATTAGAATTGATAATAAAATAGTTAATAAGTAATAATCTTCGAATTAATTTAGATAAAACTAAACTCATGAATTTTTATCAACGATATAATAAGTTACAGAATCTGAACATACATTTTGCGAACAAGCAAATAAGTGAAACAGATGTTACCAAGTTTTTAGGCATTTATAAAGACAAAAAAATTACATGGAAACCGCACGTTGAATCCGTATGTAAAAAGCTTAGTAAATTTTCATATGCTTTAAGTAAGCTCAGACCAGTTGTAAATCGATCCGCATTGCTCACAGCATACCACGGTTATGTGGCTTCTATCATCAGATATGGCATCATATTCTGGGGCAACTCCACCGATAAGGAATTAGTATTTAGATCCCAAAAGAAATGTGTCAGGGCTATGCTCCAGTTACGGCAAACAGATACTTGTAAGCCACATTTCAAGTCACTCAAGCTTCTGACTTACATGAGTATATATATCTTTGAATGTGCTGTTTTCGTTAAATGCAATCAGCACCTGTTTGATCATCGTAATAGTTCCCGCCACCGGGATGATTTATGTCTATTACCTTCAAAAACAACTCTAATGCACAAAAGTTTTTTCTGTATGGCACCAATTATATACAATAAAATACCGGTCGCTTTGCGCAACGAAAGTATCAACATTTTTAAAAAGCGACTTTATGGCTTTCTTGTTGGTAAGGCTTATTATAACGTGAATGAGTTCTTACATGACACCATTACACTGTGAAATCATGTTGTGTTTTAAGTATGTCTGTTTTTGCTCGGACGGATCGCTATTAATTTGGTAGGTAGCAAAATCATTATGACATAGATATTTTAATTTTTTCTATTGTTTAATTTTGTTATCCTTTATTGACTTGTTTTTTATTATTATTGTTTTTGACCACACCCTTTTTATAATTTTTTTTTGACATATTGATATTTTATTTTAAATAATTTGAAATTTGATCATTGTTATTATTGCCAATTAGTTGTATTTTTTTAATTTAGTCAGTTTAATTTTGTGTGATTTATTTTTGTACGCCTATTTAGGCAATTCACAGTGGAACTACTTATAAGACTTATTTATGTTATCATTGTTTAACCTGTGACTTACAAATAAAGTATTTTGATTTTGATTTTGATTTTGATCGATGCCGAAAACGCCAGAATTGAGGCCGGATCCGCATGTAAATGTAGGTAGATACGTCATTCAACACTTCACTTCTTTTTGTCAAGCCAAGAACTTTATGTAGAACTATCAAGTTCTTGGCCAATATCTTTGACCGGGATAAAAATAACAATATATTCTCGCCCAGAGTTTCATTTATTTATTTGGAACATTACATATTAATCCGTATAACCATTACAGCAACACAAACTATTGCATTGATTGTAGTCGAAGAAGTATTCCTTGTGGCTATAAAAAAACTAATTATCTTTATTGCCCTTTCAAGCTTAAATATTTCAGAAGTACCAAACTTTATTAAAACCTAAAAACAGGTGTCCAGAATAAACACATACATTCCTAAAATTGTTGTTAGCAACTAGATTCCCTAGATAACCACTGTTAAATAAATGATGCAGTTTACATAGAAATAGTTAAATCAACGATACCCGGGTGCATTCAGGCTGATGAAGGCAGAACCAGGTATGTGCATGCACCACGTGAGGTTGAGTTCGTGCAATGAATTGTAAATGACTAGGAGATATGCTCCAACTTTTAGAAGATGCTGCTGCTTTGAGATATCAAAGAGAATTACACAAAATTGACGATAAGTGAATTTTGAATCCTCTCGATTCATATTTCCAATTGATGATCATGTATCGTTTAAACAAGTAAATCAGAGTCGCTTGCTTTCAAAGGCTTATCTATTCTTATACGTTTTTTGTTAACTCGCTTCTTTGTATTTTGCAATCGATTTTAAACTAACGAGCTACAGACTTGAAACTTTAAACATTATAGTTACTGGATAATATTAAATATCTTTCTTGTCTGTCTGTGTGTCTGTTCTAAAGAAAACTAAAAGCAGAAAGTATTGATGCACTCGTTTTTTTCTTTTAAGCCGTTTATTTATTTATTTGGATGTTTGTATTTCATATCGAGGCAGTTAAAAAGGATTGATGAATTTGAGGGGGATGGAAAATGCGTGAGTTAATGCGTGTGAGTTTGATGGAGAGAATGATTGCTTTTTAATGTCTTTACGTACAATTGAGATAAATGGCGCAGACGATTTATAGATCATTATAAACTCTGAGTTAAGAGGCAGTGCTGGTGGCGTTTGTTCCATACAAACGTAATCCTCAGTTTCCTCTTTGGAATATGACACTAGAGCAATGATTATTTTACCATGCAATCTGTAGGTACATCTGTATGTCCCTCGGTTGTTTTTCTCCATAAATTAATTATTATAAGAATTAGGAGCCTTCTAAAATCATTACCATTTTTAACGCCCTTATCAGACGTCCAGAGAACAAATTTGACGAATATTAAAAAAACAAAGGAAAACCGACAGACACAGCCAAAGCTCATTATGATTTTTGTTTTTTTTTTTTAAATCAGTCCAGTTTTAGATGAGAAAACCGGGGATTACGAAATAGCGATTTCGTCTAATTTAAATAGGTATAATCGGTCCAAGCTGTAGTTGTCTCTATCGCCCTCGGGCGGGATAGCTCGAGCACAGTGCGACAGCAATAGATATGTTAAATACCTATTTTTCAAATTTCTTGCTGCCATCCTTTCCTCTTATTAACAAAATTCAAATCTGTAGCTAAAATCCACACTAAACATAATATTAATATCGTGCGACAGCTACATTCCAGTCATATAGAGCATATGTGTAACATCGGATCTGTTCATTTCAGATAACTCAAAGCACATTGCTTCAATAATTACTGCACAGCAGTAATTACGATTTAGGTTTCCGTGCAATATACACGATATAATGCCGATATGCAGCTACATTCTGAATGATTTGAAATTAGAAGCGTGTTTGATTAATTCAGTCAAACGGAAAATTAGAATGGTAGTGATTCAGTAGTGGTTCTACAGGGTAAATTATAGTTACTAAAGTGCAGTTATAAAAATTAGTTCCTCTGAGTTTTATTTAGCTGAGTTGAAGTCGCAGTGACAAAGATTCTATGTCTTATTACATGAGATGGCTTAAGTCGTGTTAAACCCAGGTTTCAAGATTTAAACCATCAGAATTAAATCATCTTTTTTATAGATAAATACGCTATATGTATCTCTTACAAGAAATAAGCCAATTTATTAAAAAAACAACAAAAATAATCCATTTATTTTTGCAAAGAATAAAAATAAGACGCCATGATCCTGTTCAAACCAAAAATTACGATAAAATGTCCTCCGACACCTTTTCCTTTAACCGAATGTGCGATTTAAAACAATTATTATAAACCCTCGTTCACGTAAATGGATTGAGGATTTTGTGTTAAATGAAAAAGAATTTTATTATTGAGGAAAAAGATTGAAATCACGTGTCTGAGGTAATGTCTGTTAAGAAAGTAGGATTTCACTTATGCGATCCACGATTATAAATTTTTGATACTTATCTTAGATGTTGATGTTATACATAGCATTTGTAATGAGTTTCCACTAGTCATTTGACAATATTATGTTAACATGTATTAGTCTTATGACATAATGAAAATTCGCAACTAGTCGAAATACGATGTTACGGCATACGTAGTAATAATAGCCCAATGTTACGGTGGGTTTCCACTAGTCGATTAACAATATTATTTTTCTCCTCTCCGGGCGGAAAGCGTCAACTTTTGTCCCGCTGCGCTAAACGAAAATGCCGCTTTCCGCCTCAGTCGAGGAGAAAAATAGTATACACACCATGGGCAGGAAAAAAGAAAGCCTCAGATCACATATTAGTCGACCTTGGACATTTCTGACTTTCCTGCCCTAGGTGAGTAATAGACTATTAACAGAGTGTTATGATATCGTTAAAATTTGCAACTAGTCACAAGACAGTGTTGGGATAACATGTTAAATTGCAAATAGTCAACTGATATCTTCAATATGTAAAAACTTACAATAAATTATGTTTTCACTTGATAAGTCAAAAACATTTATTTAATTTAGTTGACGACGGACGTACAATGTTAACGTACTATAAAAAAACACGTTATATTAACATACTAACTGACCTCTATGGCTTACACGCTTTCCTGATAACGATAGTTCATTATTTTTGCAAAAAATCACATCATTTCTTTATAGTCGCATAAAGGTTCTTGGAACAAAATAGTTCAAAAGCACGTTTCAGCAACCACAAATTCAAAGAAATTGTCAGGAAATAGTTAGTGCTGTACAAAATAAGAAGCGTTATTAGACTGTCTGAGGTCAGTGGTCAGTAGTCGTTAGCAGAGTCAGAGATACTCTATTATTTGCAGTGACTGCTGTTCATTGATTTTGTTTGATTTGGATGTATATTATTTTAATTTCTGGTTAGTTTTCATGGTGTATCTGCAACTGATTGTAGGTATAAGTGATCTGCTATTAAACACTTTCAAATATCTTTGACCATCAGAAGAAATTATATTAAAAACTAAATACATCAGGTTTATTTTTGTTGGTTTCAATGAGGAATTGCTACTGCCAGACATACAATTTTATGTATTTATTTTACAATTTTTTTGTTTAGATGGCTAAATATGGATATAAATATGGATTTGTGGTACTTGTTACTTATTAATACATAAAGTAAAATAAAATAGGTATTAAGGTGAACGCATACTTATCCGAGACGAACGCACCGAACGCATCGAACGAAACGAATTGTAGAATTCTGTATATGAAATATTATGAAAGCTCGCACAATCGCCCGCGTCGAATCGTCCGAATCTGGAGAAGATTTCCTATACAAATTTTTAAATTCGTTTCATTCGACGCGTTTGGCTCGTATAAGTGTGCGTCCACCTTTAATGTGTTCTTGCAAAACTTACGCTTTATTTAATTCGCTTTCTTACTTCACTGTTGAATTTTATCACCATTTTACTTTGATATAATTTTTGAATAGATTTTCAAGTATAACTTAAATTTCAATTTCAAATACAAATTACTGGAACAATTTAATGTAATAATACATAATTTGATTTCAAAATTAATTTAATATAAGCTTGTGCCGTGATTGGAAACTGAGCAAGTGAAATTAAGGCCTTCTGTAAACTTAACTAGTTCATTACCTACAAGCATGTAATAAGATCGCGTTTGATGAAAATGGCTCAAATATTTGAGTACAGTCGGACTGATAAAGATAAACTTCGTCAATATTGATAGTGATAACAAATTGTGTGTATGTATAGTTTATAAAAGATAGCTTGATCTCTGCGACATTTGTATGAGTCATATGAAAATTAACCTTATGGCTTTAGCATAAGGTTTATCTGTGTCATCATCAAATCAACCACAGATGAAACCTTATTGTAAAGCTATAAGGTCAATTTTCATATGACTCAAACAACTGTCGCAGAGATCAAGCTATTTTTTATAAATCATAGTACATAGTTTCCTTTTACTTTTACTTAAATTTTTAAGTCATGCTCACTTTAAGGCCTTTGCTTGCGGTGGCGTCGTGTGACGGGTCGCCCACTTCTCTCCAATATGGCGAGGAGAGCGATGGCCGCCACACGCATCATACTTGGGAATAGGTGCTGCTTGTGAGGGCTGGTCTGCTTAAGTTTGCTATTTACTTATTAAGAGTGCGTACCAAGCCAGAAAAATATGGCAATGTCAGATGAAACAAACTTATGTCTAATCTTCGCGTGGAGATGAGATGGAGATAGCGTGTTTCGCGGAACAAAAATGAACTAAGCGCTTTTTATCTAAATAACTCGTAAAGTATAGAATATTTTAAAAAATCGTTAGTAGCAGCCCTAGGTCATATGTTAGTGATATTATTTATCGAATTTTTGTCTTAATTAGATACACCATGAACGAATAAAACCGAAAATTCATTATTATTAGAGGTTGCTTTGTGATTTTTTTCTATCGAGGAAATTTCATTCCATTATGTTTTTGCTCAGACAGAACCCTCGCGTATATAATGAACGTACCCATATAAAAATATTTTTTCATTTAAATACTATTCACTTGAGTAAATTTCAATTCTAAGATTGTTATTTTGCTTTATACGCACTCTTAAATATAGATTCAGTCTACTTTGTAGTAGCGGCCACGCGCCGGGGTACGCAATTGTTGTCAGTGCGAGAATGTTAATATTATGTAATTAATCTAAGATTGTTATGAAAAGAGTAATTGCTGAGTTTATTGCCGATTCTTATCAGCAAATGCAACTTTCCGAACCGGTATAAGAGTATTAGAGTCAGACTTTTCATAAGTGCCTGCGAAGGTCTATTTGAATAAATGATTTTGAATTTTATAGTTTTCGTACATTTTTTGAAAAACAGTGAATTTTCAATACTAAAATGCCACTGTATCCTAATCTTTACTAATATTATAAATTCGAATGTGAGTTCGATTGTATAATTGTTTGTTTTTTTGTTACGCTTTCATGTCTTAACTACTCAACCGATCAGCAATTTCACTATAATCGGTTGCATGCAAATATGCAGTATGGAGAATGACAGGCTACTTTTGATCCCGGAAAGCGAGTGAAACTGCGGAGGACAGCTATAGTATCTAATAAAGAAATGTTAATTTTTGGGGCTGACTGTACGTATTAATAAGTGTCCCAAATCAAGCGCCGGTAAAACGACCGTTCTGAAGTAATTAACCGTACAAAATTAGGTGTGTCAGTAACATGTTGTCAACGGTAGAATTTGGGTTCTAACAACAAAACCTTTGATCAAGACTACCTGATATGCAAATAATATTAATTTGAAGGTAATTATGTAAATGTTCTATATTCAAATATTCTTCGTTATGAAAACTGAAAGTTAATGAAACTAGCCACTTGTAATAAAAAATAAATCAAAAGCTATTTTCGATTTTTAAAATTGGAACACTCTGGGGGGTTTATAACGTACGTGATTGTAATTTTTTTTCGAAGATTAAAAATAGAATGTCGGCACTATAATGAATTTCATTGGAGAAAGTTGTAACGTTATATAATTCTTAATTACGTTACATTTTAATAATTATAATTTTTTTAATTAGATGGTAACATTATTACGTTATCAACTGTACAAAAATGGGCAAGTCGATTGTTTTAATGAAGGTGTGGCGGTAATTGTAAATATTTTTTATCCAAGAAGGCAAGAATGGTAGGTACCGCCCGTTTTGCGAGACGGCAATAGCGATCCGGCCATTTTGTCATTTCATTGCTCGCGCCTAGTTCGAACACACACACGTCTCCTCTTTACTTAGGACTTTATGTACGCAGTGTTGTGTGAGATATTTAACATTAAAACATTAAACTTATAAATTTTTAGTTCGTCAGTTTTTTCAACATCAAATCAATTACATTTTAATTAACATATTTAAATTCAGTGTAAAACCCCATATTGGGTAAGTGATGAACCGTTAATTTCATGTTTTGCTAAAAGGTCACCTTCATGTCCAACGGACAATCCTTTGTTCTTTTTTTATAATCATTTCATTTCAAACCTATTTTATATTATGAAACCTATTTAACAAGATTTAATTCCAAATATTTAAATGTCCTGTATATCCGTTAGCGAACTCCTTCTGCTTCTTTTATCTTTGCCACCGCACTTCATACATCACCGGTATTCTCTGTGCTTTGCTTGCGGTGGTGACGTAGACTTCATAGACGGAAAGAAGGCCAGTCGCTCATCACTGGGATATTTACAGGGTTCCATATTTACCTTCGGGCACCTCACCATCATCGTGGTTCCGGCTAAGGCAAGATCACCTGCCACCCGACCCTGACGACCCTGCACCTGCGTCGGATCCCGTCTGCACCTTCGTGCCACTACAAGACAATCAGGGGAGTGCCGGACTGCGCGAAGTAAAAATTAGGCGGGCCATAGAACCACACCCTTTTGTTAAATACTTAATATATATTTTATTGTGTTGACTAAGTATTTTCATTTCAAAATTACAACCGTCACACTGGCGCCCTTATCGTGGTAATTTTATGGCCTAATTTTTGCTTCCGTAGTTGTATTCGTGTTGGTGTGCGTTTTTTTTATTTCTGTGAAACGTTTTTTAATTGTGTTTTCCTTTCATTGCGTGCAACTAAGGTGTACTTAGCCCTATAACATTTTTTTTTTGTATTTTTTGTTCCCAATTTTTTTTGGGTAATTACGAATTAAACCATAACGGTTTTTTTTGTTCCAAACATTGCCTGACTGTTGCCTAAATCACAACATTCTTAATATCTGTTGTTACATTTTAACAACATTTTATTTTCTATGGTTGCTATTGTTTACATTAAAGTACAGTCGGGGTGAAAAAAAAGTTGTAATTTTTTTTTTTTCATTTCTTCTCATTATTTAATTTTAAAGGAAGGGACACACTAAGTGCACACTAGTTGCAAATTATTTTGCTTATTCTGTGTTTTAGTTTTTTCGGTGTTTTATGTTTTTTTTCTGTGCATTTAATTTTTTCCTCTCGGCTGATTCATTGGATCATATAATTAATTAAAAATCGTCATTAATTTTCATAATTTGATTGTAACAGAAGGAGAATTATCATTTCATTCATATTGCTATTTTTCACATCAAGGTTCATCATTTACCCATTTCTTTTTCTTTTCTTAATAATTTTTACAAGTATGTCTTTCACTGTAGTTCTTTCTACGCTAGTTTATGTTTTGCGGGACATGTCCGGGAAAGACTTAGGTTCTTGGCACATAAAAGATATAAAATTATTGGGACTCAATAATTTTATTTTTTTAAAGATTTTATCTTGAGTAATAAAATCCTTGGTAGGCGAGGGGGATATGTAACGTTATATAATTCTTAATTACGTTACATTTTAATAATTATAATTTTTTTAATTAGATGGTAACATTATTACGTTATCAACTGTACAAAAATGGGCAAGTCGATTGTTTTAATGAAGGTGTGGCGGTAATTGTAAATATTTTTTATCCAAGAAGGCAAGAATGGTAGGTACCGCCCGTTTTGCGAGACGGCAATAGCGATCCGGCCATTTTGTCATTTCATTGCTCGCGCCTAGTTCGAACACACACACGTCTCCTCTTTACTTAGGACTTTATGTACGCAGTGTTGTGTGAGATATTTAACATTAAAACATTAAACTTATAAATTTTTAGTTCGTCAGTTTTTTCAACATCAAATCAATTACATTTTAATTAACATATTTAAATTCAGTGTAAAACCCCATATTGGGTAAGTGATGAACCGTTAATTTCATGTTTTGCTAAAAGGTCACCTTCATGTCCAACGGACAATCCTTTGTTCTTTTTTTATAATCATTTCATTTCAAACCTATTTTATATTATGAAACCTATTTAACAAGATTTAATTCCAAATATTTAAATGTCCTGTATATCCGTTAGCGAACTCCTTCTGCTTCTTTTATCTTTGCCACCGCACTTCATACATCACCGGTATTCTCTGTGCTTTGCTTGCGGTGGTGACGTAGACTTCATAGACGGAAAGAAGGCCAGTCGCTCATCACTGGGATATTTACAGGGTTCCATATTTACCTTCGGGCACCTCACCATCATCGTGGTTCCGGCTAAGGCAAGATCACCTGCCACCCGACCCTGACGACCCTGCACCTGCGTCGGATCCCGTCTGCACCTTCGTGCCACTACAAGACAATCAGGGGAGTGCCGGACTGCGCGAAGTAAAAATTAGGCGGGCCATAGAACCACACCCTTTTGTTAAATACTTAATATATTTTATTGTGTTGACTAAGGTTTTTCATTTTAAAAACCCAACCGTCACAAAGTATTCCGTTCATGTCTTTTTTGTTTTTTTTCCTTGTTGCCAGAGACTTCATTTGGCATTTGGTGACAAGACCCCATATCGTTTCATTAAACATTAACGATTTACCACAACTATAATTTAATAAATCACCGTTATTTGTACGATTAAATCCTTTAGACTTTAATCCGTCAATTATAAAGTACGGAATCCGTTTTCAATTAATTAATTTGATCTCCTCGTTACCTAATCCACTCACTCATTTTTTATTCAATCGAATACGATTACAGTACAAGGGATTTGCATATTTCTGTATATTATGCACAATCAGGCTGCTTACATCATTAGTATTGCAGAATAATTAAGCTCTGGAGTTTTCTGATGAAAAATAATAAAAGTATGGGATAGCTTTTTCTAAACTGAATTATAAAGAGAGGTAGAGCATAGCGTTTATTCGCTCAAAGAGCAGCACGACTGGGGAAGTACCTCCACCTTACAGAATACCGCAGACAAATATCTTTATGTTGTGTTCCTGCGCGTGAGTAAGGTCGCCAGAGCTCATTGGGGAGGGGGGAAAGGTCAGTAACGCGTGAGTGATGCCTCGTGTACTACGGCAACCGCTTACCATCAGGCGGGCCGCGACTTAGTAGTATAAAAAAGCCCAGAAGGGAATTTACTCTCAAATGCAACTACCGGAGTACATCAGTAAGTGTTGGCGACAGATTTTCATCAACTACAAAACTGGTACTACAAAGTACCCAGTCTGATGTTTTCCTTCACCGATTTTGTATATATTTTTATTTCCAAAGAAGTTTTTGACGGTAATGATGACCAAATATTAAGCTCCATACAAATTTATGTGACTGGTAAATCACAGCGGATTTCCGAAGCTCCGGTACAACTTGCCAGCAATTCATTAAGCGGGTCAATATGTCTGAATGTGCTTGATATATTACCAAAGGGCTCCGTGCTCTTTTGGGGATCAAGTAATGAGAGAGGTCATGTATTTAATTTATAATGAATATTTATGACGACGAGAATCGGTATAGAAAAAAAACTCTCTTATTGACTGATGGCTTCAGGGGGCGCTGAGAAACTAGTTCATCTGAGTTTAATTTGTGTTATCATAGTAACTTTTGTTTCAACAAGACCATTTAACGTTAATCAATCTACATATTTAGATCAGATCCATCTTTTACGCTTATAATATTAGTACAGTAGTACCCAACTAATATGCTTACCGATGTATCTGCGCAGAAGATACATTTTCAAAGCGTGGGAAACGCTATTGGTCGGCAGCTGCCGCCATGTTAGCCCGCGCCGTGCGGAGGGGCCTCACACGCGAATGAGACGGAACTAACAGCTGCACTGTATTATGAACCTTATAGTAGTGATCTAGTGTTGATTGTAAGTTTTAAGCATTCTTTCGTTAATCTTCGGGGCCATACATTATTTTCTGTGCGAACGAAGATTCACGACGCGTCATATTAGTTGGGTACTCGTACTACTGTACGATAGTATGATTTTCGCTTTTCAATTGTACCATAGGTAGGTGATATAGTGATTTGTAGTTGGAAACGCGACGTGATCGCTTGATTCACTCGAGCCTGTTAATTATTAAAAGCAATTACTGATTGGCGTACTGTGATATTTACAACTTTTTCGCTCAATTGATTTTTTGTCTCACCAGTTTTCTAGGTTTTGTAATGTTTACCACTTTTTAGGGTTTCCGAATCAAAAAGGTAAATGGGAGGAAAAGCAAAACATGCAAAGCAATATTAATTACTTTCGATATATTTGCAGTAAATTCGCTTTCTCGTCTTTTTTCGAAATAAGGCTTTTATTTTGTAAAGCGACGTTGTGCCAGCACTTCGGTTGTATGTTTTTTTTATGTTTGTTACCTCATAACTCCTTTATTTATTTGGATTTATACCGATTTGGAAAATTGGGTACACCTTCCGTTTGGTCCCATTGTCATCAGGTCAGAATTTGATTACTTAAACTATGAAGTCGGTTTAAGTTTTTTGTAAAACAATTTTCAAATATTCAGTTAAATCTTTTGTTAAAATATCATTTACATCCCGCTTCTTAGATACTTTTAGGTCTACTTTCAGAGCACGAGAGATGAAAAAAACATTTTACTTCTTTAAATAAGAATACAAAAGCTAGAATTTAAATAAAGAATGTATATTTCATAGTTCAGCATCAGCAATATAATGCTGAATGTATTCGCTCTCTACCATGTAGATTAGTTTTCACTGTAAGAATAATGTGAACTGCTCCCGAGCGGTCTCTTATGCTTAAAACTATTCTTAAGTCACTCGACTATTTTCACGCGTCTTTGTTTTATGACCATTATTATGGTCGTTATTTAAATCAGCGACGGCAACTTGAATAGCAGTTCCTCTTATTAGATTTTTAAGGGATGAGAGCCACTGGCAATAATTTAGTAATTTTTCAGTGATGATTTTGTTTGTAATATATTATATTGACCTTTGTGCATCAATGCATAAAGGACCATTGTTTTTTTTCACATCTGTGCGATTTTATACCATTGTTCCTAAAGGATCAAATATTTCCCCGGAATAAAAAGTATCCCATGTTTTATTTTTTTCAGAATGTTCTATGATCTGCCTATATACCACAGTTCATTCAAAACCGTGCAGCTATTTTGGAATCTTTGAATAACAAACATCCACGCAAACTTTAGCATCTAATGAATTATGTAAATCTTTCATTGTTAAGTTCAATTTAAGTTCATTTAATTTTATTTCCGACAGAACATACAAAAAAGTACAATCGTAGCCTATTGTACTTTTATTTTGCTATTCCTCTTAACAATCTTTTTTCAAACTTCCTTTTTTAAATTAATATTTTCACATACGAGAAAATAGCGAGTGATGTCAGAATTGTATTCACATGACGTGCCCGTGTAATGGAAGTTTAAACGTTTTATAATATTTGTTTCTGCGGAAGAAAGATTGCCGACTTTGAATTCTAAAGTAGCAAAGTTAAATATTTAATTGTATCTCTTTTGGAATAGGTATATAAAGTAGACATAGGTAGGTATGTATAGGAGACGTGGTCTTTCACTGTTGGTCGCATAAATAAGCTCAGAGTCACTCAGCGAGCTATGGAACGAGCTATGCTTGGAATTTCTCTACGGGTATGAAATAGGAGAACAAAAACTACGGACTTAGCTCGTAGAGTTAGTAAGCTGAAGTGGCAATGGGCAGGCCACATCGCTCGTACTGATGCGTGCTGAGTGGGACGACCTTGTCAGAGTCGCTGGGCGCCACTGGATGCAAGTGGCCCAGAACTGTTCGAAGTGGAAATCAATGGGCATATGTTCAGCAGTGGACATTTATGAGCTGATATGATGATGATGATGATATAAAGTAGAAATTTAACTACCGAATTCTGCTGGATTCACAAGTACAGGTACAGCTTATCAAGTTAGTAAGCTAAAGTGCCAATGAGAAGGCATCATCGTTTGAGAACCGATTACCGATGGGTAAAAGATTGGTGACAATTCTGTTGTAAATCGCACTAAACTAATTTTAGTTACATCACATCTCTTTCTTACGAATATTATTGAAAAAGGATAGAACATAAAAATTACAAATTCAAAATCATTTATTCAAATAAACCTTCGCAGACTCTAATACTCTAATTCCGATTCGGAAGGTTGCATTTGCTAAGAAGAGCCGGCAATAAACTCAGCAATTACTCTTTAAAGTACTCTTTCTTTTATAAGCAGTATGATACAGTTCACAATTTATCGGGGAGTTTATAATCTCGTTAGGTAGATTATAAACTAACGGTACATACGGTGACATATACATTACGAATAGACTCTTCGATTTTATTTATTTGTATGTAAGCGTAGATATTATATACATATTGACGGATACAAATATTTGGGTAAGATAGCAGTAAGTAAGTAGGATAGCCTTAACTACAAATTGAAGCCGATTATAAAACAAAATTATCAATACATGGCTGCAGGCAAGACATACTCAGTGCACATACTCTATTTTATTCTAATTTTCTTTTTCTTCAAACAAAATTCACATCACAATAAACAATAAAAACTCAAACTTTGATTTATGTGATCCATTTGTTTTGACCTACGACAACAAACCTATGACCTCACAATGTTACAATAATGTTATTCGAACCATTGATACGTGATAGAGCTGCCGATCTAGTATATGAATAGAAATTGTCTTTTATTTTATGCATTACAAACTTGACTGTATTTTTTTCAGACGAGCAATTTTACGGGACTAAATAGAACATTGGCTCATCTGGTGGTGGTTTGCTGATTTTCGGAGTCATATCACCACTCAAAAGCCTATCTTCCCAGAGAAATTTAGCTTGCCTTTCCTTTTCTGTTTACTAACGTTTGCGATTGCAATTTTATTTTAGATTAGACATGTCTGTATGTCCTGACTCTGGGTGTAATTATGTATATTAAGTATGTATTTACAAACAAAAGTAGTATATGTATTATATCAGTTATCTGGTTTCCATAGTACAAGCTCTGCTTAGTTTCGGATCAGATGACCGTGTGTGAGGAATGACAATGTAATTGGTATATCTAAGTATTCCTATGTTTTTTTTTTTTTTTTTTATACCACTAAGGTGGCAAACAAGCATACGGCCCGCCTGATGGTAAGCAGTTACCGTAGCCTATGGACGCTTGCAACACCAGGGGCATCACTTGCGCGTTGCCGACCCTGAAGAAATCTCTTCACGCCCTTTTTGAAGAACCCCATGCTGTACTCCATTGGGAAAACCACGGCGGGGAGCTCATTCCACAATCTGACCGTCCGCGGAAGAAAGCTCCTTTGAGCCCGCACAGTTCGAAACAATTCTGGTTTCAATATGTGAGGATGGTTTTATTCATTAATCCTCCATCCAGTATTTTTGTAGTAGTTTTTATTGTACTGTGTAATTTTCTTTGCATGTTTAAATATTTTTCTAATGTTTTTATTCGTCGAATGGCGTGCAGAAATAAAATATTTTTCGCCGCGATCGACAAGACCTGTGTATTTGAAACGTTTATCTTTGTTTCGGAGACCTGCTATTAATAAACACGGTAGAAAGTTAAAAAGCTTTATAGAATCAATAATCTTAAATGTTCATTGTACAGTAAAAAAATATTACCAATTTGCTGTTCTAGTGTTCGTTTAAGATATTATAGATTTGTTAACGTGTATTCTTGAAAGCAGTTGTTTTAAGAAATTACTTTTTATTTTGTATCGTAAATGGTTTACGAAAGCGAGTGGCCACTTAAAATCAATAGTAAATAGAGCTGAAGATAAGGCACGGTTACCCAAAAAGCCTATGCATTAAGTAAAGAGTCAGAAAACACAAGATTTCCCTTTGTTTTGTTTTTTTGATGAAGTGGGTAAACAAGCTCTCGGCCGTTACCGTAGCCCTATTCTATAACGGACGCTTGTACGCACGGCTACAAATCAAGCTATACATTTCCAGTATAAGCTGATCTCTTGTATAGGATTTCAGTACAATGAGAGGTCAGTCTATAATGGAAATGTATAGCTTGATCTGTAGCCATGCGTACGCACGCGGCATCACCTACGTGTGTGATTATAGTACTGACGTAGGGTTTTTCCGACCTGTACTGGTTTTACCGACCCTACCCTCCTCTCCAATGAGCTCTGGCGATCTTACTCACACGCAGAAACACAACATTCAGTAACTTGACTGCGATATTCTGTAAGGTACTTCGTCAGTCGAGCTGCTCGTTGAGCGAAATAACTTTATACCCTATCTCTCTTTCAGCACACACAACAAGTCATCAAAACATTGTGCACATGGATATGATTAATTGTTCTGTTTTTCTTTGCAAATTTATATTTAAATACATACACCAAAAAGTTGTGTATGGATTAGCATGGTTACAAATTAGCATAAGCTCTGGATCAAATAAATAATAATAAATAAATAAATGTCCTGGGACATTCCTCACACACGGTCATCTGTTCCAAACTAAGCAGAGCTTGTACTATGGAAACCAGATAACTGATATAATACATATATTACTTTTTGTTTGTAAATACATACTTAATATACATAATTACACCCAGACTCAGGACATACAGACATGTTCATGCACACAAATGCATGTCCTGTGTGGGAATCGAACCCACGACCTCATGCGGCGCGTAAGGCGAACCTTAAGCAACTGCGCCAACTGGCCCGTCTGATCAAATCACTGTTTTGTGGACATAGAGATCTTCTATGGTTATGGATTACTGGATAAGTATTTATTAAATACAGGTCGTTGTTTTGGTCAGCGACGAGCGACTCAGGGTGCTAAAAAAATATAAAAAAAAATCTTTTTTTTTATAATAAAAAAAAATTGAAAATCATATAATAAGCTAAAGTGTAGACATAATACTCAACGGGAGTACGAGGGAGTAAAGGGGTGGGGCGATGGCGGCTAGCGCCTAGCTCTAGTCTGTGCACGTGCCTAGTAACCATACTTTGCAGTAATTTTATTTCAAATTGAATAAGGTATTTCTCAACATATTTACAGTATTTAATGGAATTCAGTCCATTTTTGGGGAATATATATTTTGTACTACCGCTCCTGGGTCGCTTGTCGCCGACCAAAACAACAACCTGTATAGATTCAAGAGACTGTCTTCCCAGTGAAATGTAACCATTATCATCCAAGTTTATCCATTATTCATCTTTATTTCGGAAAGCCTGCTAGTAATAAACACGGCAGAAAGTAACATTATATAATGAATATTCCTAACTAATATTATAAATTGTTTTAAGAGAGGTAGAGCGCAGCGTATCACTCAAAGAGCAGCTCGACTGGGGAAGTACCTCCACCTTACAGAATACCGCAGCCTAATAACTTTATGTTGTGTAAAGTTGTGTTCCTGCGCGTGAGTAATGTCGCCAGAGCTCATGGTGGAGGAGGGAAAGGTTGGTAACGCGTGAGCGACGCTTCGTGTGTTGCAAGCGTCCATATGGCTGTGGTAACCGCTTAACATCAGGAGGGCCGTACGCTTATTTAGTCGTATAAAAAAATGCGATTTAGAAAAAATCTAGACTTTTCAAACAAAAACTATTATCACAAACACACAAGAACACACTCAGAAAGGTTGCGGTCGTTACTAATCGCATCGTAAAATTTTAATGCAGGGCTAGTTACGAAAGCAATAACAAGTTTCGGGTTTGACCCTTCTACCCTTATATTAAATCCAATAGGTCAGTAACCCTGATTTGTTTTTATTGTTTATTTGAACCCGTTTTATATGAAACGATTGGGTATTGCAATATGATATATCATCCAAATTAGATTTGTTCTTGTCTTTTATACGACTTCAGAAAAAAATCTAAATCTAACATATTTATTTGTGACAAATAAATAAACACTCCAAATTTTACTACAAAAAAAAAGTCACAAATAAGTCCTCCAACTCAGCATAATGTTGGCTATACGTAACGTACCTACATTAGAACCACAGATATAAATCTAAATGGATACCGCATGTCCCTCCATCCGTATGAAAACCAAGCGTGTAACTTTTTATGTACCTACCATAATGTCACAAGATTGATTTAGTTAGGTTGGCATTAGATTTTTAACGTGAAAATGAGGCTATCCTATTTGTCAGCTAAATACATCCCTCACTACACATCTCCGGTGAACATGCAGCCTTATGCGAGTTCCCTGTCCGCGCGAAACAGTTTCAAAAGAAGATCATTCGGCCCCATTTTTGCACAGATTTTGACACGCGAAGTACATACACTCGCGGCATCTATTTAGATGTATATCTGTGACTAAAACTAATAATACTAGGTATAAAATAATTAAAAAATAAATGTCCAGTAACTATAAAATTTTAGAATAAGTTATTCTTCTTTTTCAAAGGCATGTCATGATAAATCTTAGGAATAATAAATAATATAAGCTTTACAAAAATAATTGAAAGAAAAATAAGATAATACTTTGACCCGTGTAAGATGTCTTAGAAGTTACAGTTGTTTTGACTTTCACATCTTCACTTTTACTTCACAGCCAAGTTCAAATGCATCATTTCACACGAAAAGAGCTCTTAGCGATGTTCCATAAACAGTTTTGTATTATTGTCTACTTTTTTAGTCACTTGTACCATATGTTATTTTTTTAACTTATTTTAAGCATATTAAGCAGGGACTAAGGTAAAAAAAGTTGGTACCTAAATGCTTTGGTAAGAAATAGAGTGTACTGTATTTTACACTGACATCGGCCTTTTTAACACGCTTTTATTAGCTTCACCTGTATGTATGTATCTATGTATGTATGTATGAATGTATGTAAAGGAATCTTCGAACGTAATTTTCATCGACTTCCAGACGTCAGATTAAACTGAAATTTTGCACACTTATCAAGTACCGATGACAATACAATAATTTGGTACCATCGAGCTGATCTGATGATGGATTCGGAAGGTAGGCACTGGAACTCCATAACGGAGCAACGTTTCCTAGCCGTGTTTGGGCTTGTTGGAATTGTCATGAAATTAACTTTGACCATGTATGGTTTTCAGGGTCTGATGATGGAGTAGGAGAGTAAGCACTGGAACTCCATAACGGAGCAACGTTTCCTAGCCGTGTTTGGGCTTGTTGGAATTGTCATGAAATGAACTTTGACCATGTATAGTTTTCAGGGTCTGATGATGGAGTAGGAGAGTAAGCACTGGAACTCCATAGTGGAGCATCGTATACTAGCCGTGTTTGGGCTTGTTGGAATTGTCATGAAATGAACTTTGACCATATATGGTTTTCAGGGTCTGATGATGGAGTAAGAGAGTAAGCACTGGAACTCCATAGTGGAGCATCGTATACTAGCCGTGTTTGGGCTTGTTGGAATTGTCTTGAGATGAATTTTGACCATGTATAGTTTTCAGGGTCTGATGATGAAGTCGGAGGGTTGGCACTGGAACCCCATAGCGGAGCATCGTATTCTAGCCGTGTTTGGGCGTATTGTAATCGTATTATGTGCATTTTGGCCAAATATGGTTTTCTGAGTCTGTTGATGGAGTCAAAGAGTAGGCACTGAAGCTAAATACTTATTATAAATGTGAAAGAAATTGATATTGGGTGAAAATATGGTATAAGTAACATAATAAAATGGTATGAATAATTTATGTTGACTAAAAAATAAAAAATAAATTACAGTTTAAAAAAACTAAAAAAACACGCTTTAAAAAGCCCTGCACTAAAAAGTGTTAAATAATTATAAAATTGAACCTAAATATATTCTCTGTCTATCCCGTCATTATCATGAAGAAATATCGTAAATTACAAAATGAAAAGCGCCACACACTTTTCATTCAAATATTGAACTTAATTACAAAAATTGCTTACATTTAGGCCCTTACGGGATAGACAGAGAATATATTTAGGTTCAATTTTATAATTATTTAACACTTTTTAGTGCAGGGCTTTTTAAAGCGTGTTTTTTTAGTTTTTTTAAACTGTAATTTATTTGCTTACTTTTATTGACCTGAAATTTCGCACAAAAATGGTTCAGTTGGGAGTTTTCATCCTAATTTCAAGCGCAAGAAATCTTATTTATTTATTTTTATTACTCACCAATTACAATAATTAAAGATATACAAAAATTACAACTATTTACATTATTAAACATATTTAATTATTAATAAACACACAGTCATACATCCTTCTCACAGACACGCAAACACTTAGACAATATATCCGGCCATACATCTACAAGCAGATCACAGTCAGGATTGTATTCCAGGAGAGAGCTGAGTGCGGAAAGGGTGCGCGGAATGGGCGAGTTAGCACGCGCCACAGTGCGACACGATGGCACGGCGAAAATGTATGCTTTCTATTTCTTCGATAATTGTCAGGAGTAAAAAATCGACACCGCTCATCTCTGCGTTCTGGTGCATCAATATTTCTCCTGAGGATTTTGCACATGAATGTGAGTTGGTGCTTTTCCCGTCTGACTTCCAAGGAGTTATTACCCCAGATAACCCAAAAGAAATTTCGTGGGATACATATACGGATAGTAACCGTTGACGCGCTACCTAAGTACTGAGAATTTTGAAGGACGAAACCCAAACGCCTAAAACATTCCTTTACCGACGCAGTTATAATGGTCGTGGAATGTCAATTTGCGGTCAAATGTGTCTCCCAAGAGCTATGCTGCAACAATTCAGCTCATAGTCAAAAGTGATTACGATTTCTTTACCCACTAAACATTCTGTAACTACTTATTTTCTTTATCGCGTTATTAAAACACATCTAAATAGATTCAAGTAACCCACCCCATATCATTAATGAATTAAACTGCTCAAAGAATTACAGAATAATTCTAAAACATCGTGTTGCTCCAAATTGCGGAATCTTAACTTTCACTTAGTAATAACTGGCGCAAATCCCCATATAAAATTCCCGGCACAATCCCGGGAAACCGCGGACTTCATTAAAAGTTCCCGGAAGTCATCAAAGTCAAACGTAATGCTAATCTGTGGTGTAACGCTACTGACTTGGGGAGTTTCACCTAAACGCTTTTTGTGATGGCTTTCAAACTTATGGTGTAATTAATTATGTATAGCTGTCTCTTTCTATTGGTATTCAATAAATAAAGATGAATATTTTAGTCAGTCTGTAATAGGAACAATAATTATAGTTTCTTCATCATCTGTCTGGCAGCGTCATTTTACGTGAAAACTAGTAGAAACATTGCGTATTTATTTATGACAAATTAGTTATTTCATCAATTTAAATCGGTCGGAAAGCTCGGTTATAGTCGTTGAATAAGTATTTAAGTAATTTTGAGGTGTGTTTAACGTTTTTGATACAAAGATTTGTGTACCAAATATACAAATATACATTGGCTCGCAGCTAAAAAAATTACAATAATACCAATTGTTATTATAGGACATGCATCCCTCGCGAAAACCAGTGGGTTAAATCTATGGTGCCTCCAAGCTACGCGAAGCGAGCATGAGCCGAGCACACGTGGAGCACGGATTCGCGTAGCGTGGACGAACTTTGAGCATTCGTCTCGCGTTCGACAGCGCTCCGCGCCGATTGTCAGTTTTTTTACGAACACGGATTTGCATCGCACTCGTGTTGTTACAGTCCCATACACATATTATCTGCTCCGGTGAGAGAGTCGCTGTTATCGTATTTGGTGGAGCAAACAACCAATGACATGTCAAATGGCGTCGTTAGTTCCTCTTTTGACCACCGGCCAGATAAGTTTGTAGGACTATAGACTCGTTGTACGGTCATATTTGCGTCGCGAGCAACGAAAGAATTCTGTTCGTTCGGTCTATACGCGCGTTGGCGAGATACTGGGAGCACATACATTGCGTCTACAATCATCAAAAGCATCGCGATTTTAAAATACGCACATAAATCGCTTTCAATTCCCCCATACTTTGATTTCGTAACACTCACGAGAGAAACGCGGCGAAATCGCCCCTTCTGGACAGGGTCTAAGGGTATGTACAATACGTTACAGTAGTACCCAACTGATATGGCTTACCGTTGTACCTGCGCAGAAGATACATTTTCAAAGCGCGGGAAATGCTATTGGTCGGCAGCTGCCGCCATGTTAGCGCGCGCCGTGCAGAGGGGCGTGACTTGCGAGTGAGACGGAACTAACAGCTGCAGTGTATTATGAACCTTATAATAATGATCTAAGGTTGATTGTAAGTTTTAAGCAATCTTTCTTTTCTGTGCGAACGAAGATTCACGACGCGCCTATTACCCAGTCCAAACAGAAAGTCTAGCAAACACTTATGAAATTCAGATAACTGATATTCTGACAGACAGAAACAAGAAATAGACATGGTTTGTTCTAAGTAGGCATCAAACTCATTACTACTGACGTAGTAATCATGGTGTCTAACTCACACCAACCTGCCCTGGCAGATTACAAGTAAAATAATACAGTGCGTATAATACTTGTCACACATACAAACATACTGAGTAAGTACGTACATACAATGTAACACACTGGAAATTCTCTCAATACCGATTCAATTTAGATACTTCCTTGCGCCGGCTTACACAGAGTGTTACATTTGTATAAAATAGAGGCTCCGAATATAAGGGATCCAATTTCATTATCGTTGAAGTAAAAGCAAGGAAATATTGGGAATATGTTTTTGGAAACCTATATTTTGGTATAACCATAGACTTAGGATATTTTTGATACCTATGTGTGGGAAAGAGATATCACAATTATTATTAACACTTTCCGAGGGAGAAAGAGAGGCATACACCATTTTGATATGAGTTCAATAAAATCGAGTAAGAGGACATAGCGTTCCGATACCTTGATTCAAGGATGTTAAAAAAAGTCGGATATATTCTCGCTAAAAAACTGTGTCACTCAAGTCGGCCACCACGTTGTATGTACAAGTCGGCACGCACACATTCACACATTAGTTGAGCGCGAGTAATCGACTCTGTGGAAACGACGACAGAGTCTAGTTTCCCGCGGAATAGCCAACTAATGTGTGCGTGAGAGGTGGCCGACTCCATAGACACAGTTTTTTGTTAGCGAGAATATGTCCTCCGTAGTCTTTGGTATGATTTTAATTACATTGCGACTTGCTTCTGAGCAGTCGTGACGTGCGTAGAAAGAAATAACCTACAAAATTATACGTTTCACAAGTAAATACGTATTGTTTCTATGTTTTCTACTATATTTTATCAAAATATTATAATTAATCGACGTCAAAAACAGTTTTTACAATAGGGATATCTATTTATCCTTAGGTGTCTACAAATATATGTATGTATAGTCTACATACGAAAGTAGAACCTGAAAAAGCGCGGTAAATTAAAAAAAACTACATGTGGTATCACTAAGTATAGTAGGAATAAATTGTTTTGATACTTTACAAAAAAAATATAAATATTAAGTTTGATTTTCCTAAGTAATTATTTGCATGTAAATGTGTTAAAATTTTACATAAACTCGTTATATTCTATTTTTATATAGAATACTTTTAAATAAATAAATATCCTGGAATATTCCTCACAAACGGTTATATGATCCCAAACTAAGCGTACTTGTATATATTCAAATTAAAAAAATGTGCAAATTTTATTTTTTTCCTAGTTTTAGTTTTTAACTTCGTAGAAAAATATGGATAGATGTTTCAGTGATTACCGACCGTAGAAGTTCATTTAGCATATTGTAGAACATTAAGGTGATCGAAAGAATGAGAAGATGGACACTATAACACTGATTTAGCTATAAAGCCATTATGAATGAAGGGTATGTATCAAAACTGGTTCAGTAAACTAGTTGACACTTTTTATGCCGGGTGACGAAAGTGACATTAATAGAATGTTGCCATGTAAAGAGTTTCAATTACAGCCAGCCTCAACTTTCGTTTGCCAGACTCTAATACAAGACTAGTTTTTATTTTGCCCATACCAATCCCTAACTTATTTTTTGTGGCGTTTCGTACTGTCTCTGTATACATACAATATCTTTGGATATAACTAAAACCTTAAAAGAATATAACCTTTTTGGTGTGATAAATAGTTTTTTTTTCTGTCTAGCACGAAGATTAAAAATAAGTCATTGAAATTAAAATTCTCAGAAAGTAGAAATAAAATATTTTATACAAAACATCTACAGGCTGATATAAAAGTCAGATGTTTATTTTAATTAATTTCACACTTATAAAATATTTTCGTTGCGTATCTCTCTTAGTAGTGATTGTGACCAGGAAGTCTATCCGCTGAGGCAAAGAATATAATAACACAGCAAGACTTCTGGACACGATCCCATTTGGCAAGCACTTGGGAGTGTATTCACTGTTCAGACTTACACTGGGTATTTTTATTGTTTATCTCACTAAAATTATAAATAAGTTTGTATGTTTTGATGCGACGTGATCCTCAATTTTTCAAATACCTTTTACTTTACGTTACGTCTTTCAGTAAGTTTCTAGTTTAAATGTGTATTTTAAAGGTTGTTTTTTTGTAATTTAGTCAGTGTACAATATTTCGTTCATTGAAAAATCATAATAAATACAAACATTAAGTTTATATGATTGTGTGTTTGATAGTAATTCAATCAGGACTTAATGGCTTAACAGATGTAGGTGAAACATGACATTTTGATAGATCACATTCTGGTATATTATAACAAAGGAAACTTTTTATCTTGGAAAAATATTACATCTCTCGAAAACTCTATTTTTAGGGTTTCGTACCCAAAGAGTGCCAACGGACCCTCTAAGCCTGTGTTGTACGTTCGTCCGTCCTTCTGTCTACCAGTGGGCGAGAATATCTCATGAACCGTAATACGTAGTCAGTTGAAATTGTCACATAATGGTGCCGATTCTGTTGTAAATCGCACTAAACTAATTTTAGTCACATCTCATCTCTTTCTTACGAACATGATTGAAAAAGGATAGAACATATTTTAAGTTGTCAAATTAATCTTTGCGGTCTTATTTTGCGTGTATTGAGGCGTAACCGCGATAGATAGCGACTAAAATTATATTGAAAACAAGCATTGGATTAATTTGACAGGACTAAATTTCTTACTTCCTTTTCTTATGTTCTTTGTTAGAAAGAGACATAGTGACATTAAAATTAGTTTAGTTTTGAACAACAAAATCAGGGCCAATGTGTATTTCTATTGCCGCTTTAACAATAAATAATAGAAAAATAAAATAAAAAATTATAGGGAAGGAACAAAGAACGTCTTTACGGTATGTTTCGTGTGCGTTCCGACTTGGCCGTTTTTAGCATTGGCAAGCTTTTATTCAACAAAATCGCTACATCATAAGTGATGACATAGCCGAAGGTAAAACACGAAACTTAGAACCATAATAACCTTTTTCCAATAAAAATAAACTACATATAGCGTCAAAGTACTTTCAAGGAACTTTCCTACTGCATCCTACCAAGTTACAACTTCAAATCATATAAAGGAATCCAGAGTAATTCCAATTACTATACCTCTGAACTAATTGCTGCGTATAAACACGATGCTATTAAAACGGTTGCCGCAGAAACCAATTTCAATAAAGCTTGCAGCTTGTTTCGATTACATAAATATTGTTACTTGTGGCTATATCGATTAGGTAGATGGATAAATACTGATTTTGGTAACAGAATTATAATAAAACTTTTATGTGTATATTGGTAGCTTCAGTTGGTTTGAGCTCCTGGTAGAAGGAGATCCCAGTGCCGCCAGACCTTCCTTATTTTCTGACGGACAAATGTATAAAATTGAGTAGTGTTAGTACGTACTTCAAACGTATAAATACCAGCTAACTTGTCCTGTGGGCCATTTTACAGGCACCAGGCATGAAAGGTACCCAGGGAACTATTTCAATACATTTTGCAAGCAGTGAGACCAATCGTAGCAGACAAACAGCCCAATGATATTATAATAGAGATATGCTACCCTCATACTAAGCGGCGTTCAGTTATTGTTGAATTAGGTGAATGCGATAGATAATACGGAACGTATGGTACAGAAAGAGATAGCTATATGTAGCCGCTAAGCAAAATTACGACAATTGTCTGAATTTGTCTGCAACAATTACCGTGCGATATCTACCTCTTTTTATTATAATATCATTGCAAACAGCCTAAACATTGGAGTATGAACGCGAGGGCATTATTATAATGTAAATAAGACGATAATTGGCATTTTTGATCCAAAAAATAAACCATCTATAGTTTTTAAAATTAATAATTCAAATAATTGTAAATACATGTTGTTTTTTTTTTGTTTTTTTTTTTATATTGTAATAGGTAAACAATACAAAAAATAACAAAAAAAAAACACTAACGTCCATCCATTATTATCTGGTTCACAAATAGGTACCAATTATTGTCTTATTTGCATTATAATAATGGCCTTTCGCTTATATTCCAGCGACATTTCAATTGTGTTTGGCTGTTTGCAAAAAGTATTGAAATAGTTCCATGAGTATCATATATTTATAAAAACCGGCCAATTATTAAATATCCTGGGACATTCATTCCTCACACACGGTCATCTGATCCCAAAATAAGCAGAGCTTGTAATATGGAAACCAGATAACTGATATAATACATATACTACTTTTTGTTTGTAAATACATACTTAATATACATAATTACACCCAGACTCAGGACATACAGACATGTTCATGCACACAAATGCATGTCCTGTGTGGGAATCGAACCCACGACCTGCGGCGCGTAAGGCGAACCTTAACCAACTGCGCCAACTGGCCTGTCAAAAAATTCCGTCCGTTAAAAAAAAAATTATTAATATTAAATTGCGGTTTACGATTTACGTGTTAAAAAAAACTACTTAGGACTAGATCTCGTTCAAACCAATTTTTGGTGGAAATTTGCACGGTAATCAATGTACATCATATATTTTTTTTTAGTTTTATCATTCTCTTATTTTAGAAGTTACAGGGGGGGGGACACACATTTTACCACTTAGGAAGTGTCTCTCGCGCAAACTATTCATTTTGAAAAAAATTATATTAGAAGCCTCAATATCATTTTTGAAGACCTATCCATAGATAACACACAAGTACGGGGTTTGATGAAAAAAAAAAATTATGAGTTTCAGTTCTAAGCATGGGGAACCCCCAAAATTTATTGTATTTTTTCTATTTTTGTGTGAAAAACTTAATGCGATTTACAGAATACATCTACTTACCAAGTTTCAATAGTATAGGTCTTATAGATTCGGAAAAAAGTGGCTGTGACATACGGACGGACAGACAGACAGACATGACGAATCCATAAGGGTTCCGTTATTTGCCATTTGGCTACGGAACCCTAAAAATCAGCTCTCAAAATTTAAGATAAGTACGTAACGTACATAACATACTTTACATGCCTTCCATTAATACTGTGAAATAAAATATAAGATATATTTTTTATAAGTCAAAATTTGATTCCTAAAACACGCTAGAAATCTTATATGTACTGTAACATTAATATACCTTTAGTATGCATGACTCAGTCTAATAAAATCAGAAATATAAAACATTTTTAGGCGTAAAATTTTTCGAAGTAATCCTCTCAGTAAAAATGTGAAGAATATTTAAATTAATAATAAAGCTTCCATTATAAATGCGCCCTGTATATCACCTGTCCTCCAAGATAGGTGAGTGTTTTCACCTTTGAAATGAGCCAAAATTGAAGGTGTCGAAATGTGAACGAATGAATGAACGTACGAAATGATCTCTTTTAAGTCGAGATTCCTCTAGCTCTTATAAAATAAATCCAAACGATTTTGATATTAAGCCCCGCTGATATAAGATTCCCTTTTGAGTGTTAACGCTTGGATGGTTTTTCAATTTGAAGATTCAGTGAGGGTTTATTAATTTTAAGGTTTAATTAGGTTTCTATTGACGCATTTTCAATGAAAGGTTAGAACATTACTATAGTATAAGTTGTTGCAGAGTTGAGACCAAACAGTTCGATTGATTAGTTCATAGAAGGAATCATTTTATTATAACTCAAGTAGTATTAGTCTTTTCTCCGTGGCTTTGGCGTTTTAGAGGTTTTTGATGGAAATTACGTAATTTTTTAAATCATTATTTCCAAAAAAATGGGAGTTTGTTCTTTGAGCTCACAAACGGTTTAGTGTGTTCTACCGCTTGTACAACGGAGAGTATTCCAAGGAATTGTTCGACCTGATGTCCACGGCTACCTTCCACCATCGCAACTCTCGCCATCGACGGGGAGTCCGTGCGGGCTCAAAGGAGTTTTCTTCCTCGGACTGACTGTGGAATGAGCTCCCCGCCGTGGATTTCCCAATGGAGTACAGCATGGGGTTCTTCATAAAAGGTGTGAAGAGATTTCTTCAGGGTCAGCAACGCGCGAGTGATACCCCTGGTGTTGCAAGCGTCCGTAGACTACGGTAACTGTTTACCATCAGGCGGGCCGTATGCTTGTTTGCCATATTAGTGGTATATAAAAAAAAGTTTGTTCTTTAATGTGGTCATGAACAGTGTGACATAAGTCAAGCACCTATTAGTGTTCTCTGACTGCCTAGAGACAAAATCACATAACCAAGTGCGAGCGGCCGTCAGTCTAATATAGACTTTATACCACAGCACTATAATTTAAAAAGTACTAAATGATAAGAAAATACATATACTGTCGGTAAAACGGTGCCGTCCCCTGATACTCTTGAATATTAGGGCATCTGTTGAGCAAGTGTCTCTATAAAAGGAGTAGGAGTTACTTTTTTCAAAATTTAAGGTCATCGCCCACTATGTTAGCACTGCTCCATCGTAGCAACGTCTCGGCATCTACCTTGCAATGCAAGTGAGGCCTTTAAATCGTATGCTTTAAAGTAAATTTTACAATGACTAGATAAAATAGTGGACGCCTCGCGGTAAGCGCGCTTGCCGCTACAAGCCACTAGTCCTACTGACCATACACTTCCAGCGAGCGGCTCGCTCCCTTGCTGCGTGACGCCAGCAAGCGGTATCTTGCCATAGCCGCGCTACCAATTTCACCGGTGCCATGCCGCCCGTGAACTGCTACCTCGCAGGCGGCGCGCTGGCAGCTAGTGGTTGGATTGAGTTGAGGCGGTGCCGGTTCGCTGCTGCGATGGAGCGGTGCTGACATAGTGGGCGATGAGCTTTAATAGTCACGTCGACTGACAGCCTTCTGACATAAAAAAATAACCTAATAATAAAGACAAAATCGACATAATAATAATATCCTGGGACATTAGTCTATTTGTATGAAGGTCGTCACCATACAAAATCAGCACAAAACAAACACCATAAAAATAATACACTATCTTCCAAATGAATTTGGTTAGTATTACCGAGTTAGGAAAACGATATAAATAAACTGATTACAGGGCTCTGAAACCGTTCAAATATATATTTTTTCCTCGTGTAGTTCCGCGGCTGGTCACGTCGTATCCGCTTTAATTTCCGAAAGGCACTTAACATGATTTCGAGCTCTAACGACCTACGGAACAAGGAAATAGGGGGAAAGTCGCATAAACTTGTATTTAATTGTAATTTAGCTTCTAATTGTGTGTGGCAAAGATATTGATTTATTGTCAAGAACTTTATGTGAGATAGGAATGAATATAAATGGAATAATTGGATATAATTAATCTACAACTTGTAGCGGAAAGGTTATATCAATGAAATTAGGTACACGACTTCTTTGGTTCTAGGCGCACAGATCGCGAAAGAAAGAGACAATTTTATAATTATACTAGCAGACCCCCGCGGTTTCACCCGCGAATGTTTTGAATTTTTTTACGCGGAACACTAATTATTTTTCAAAAATAAAAGTAGCTTAGTTAATCCTTATAACATTAACTATGTACCGGAACAGACAGACAAATATGTTTAAGGCGCGGACTAACTACGATTTTGAGAGCACTCGTTCTTCACTGGAATAAGATTGAAAATGGTAAATAATAAATGTGTCGACTCTATGAAATGGACTGTTATTTACAGGGTTTCTTTAGATTATACAGAATATACACATTAAATTGGATAAGTGTCTAGTTAACATTCTTATATAATTCTGTATCTTATATATTCTTAAAAATAATATTGTTGTCATCGCTGAAAATACGGAGAATTTCGACGCGAAAGATTTATTTTAGACGTAACTTACGAATTTTTTATTGGGAATATCAAAGCAATTTTTAATATTTTTCATAAAGCCCTCTTCAGTCCACAGTTCTATTGTGTTAGGTATTTTCATTGCGTTACGTCATACTCGACTCTACTAACCATTTTTGTGCATATGAGCTTAGACCGCCCCTTAAAAACTCAATCCGATTTTATTAAAAAAAAGTTGAACTCACATAAAAGCTTGGTGCAATGCGTAGAGATATAGAGAATTGTAGGTAGATAGACTGTCAGCGTATAACGAAGAAGATAGCGATAGTTCGACATAATTACATATATATTTGGAATTTTATCGTATTTAGAAGAAATTATAAAACTTGCATGATATTGACAGAAAATACACTTGAGTATAGTAATCTTTTGATTTACTTACTGTATCAGTTACAAAAAACGACTGACCGATGAAAGGTTATGTTTGATTCATTTCGTTTACTACGGCTTTTACAGCCAATTACACAAAAATTCACTATCACTACACACCAAGCAATATCTTTGAGAATATATACAAAGCAGCGTTGCCAGTTTTTTTTCGGTCTAAGCGGTATTTTATAATTGCTTGAGTAAAAAAAATAAGCTGGATTCTATCGCCGAAAGCGGGAGATACAAAAAAAATCCCGGCCACTTGGCGAGTCGGACTCACGCACCGCGAGTTCCGTAGAAAGTTTTAGGTACCTATATTAATAGTTCAATAATCACGGGAATCGATTCTCGGAGATTTTCCCCTTTTTTTCGATTATGTTTTAATGTAATGGCAATTTTTTTCTTCTTTTTGCGACGTAACTGCAAAACGCTTTTCGGATTTCTTCCTTTACTTGTGCTACATTCAATTGCTTCTTGCCAAATTGTATGATTCTAGGTCAACGGGAAGTACCCTATAGTCAAATATGCGGCATATACGGCCGTATCTTTTGAATGCGTTGACTTAGAAGTTTGTTTTTTGTATATCACAGTGACATTTAGCGCCCATTGGCGCGGGACTGTGGTGTTTAAGACGCGTCACGAGAAAGCTGATGCCATTTTTGTGCAGTGGTGTCTTTATAATTTACCACTTCTACGTCCAACGATGATTTCACCGTCGAGTAATCCTCGAAAAGCGGGACTGAACCTGTCACGCGCGGGATATTCAATTTTGGGCTAAACACAGTTTCACTGCTCTCATCAATAAATATCATATATACCTACACAAACTTTTTTGACCTCAACGACACTGAGGTCAAACAATAAAAACCTATACGCGAGAAAGGGACAAAAATACGCTTAGTCCTGCTCACACATATACGTTTTGACATATACGTATCTTGACCTCCGTCTACCTGTAATTCTCCGTCTACGGTGCAATGCAATACAAATTTTAAAATCGGAATATCAAATATAAAAGAATATTTAAATCAAAAACACTAAGGAGTATTGATTTCAACTTCGATGCAAATCACCCCTAAAATAACTTTTTATCCCTTTTTAAACCCGTTAGGCGATGAGTTTCAATAAAATATGAAACACGTCTTCCATCAATTCTGTTAAAGAATGTTTATGCAAAATTTGAAGTAGATCGGACCAAGGAATCACGTTGTCCCATACAAACTTTGCCCCCGTTTTTCACCCCCTTAGGGGTAGAATTTCGGAAAATCCCTTCTTATCGGATGCCTACGTCATACAAAGAACACACCCTCAAAGTTTCAGGTCTCTACGATCAGCGGTTTAGGCTGTGCGTTGATTGTCAGTCAGTCATTCAGGACAAAGCATTATATATGTATAGATTAGCAAGTGACGTGAAAGTGCACGTTAGTTATGATTTTAATTCAATAAACTTAGAAGCAAAAATTTGCTGAAACTTTATACAGGTTATATTATACCTGATGTATGTTGCAAACAAGCTTACGGCCCACCTGGTGGTAACCGGTTACCGTAGTCTATGGACGCTTGAAACACCAGGGGTAAACCTCGCGCGTTGCCGACGCGTTGCGTTGCAGAAAGAAGCTCCTTTGAGCCCGCATCATCATCATCATCATCAGCCTATAATGTCCCACTGCTGAGCACAGGCCTCCTTTCACAAATGAAGGTGAAAGGGAATGGGCAATACTCCACCACGCGTGCCCACTGCGGATCGGTGGAGATAGGCTAGTTGTCAACCTGCTGTTGGAATTTTTCAAGCTGCCTAGGAGACATCCCACTAGCTTAACGACTATCACAATTAAGTGATAACCGGGCCCAACGGCTTTACGTGCCTACCGAAGCACGGAAACGCTCGATTTGAAATACCACTAGGCGGTCACCCATCCAGGTACCGACCACGACAGGCGTAGCTTAACTTTATCGATTAAGAACGGCTAATCATGCTACACCACGAGCGCTTCCGCATAGTACGAAACAATTCTGGTTTCAATGTATGAGGATGGACTCCCCGTCGATGGCGAGAGTTGTGATGGTGGAAGGTAGCCGTGGGCATCAGCTAAAACAATTCTACAGAACCGTTGTACAAGCGGTAGAACACACATACGGAGGCAAAGTCTCTGCTCAGACTGAGGGGCTCTAAACCGCTTGTGAGCTCGGAATCGTCGATAATTCTGATGGCACGTCGTTAGAACTTAATAATAGCTTGTAGATAAATAAAGGTAACTTACATACCCAGGAAAACAATTTATAACTTTATAACTACAAGTTCTATTTGGTCACTAATCTCTCAAAAATCATTTCTCAACAAATTAACCGTATACATATTACCATAGTCTAAATGTTTTCAATTTTTCACGCTAACAACTAGGTAAAATAGTTAATAATAAACGTGAACGTTAATCATAGTTTGTTCTACGAGAGAATGCAGAGTTTTATGTAGTATTTGTGGGCTCCAATGAGGAATTATGATGAATGTCAAAGTTGCGTGCAATGAACCGCCTGCTGTTTCCGTCCCTAACTGATGACTAGGGTTGTCACTGATGGAATAATATAGGTTATTGGTTTTGTAAATTTTCTTTTAAATATTTACACAAAACTAAAGCGTTCTGACATTTCAATGCAGAAAGAAAACCATTTTTTTATATATTTTCTTTTCTGTTAGTGGTATTAAAAATGAATGTTTTTCATTTCTTACTTATTATTATTATTAGTATGTGTTCCTATATTTCAGTTTGAATATTGTGTAAACATTTAAAATCAAACTTGATCTGGAGTTAAATTCAATTCTTTTTTACGTGTTCTATGTGAAGCCACATAGTTAAACACGTAACTGTCAAGATAAATCACAAGGAAAAGAAAAAAAAATCTTTTGTATAACATTCTTGCAACTTTTAATCATGAATCCGTTCCGAGTTCCGAGTTCTGCATTCCGTGTTGAGTATTGTACACACAGCAAGCAGTTTAGAGTTCTGCTATATTCGCTACTGATCGCACATCATATACTTTTTTTACTTTCAAAGGCCCCACATAGCTTACAGTCAACGCGGAATGCAGACCTCGGAACGCGGAACTCTAGAACTCTTCTCTGTGGGATCGGCGCCTAAAAGTAAATAATAACCAGGAACCTATTAAAATCAACCTCAAATTATCTAACAATAAATTCACGAAGGTATTCAACCGTCGATTCCGCCATTATTTATAAAGATTTAGTGATCGAAATTAAAACTTCTTAATTTATGAGCGGCAACCCTACAGATAGTAAGGAAAATATATGATTGTTACCTTTACATAAATTTTGTACTGTACTACGTGAAATTACTGCCGTCTTAGTATGAAATTAATTGTTTAAAATAATAGTTATGGCCATAAAGTATAATTAAGTAGAGGAACTAGAATTTTCTATCGACGGGGAGTCCATCCTCACACATTGAAACCAGAATTGTTTCGAACTGTGCGGGCCCAAAGAAGCTTTCTTCCGCGGACGCTCAGATTGTGGAATGAGCCCCGCCGTGGTCTTCCCAATGGAGTACAGCATGGGGTTCTTCAAAAAGGGCGTGAAGAGATTTCTTCAGGGTCGGCAACGCGCGAGTGATACCCCTGGTGTTGCAAGCGTCCATAGGCTACGGTAACTGCTTACCATCAGGCGGGCCGTATGCTTGTTTGCCACCATAGTGGTATAAAAAAAAAATGTTGCATAGTTATTCTTGTTAGAACTGCCTCTAGTGAATTGCTATAATTATAAGCTAGGATCCTTTGATTTGACATAAAAAAATAACAATTGATTTCTAACGTTATAAAAGTCCGCGCGGACCTTAGACAAGCCGACTGGAAACTCAAAAGGACCTACAAAATTCTGCAGGTTTTTATTTGAGACATGTAGGTAAATTCTATCTGGAAAACATGTTAGACATTCTTGGGGAAGGTTTTTGTAAAACTGGTATAGTTTCCGAAAAGAGGGCTTTACGTTTTTAACGCTTTTTTTATTAGCTTCACCTGTTAACGGAAACTCCAATCGTAATTTTCATGAAATTCAAAACGTCAGATTAAGAGGACTCAAGTCGCCATACTTTTCATACAAAAGCTCTGTACTGATGATGGCGTTGTTAAACATTTTTCGTTAGATATTTTAATCAAATCGGTATATTGTACACTATATCTAGCCGTGCTTGCGTTGAAGTTGCGCCGGCCACAGAGGCCCGCCTTAAGCAGAAGTGCCGATAACGATACAATAATTTGGTACCATCAACAATACTTTTTTAGTACATGGCTATTTTTAGCGTTTTTTTATGTTATTTAAACTAATAAATATCCAGGGACATTCCTCACACACGGTCATCTGATCCCAAACTAAGCAGAGCTTGTACTATGGAAACCAGATAACTGATATAATACATATACTACTTTTTGTTTGTAAATACATACTTAATATACATAATTACAACCAGACTCAGGACATACAGACATGTTCATACACACAAATGTATGTCCTGTGTGGGAATCGAACCCTCGACCTGCAGCGCGTAAGGTGAAGCTTAACCAACTGTGCCAACTGGCCCGTCGAAATACATTTAGATTATCTTAATATATAAAATGATAAACTGATTGTTGATATATCAGCCCACAGCCCAAACCGCTGGACCTAGAGATTTGAAATTTTGCACAAAGATACCTTATACAGTGTAGGCATCCACTAAGGAAGGATTTTTGGAAATTCCACCCCTAAGAGGGTAAAATAGGGGATGACAGTTTGTATGCAAGTCCGTCAGTTTTGAAGTTAGGATCTTCAAATTTTGTGTTTAGGCTGACGATTGAAAATTAATGTGTAGTTATCTCAGCGTTTGTGATAATTCCACCACGGAAGGGAGGAAAAGGGGGATGAAGTTGGGTATGCAAGTCCTTCAATTTCAAAGTAAACTTCACTAAATGTATTATTATACGGTGTAGGCATTCACTAAGGAAGGATTGTTGGAAATTCCACCCCTAACAGGGTAAAATAAGGGATGAAAGTTTGTATGCAAGTCCGTCAGTTTTGAAGTGAGGATCTTCAAACTTTGTGTTTAGGCTGACGATTGAAAATAAATATATAGTTATCTCAGCGTTTGTAATAATTCCATCACCGAAGGGAGGAAAAGGGGGATGAAGTTGTGTATGCAAGTCCTTCAATTTCAAAGTAAACTTCACTAAATGTATCATTATACGGTGTAGGCATCCACTAAGGAAGGATTTTTGGAAACTCCACCCATAACATGGTAAAATAAGGGATGAAAGTTTGTATGCAAGTCCGTCAGTTTTGAAGTTAGGATCTTCAAATTTTGTTTTTAGGCTGACGATTGAAAATTAATGTATAGTTATCTCAGCGTTTGTGATTATTCCACCACCGAAGGGAGGAAAAGGGGGATGAAGTTGTGTATGCAAGTCCTTCAATTTCAAAGTTAACTTCACTAAATTTAATATTATACAGTGTAGGTATTCAGTAAGGAAGGATTTTTGGAAATTCCACTCCTAGGGGGGTAAAATAGGGGATGAAAGTTTGTATGAAAGTTCGTCAGTTTTGAAGTTAGGATCTTCAAATTTTGTATTTAGACTAACGATTGAAAATTAATTTATACATGTTTCAGCTTTTTTGACAATTCCACCCCCGACAGGGTGAAAAGGTATGGGATGTATGTAAGTCATTCAGTTTCAAAGTAAACGTCACTTAATATATTATTACACAGTGTAGGCAACCACTAAGGATTTTTGGATATTCCATCCTTAAGGGGGTAAAATAGGGCATGCAAGTTTATATGAAAGTCCATCAGTTTCGAAGTTAGGACCTTCAAATTTTGTGTTTAGGTTGACAATTGAAAATTAATTTATATGGGCCTCAACGTTTTTGATAATTCCGATCCCGAAAGGGTAAAAAGGGGGATGAATTTGTGTATGGAAGTACACTAAATTTATTATTTAAGCTTATGGTTATAAACTAACGCAACGAATATCGGTGTTGTTGGAGTTTGAACTCTTAAGGAGTGAAAAGGGGGATTAAATTTAGTATATGAAGTTCTTTATTTTCGGAGTGAAAATTTCAAAATTTATTATTTCGGCTTATGGTATTGGCGTATTGAAATGACTCGCCTAAACAACATCAGGAAAAAGAGAGGAATCGGTATTAAAACAAAGATCCGGTTAATACGAGCATTGGTATTCCTCATTTTCATGTATGGAGTGGAAGCGTGGACTATACTGGCCCGAGAAAGAAAAAGGATTGATGCATTCGAGATGTGGTGCTGGAGACGGATGTTGGAAATACCTTGGACCGCTAAACGCAACAATGCATCAATCCTATCGCAGCTCAAAATTAAAACACGATTGTCCACCAACGTATTTTTTCGTATTTCGGCCACATGGTGCGCAAAGGCGATGAAAGTTTGGAAATCTGATCATAGTTGGGAACACGGAAGGAAAACGACTACGTGGTCGTTCACCAACAAGATGGTCCGATCAAGTAAAAGACTCATCGTCCTCCAAGTTTTACAGAAACCAGAAGACAGAAACCAGTGGAGGCAGATCATTCGCTCTAGAAGCAAACCCGATGTTGACCACGATCCTCAGACATGAGGGAAAGAGAGATAAGGCCTCCAGAATTGTGCTGTGGAACTAGACTACAAGTAACAGCTCTCCGCCGCAATGTTATTGAGGCCAAAATATTTACTGGTTCTGCCAGAGGAGAAACAGTCTTCTTGCCGCGTATACCATTGATCCCAAATCACCTTCCGTTTGAATTTAAAAGATAACAGTTCCTAATTAAGGTTTGTCGTCACAGGGAAAAACTCTGAAATTTGCTAGAGTTGATTTGCGGCAGGACTGTTTCAGTTTTATGTGGCATCCTCGCATATGATCTACCTGACCTTTTGTCAATATCACACGTAGTGGCGGACAATAGCCATGAACACAGCTCTATATTGTTACAATGATTAATATCTAGAAAAAAGAAATAATCTACGCGGACGAAGTCGCGGGCTATAAAGCTAGTTTCATATATTATGCAACTATCATGTGTCTGTGTTTATTGCGAATAGTCTGATCTCTTTATGATAACAGCTTTTGCCAATGCTGTCGGTATTTGATTGTTTTCAATTGTTTAAAGTTTTTATACTAAATGAGCATGAAAAAACATATAGAATACAAATAGCATAGAAATTTCTCAAAAAACTGTATGTCACAAAAGAGTACTTCGAAAATTCTTGCCTCGTATCATCATCATCATCAGCCTATAATGTCCCACTGCTGAGCACAGGCCTCCTTTAACAAATGAAGGTGAAAGGGAATGGGCAATACTCCACCACGCACGCGTGCCCACTGCGGATCGGTGGAGGTAGGCTAGTGGTCAACCTACTGTTGGAATTTTTCAAGCCGCCTAGGGGGCATCCAACTAGCTTAACGACTATCACAATTAAGTGATAACCGGGACCAACGGCTTTACGTGCCTTCCGAAGCACGGAAACGCTCGATTTGAAATACCACTAGGCGGTCACCCATCCAGGTACCGACCACGACAGGCGTAGCTTAACTTTGCCGATCGATTAAGAACGGCTAATCAAGCTACACCACGAGCGCTCGTATATAATCTTGATACTTTATCTGATTTTGGTTCACAAAACACATTCGATTTGTAAAGGCTATTTATTTTCAGCTTGTGGAGACTTGTCTCGTACAAGATAACACTAAATCATGGAGCCGAATCACGTGTGTACCGTTGTGCCAGATAATATATTTTGATCAAGATATTGGCATTTTTAAAATGATATTTTTTTAATATTGATCGTACACTTGATATTCATTTACATGTCGACTTATACGACATCGTCGGTAAACAAGCATAGGGCCCGCCTGATGGTAAGTTACCGTAGCCATATGAAGGCTTGCAACTAGGGATGGGCAGGGAAAGAAAAAAATACGGGAAGAAAAGAAAAATATGGGAAAATACGGGAAAGAATGGAAAAATACGGAAAGTAAATTCCCGAACGGCGGGAAAATACTCAAGTGGCTTTTTGTACCTAAAAAAGTATTTTTAGATGCTTTTGATTTTAATCATACTCGCTGTTGTATGTACCTACATTACCTACGCGCGGACCCACGCGGACCTTGCGTGGACTGGACCGAGTATTACACTTCCGGACTTCGAGTCGGACGAGTATGTACTATCACGGCGTGGTAATTGTGTGGGACCGCCCCCTGTCCACCACAACCCCAAAACGTCACTTTTTAAAAAACAATGCACTCCTTCATAACAAAAAAAAAAGATTTTTTATTGTATGATATATGTGTATGACCGTGGTATGACCCTAATAGAAATCATGTTAAATGTTATTCAAACGATTTTGTTAAGGTGTCTCTCGCTATATATGCAAAATCTAGTAACTGTGACCATTTGAGTATTTTCCCAGCCAATGGGAAAATTTCCGGGTTTTTTCCCACCAAATTGGAAATTTACTCGAAGTTGGGTTTATTCCCGGGAACAAACCCAACTACTTGCAACACACGGGGCATACTCACGCGTTACCGACCCATTCCTCCTCCCCAATGAGCTCTGGCGACCTTACTCACGCGCAGGAACACAACGTAAAGTTATTTGGCTGCTATATTCTGTAAGGTGGAGGTACTTCCCCAGTCGACCTGCTCTTTGAGCGAATAAACGCTACGCACTACCTCTTTTAAAATTGATATCATGAAAATTATCCCTTTTTAAACTAATCGACCACTAAAATCTGTGATCTCCACTCGACTTTTTTCACAGAAAATAAAGTAAATTTACAGTTACATTTGAATAAAATGAAATAAGCTTTACTAGTTAATTATAGAGTTCAATTTAAAACACACAAAATGCAACATGTAAATATCTTCCCTGAACAACATTATTGTAGTTTCTTTTCCAAGAACTACATATTTGTGGAATGGAATTGACTCGCAAACTGCATACATTGTGCCAGTGACATTTGAAAACAGTTCATATTCCGATAGAAAGTGAACATTTGTAAGAATATTTTCCTATTGTCACATGTGATTTAGTTTTATTATTTTGCGAAATTTAGCATCATGAATACTAATAACTCTTACTCATAATAAAGTCCCATCTCTTTTTAGGGTTCCGTAGCCAAATGGCAAAAAACGGAACCCTTATAGATTCGTCATGTCTATCTGTCTGTCTATCCGTCCGTATGTCACAGCCACTTTTTTCCGAATCTATAGGAACTATACTGTTGAAACTTGGTAAGTAGATGTATTCTGTGAACCGCATTAAGATTTTCACACAAAAATAGAAAATACAAAAAAAATTGGGTTGTCCCCATACTTAGAACTAACACTCAAAAATTGTTTTTTCTTCAAACCCATACGTATACGTGTGGGATATCTATGGATAGGTCTTGAAAAATTGTATTGAGGTTCCTAATATCATTTTTTTCTAAACTGAATAGTTTGCGCGAGAGACACTTCCAAAGTGGTAAAATGTGTGTCCATCATCATCATCATCATCATCATCAGCCTATAATGTCCCACTGCTGAGCACAGGCCTCCTTTCACAAATGAAGGTGAAAGGGAATGGGCAATTCTCCACCACGCGTGCCCACTGCGGATCGGTGGAGGTAGGCTAGTGGTCAACCTACTGTTGGAATTTTTCAAGCCGCCTAGGAGGCATCCAACTAGCTTAACGACTATCACAATTAAGTGATAACCGGGACCAACGGCTTTACGTGCCTTCCGAAGCACGGAAACGCTCGATTTGAAATACCACTAGGCGGTCACCCATCCAGGTACCGACCACGACAGGCGTAGCTTAACTTTGACGATCGATTAAGAACGGCTAATCATGCTACACCACGAGCGCTTCAAATGTGTGTCCCCCCCCCCTGTAACTTCTAAAATAAGAGAATGATAAAACTAAAAAAAATATATGATGTACATTACCATGCAAACTTCCACCGAAAATTGGTTTGAACGAGATCTAGTAAGTAGTTTTTTTTAAAACGTTATAAATCGTAAACCGCAATTTGTGTTACCTTTCATTCAATATTTTTTTTTATAGCAGAGTTAGTTAATATTACACGGAACCCTCCGTGTGCGAGTCCAACTCGCACTTGGCCGGTTTTTTTATGTTTGCTATATTTTTACATCAAAAAATCCAGTCGTAGAATAACGTGTAGTCAAGGAACTAAGATCACTAGACTTGGCATAATTTTTTTTTTAATCGTAGGAATCCGTGTCAATCATCAAATTTTATCTAAAATAAAAAATAAAAACTCTTTAACAATATAACGCTACGAAGCTACGAATCTAACAAAATGCTACACAATATCGTAGACAATTTGTAGCTTCACTGGATATCACAGGGCTCACTGTAAAATATAAACTCTTATAACAGACTAGGGCCATATTGTGAATTAAACTTACTATATTACTGAACAAAGCGAAATTAAATTGTTATTCTCTGAGGGAAATTGCGAAATATCTCACTCGAAGCCTGTTTTCTGAATCATTGGATCGTTCTGACGTTTATTAATGTTATCTTAAATGAAAATGAATTTTAGATTAAGTTTTGAGCAACTGAGTAATTGAAAGAGAATGTTTGTACAATCTTTACCATTAAAGTGTATGGTTACCTACTAATAATTTTGGAATATTTACGATACATTAAAATTATGTCAGCGATAATTTATTTACTGAATAAATATTGGAGTTTCCAAAATATTTTAAACTAGCTTTGCCCTGCGGTATCACCCGCGTTCCTGGGACAAGAAGTGGCCTATGTCCTTCTCAATACCATAGGCTATCTGCATGTCAAATTTCATGATGATCCGTTGAGTATTTGAGGCGCGAAGGTGTAACAAACAAACAAACTCACTTTCGGATTTATAATAGTTATAGGATAGGATGCCTAGAGTTATATTTAGGATACGGAAAGATAGAGAAGCAATTTCTCTAAAAAAAAAAAAATTGTCGTAGCTTGCTATGATTTTTCTTGATTGCAGGTCGCGTCCTGATGTAATCTGTTGGATAAAAGGCCTCACAAAGATGAAATATACAAGCCTATACAAAGTAAAAAAAAATTTTTGACTGAATAAAGGAACTCAAAAAGTAAGTAAGGCTTTATCTATCAGTGGACAGCAAAAATACAAGAATGAAAACAATAAATAATAATTAATTAATCATATTTACCACCTTTTTTGTATATATTCAAGTTTGTATGTTCCTCATATACCTATATTCTCCGAAACTAGATTCCCATTGAGTTTAAAACGAACCGAAACCCAATATCTAAAGGCTTCGGTAAAGGTTAAAAACTTTTCGGTGTCACCCCTGAATCATGATCAACATAACAATGTGGAAAGTTCCCTATTCCCTGATTTTCTCAATAAAGGTGACTTCCTTCTGAAGCGGAGACATCGATTAAACCAAACCACGTAGCTCAGCTGATTCAATTTGAGGTTTCTCTAAATTTGGAACTGTGAACGTTGTGGGTCCAATTTTTCTTACCATGTATGGTAGTTCTCGTAAAGTGGATACTTTGTAGTACCCACTTTACGAGGCCTCCTAGGCGACTTGAAAACTGCGATAGTAGGTTGACCACTAGCCTACCTTGACCTATCCGCAGTGGGTGGATGATCTGCCCATTTCCTTTCACCTTCATTTGTGAAAGGAGGCCGGTGCTCAGCAGTGAGACATTATGGGCTGACGATGATGATGACACACTTTACGCTCCATTTGAAGATCTGCCACTATTTTAAGGCGATGATAGCTCAGTGGTAGTGACGTCGGATACCGAGACGAAAGTCCCGGGTTCGAATCCTACCACGGAATAGATAACTTTTCTGTGAATCCTACCATGAGCTTGAGCGTTCGTTGAAGTAAAATATCGTCAGGAAACCATAGCACGGTAGGGTACTTTGTAGTACCCATCTGGCTGGCTACCACCCTCAAGTTGAAAATCTGTCACCAAGCACCTATCGGTGTGTTCCAACAGCTGCACTTGAGAGCCAGTTCCTTCTAGGCTTTGTGTTCTTACCACCTTAAGCCACATCATCTCTTACCATGGTGAGATTGCAGTCAAACACAGGCCTATAAATAGTGAAATTTTGACATTGGAATACAATTGTAATAGTAGACTTGGATCCCAACTCAAATCTCGAATCATTCTGATTAAGGGTCAATTCACACTGAGACGAAACGAGTCGCGACGCGGCGCGCACTTTTTTAACCGACTTCAAAAAAAGGAGGAGGTTCTCAATTCGAATGTATTTTTTTTTTTTTTTTTTTATGTTTGTTACCTCATAACTCCGTCATTTATGAACCGATTTGGAAAATTCTTTTTTTATTTGAAAGGGTACGCTTCCCGTTTGGTCCCATTGTCATCAGATCGGGATTTGATTACTTCTTAGTGTACTTTGAAGTCGGTTTAAGGTTTTTGTAAAACAGTCCAATTATAATATAGCTATACAAATATAACTATTAGCTACTATTTAATATATAAAAAGGTAGATATTTCAATGAGAGAATGAAAGTACGTCCCGCTGGTCCCAGCATCGCGATGCGTAACGCGTGCGCAGCACGACACGTCTTTGTGAAACAATTAGCCTCTTCATGCATCATCGCGTCGCGTCTCATCTAGGTGTGAACTGAGCCTAAGAATAAACGAAATGCAACAATACATCTTTTGAATCAACTTAAAGTTTCGATCCCTTTCCGCATCATAGGAAACTCACCCTTACGTATGAAGCTTTGTTCTTTGACCTAACACTTCGAATATGAATTATTCATTACTTGAATATTCGGTGTTTGAGTAACCGAGTGTGTGGAAATGTATGAGAGGTGTTTGATTTGGTCGGTTTATTTTGAAGAATGAGTTTAGACATTTTTCAGTTAAGGGAAACTGCATTGTAGAAATATGTTTTAAAGACATTAAAACTATTTATTGACTTGGAAAACAGCTCATTCCATAGCTTCAGCCGCCGCAAATGAAGCTCCTTTGAAACAAAGTTTCTTTTCTCTGTTTTGTTTTTTTTTTATGCGTGATGGTAAGCGATTACCTTAGCCACATAGAAGCTTGCAATACACGGAGCATCACTCATGTGCTACCGATCGTTCCCCACTCCCCAATGAGCTCTGGCGACTTTACTCACGCGCAGGAACACAACATAAAGTTATTTGGCTGCGGTATTCTGTAAGGTGGAGGTACTTCCCCAGTCGAGCTACTCTTTGACCTTAATAATGCTACTCTACCTCTCTTATATATTTAAACGTATTGTGATTAATGGACGTTAAATATCGTATGTAATTTTCAACATTTTACGGACAGAATAACTCAATAATTTGGATAATTTTATCTGAGTTAAGCAATTTAGGTATTCCTGATAAAGCACTCAAAATCGTCTCAACGGACTATCACCGGCTCGGAATACACTTAAAATGGAACACTTAAATACTACTATCAACAATTCGGGAAGGCTTTTATTCTTAATCTTAAAATACGTCCAACACCATAGTAAAGAATCCAAATTGAACGCAAGATATATCCACGGGTAAAGTAGTCTCTACAACAAAATTGATAGAAAAATAAAGGGAAATAATACTATTTTAGGAAAGTATCCAGTTCGAGTAGTAGGTATGTCATTTCTCAGTGGAATCGTAAGGCGGGCCGCAAACACGTATGTGTGCTTAGGTCCATGTTAGCTCTATCCGTTGTTACATGGGTTTGTGTCATCTGTATAGTACATTTTACATTTTTTTTTGAATGAAAATCTTTGTGTTTAATAATATTATATGATAGATACAGTCAAAAGAGATTTGCATACAGTAGTGCAATTCTGTTCTTTTTTGACAGCTGACGACGACGATGTCCGTCGTCGCGGTCTATTCTCTATACATTCGTAGTGCGGTGCTACATTTTTCAATTGGTCAATTAATTAATGTTTAATTTTAGGAAGCTCCTATTAAGGTCGTATTATGTATCCATTATAAAAAAAAACCTGTCACTTTGTGGATCACTTTCATTTATGATAGTTTCTGTGTAATGTTATGATATTTGAAGTAAGTATGTTTTATTACAAATTATTTACTATAAATCCAAGACTGTTCTTTGTCGAAATCAGTCAAAAACAAAGGCCCAGTTCAGCAGAGGACATCTCGTGACAGAATATGATGATGATACTAATTTTATAGTGGTTACAGAGTTGGTATACATATTTCAGATATCTGCAGCTCGGATAAGTCATATTATGGGCATCCTTAAATCAGCCAATGATGAAGATATCTTGGAAAAACGTCGTCAAGCTCAACAGTTGAGACTTTTGGCGAGTAATTCTTTAACTATTCTTGTTGAAATAAACATTGATTAAATTGTGCACAGCACTACAAAGTCAATGCATTTTTATTTACTGGAAATGCTAAAATTCTTCCAAATTCTATATAGAAGTCTTTGATATCTGGCTTATTTTTATTATTCCTTATAAAAAAATACCTCGTCAATTTAGTAGTATGTACTTACATACGAGTATGTTATTAAACATTATTCGTGAAAAAATGTTAATTGTTTCAATATTTTCAAAATATGGGCGCTATATCTAGCTTTCTTTTTGTGAAGTTTAAGTCGTAATATTAAGATAAAGTTAAACCAATGAATAGCCTTCATATTAAACCTTTAAAATTGGTATATTCAGTACATTAAAGTTTTACTAAAATATGAAATAAAATTAGCCTTTATCTAGTTTCCATATCATAAGTTTGCTTAGCTTGGGATTACGACTCAGATCATTAAAATAAATGAAATCCACTCGCAGAGCGCAGTTGATGTTTACAATACACCTTCCAGCCCATTTTAATTCTTTTGACCTATTCAAGTATTCAATTGTTTCGACATGCAATAGTCCGGGAGGTACTGATGCATTTTAGGTAGTATTAATACGCCGATCGATGGCCATCTTTTTCAATAGATCTTGAATGACTAATATGTGAACCACGCATCAGCGATGCACCCGCGGTGGGTTTAGGATTGGAAGGTTACGGCAGGGGTAAACTTTTTTTTTACAAATTCATGCGAGCAGCTGACGCGTGTTCCCCCCTCCACCATGCAGCAGACGATTTTTTTCAGCTCAGTATTATGTCAAATACTTATGAAACAAGTTTGAGCCGGCGTACTATGTCTTTTTTTTTACTGGGAGTGGCTGATGACGGATGTAGAAGACTTGAGCACTTACTTGAGCAGACGGTCGGTTCACTTATTAGTCATATAAGATCAACTATACATTTCAACGTCAGCCGGCTTACTATGACTTTTGTGTTTGCAACGCTACCTCCCGGACTAACCGTCACAACGGAGTCGTCGTCGGTTGCTGTCAAAAACGTTTCAGAATACCAAAGCAGAGCTAAAAGGAATTGGTTTTCGAAAGTCAACATTTTATGATGAATAAAAAGTAATTTATGTGGTCAATGTAAACAGATTGGTGCTTTCTGAAATCACATTAAAGTCAGTCAGAATGAAGCAATGAAGTTAAAGTTCTAAGTGAATACTTGCCAAAACAGCCATAGCAAGATTGAAAGGTTTTTATAGCATTTACCTGGCTGTCTATCTTGGTACAATCCTCAGGTAGCCAATTTGGTTAAGGAATAACTATAATATTTCTCCGTTTTTATTTTGCTGACCTTTGAGTATATAAAGCCTATATGGCAACTGGCTCTCAAGTTCAACTGCCTGAATGGTATTCAGGTGGTTAGTTGGTTGGTGAGGTGCTTGACGATAGATTCTCATCTTGAGGGTGGTAGCCAGCCAGGCAAAATGCTACAAAGTACCTATGTCCTTCACCAGAAGATTCTCATCTCGTCCCGTTCAAGCGGCCCGAGCTGCCGACGGCCCGAGCTGCTCTTAATTATTTGTAACTCCAGTTGAGAGTTTGCTTGCTGACTTGTCCAAGTAAGGGTCATAAGGCAAATTTCTGGGGCTGTAACCTTCTATTAAATTAAAAAAAAAAACGATATTCCTCACGACCTTTCAATATCATCACTAAACTATCATATCTTCCTATCAAACAAACCCACGCCGTAAATCGTGGCTACAAACGTGTTAAATCGGTGACACCGACCGCGGTAAGGCCAGTGGATAGTGTTTGTCGAGCTCTCGTACATTATTGCGCCTCCGATGTGCCCATCTCGGCCAGTTTATACAAGAAAACTTCCATATTGCCGACTTTGAATTATCCGATAGTGTTGATCAAAAGTTTTTGTGCCAATTGCAAAAATGTTACGATAGTTTAAGTTCTTAAACTGTCTTTCAATGGTTTTAGTATTTGAGGGCATTGACTTCGATTATTTTACAACAATTCAATTCTTGAGATTTCTTCTTTTATCCCTTAGTAAAATTCAAGTCAGGTCAGGTTTTTAGTACTAATACTTTTCACGGACTTTTTGAGACAACTTTTAAAGTCATACGCATTAATTTCATTTCACTTCACTAGTGCACATGAATTGATCTTTACTGCATAAAACGCTTAGAACTTATTTAATAATATCTCAAAAAACTTCATTTTGTGTCAGTAAAATGTAAACGCAACGTCACTTCGTAACATTCCACAAAAAGGGCAATGAAATTTATTTTTTTCAGTACAAGACCTACAACGAACAATTCAGGACAGTATATCGACCCAGTCAGTTTCCCATAGCGCCCACATCAACTCCAGGAAATTAGATCTCACTATATCGCCATCACAAACAAAGATGCTGCCTCACATGTAGCGACAATGATGAAATTACAACATTCAGGTGGAAATAGAATGTTTGTACTCAACCGTACCTGCGATTCTGGTAATATAATAGTTGAGATCAAGCTAGTGGCAGTGTTTAGGCGTTGGGAGGAAATTGATTTCGAATCTGTAGTGTTTTATGTAGATATTGATTGAATGCGAAATTAACTCTGTCTATTTTTACATTTTTACGAGTTAACCTCCACAAAAAAAAACCTTGCTGAGTTTCTTGCCGGAGTCTTCTCAGTTTAAGTGTATTCCGAACCGGTGGTAAATTCAACTGTATGTACCAATTTAACGTTCATAAGTGCCTTACTAGGGCCTAAACTGAATAAATGACTTGATTTTTGATTTTGATGTGATTGCGATGAAATTTGGTTGGACACGCAGATAGCTTATGGTCTAATGGCAGCAAAGAAACAAGTAAAAGTTAAAATATCCTGAGATAGTAGTGTGACACTAAGTTATTAAAATATAAAACCTTAAAAACAAACAGATTATGATTTAGGTACTATGGAAAGTGTGAGTGTAAAAAGTGTACCCGTAAAGAAAGTATAGGCATAGTGAATGTATGTTTGGTTTATGTTTGTGTAGTGTGCTTATTGCAAATGTTCTTAATCCCTTGACTTGCGGTTAAAAAATAACAATAGATTTCTATGGTTTTCCTCGCCCGCGCGGATCGTTAAACAGTCAAAGAATTCTGCGGTGACCATTTACCAAATGCCTTCTAAAAATTCTGGCTGAAAAAAAGATATAAAATAATTGCTACTTCATCAAAATATCAAGAATAAACAATTTCCTGTCATTGTTCAAAAAAAGTGAGCCATAATAAGTAAAAAGATTATCAAGTGTGAGGAGAGCTCACGCCCTGAGAGGGTTCTGTACCATTACATTATTATTCCTTTATTATATTTTATGGATGCTCGCGCGGTAGTACTCTATATACAATTCATCGTGTCGTTATAATTCTAGGTACATGGGATTCGGATTTATACCTTTACTTGTGCCAACAATATCTCCTTTCGTGTCAAATTCAAAGTTTTTAGGTCACTGAGAAGGTTTTTCAGAGAGAATCTGATTTTGAGTATACACATTTTATTTTACATTTTGACCCCAACCTCACTATGATCGTATAAGGTCGAAGTTTGTGAGCACACAAAGTCTGAAAGGGATTCATGTAGAGTACGCATGGAGAAATGTTTTTAAGAGAGTTAGACCGAGTTTATTCCCTCAACGGGCACCTTCACTGGGGAAGTAGAGCTGTAGTATTCCTGCGCTTGAGTAAGTCTCGCCAAAGGTCATCGGGGTGGGGGGAAGGGTCAGTAACGCGTGCGTAATTCCACGGGGTGTCCTGGGATTTTTGAATTATGTACGTAAAATACAACCTAGATACACATACAATGGAATAAGGGTTCCGTTTTTCGATTAAGAGGTATGGGACCCCAACAATATCCTTAATAATTTTGGACAAGGCAAAAAACCTGTTATCTTTTTACGTTAATGAGAATCGTACAAGATTCTCTTTAAGAATAAGTCAAAAGTTTATGTTATTACAATTGTGACATAAATGAAAATGAAATCATAGCTAAGACGAGCCTTTTGGTGTGAGTCCAGATACACTGACTTCTTAGCCATAGTCCTGGACTCAATTTCCATTCAGCACAAATATTGTGCATAATGCTAATTGTAGCGAACCACTACATAATTCACACGCCGAGAGATGGCGTGGCGCCACATTATCCTGCATCGCGCATACAAGCCTAACTACATCCTGCATCGCGCTTGCGAAGATTTCTCGGCGATCTGCATATATACAACTGTCCGACATGTACAGTTGGACCGCGGTCCCCAGGCACGATGACCCAGCCTGGCGGAAGATCTTCCCTTTTTAATGGAGGTGTCATCCACCTTGCACCTCCATACTAATATTATAAATCCAACTTTATGCCATACCTGAAATAAAACAAAAGAATACTTTGTGTCTTGGAAATCTTAAGCCCCTTCTTCAGGAGGGCAGGTGAAAGCTGGAGGCCGATGCTAGCATCTGGTGGTTTCGTGTTGGTGTCTTCCAGCACCTGCCAAGTGCCAAGGTTACAGTTGCTTGGTCTAAGTCTGTTCTTATCTGTTGAAAACAAGAATATGATTGCGTTTTTACCAGTTTCGGCCAAAGCATTACATTCAGATTTTGTTCTAACACAAGCTAAACTAAAAGAAAAGATATCTACCTATTAATATTATGACAGGAGCTTGTGGGTAGATCTCTTAAAATAAAATTATACTTCATTGCTTCGTCCTCGAGATTAGATACATAAATTTGTAGTACCACGTCTAGGAATCGCCAATCTACCACTAAGTTGAAAGCAGAGTGAAACTGCTTCTATATTTTTTTTTTTGTGGGTATTTTGATATCTGCCTCCTGCCGCCCGGACTGACCGACACTCATTCGCGTTTTAGTGCCTCGTCGATCACCACGTTATTCTTTGTTTTTTCGCAAAAAAAGTTTAAAAACGATGTCGAAACGTAGTCACAGAAACGATAGTGATTATCTACGCAGGATACGAGCACACTTTGACATATCGTCAAATTTAAAATTGTGTTGTGTACATATTATGGTGATGTTACTTTCATATCTTTTGGAATCCCAAATAATGGGCTTATGCGTATAGTGACTGTGTACATTTGAAAGGAATGTTACCTTCACGTTATTTAAAGATATTGTGAATAATAAGAACTATATCCGTATCAAACTTTGACATAATTATAGTCAAAATTCCAATGTTAACTTCATATCATTTGGAATCCCAAATAAATGGGCTTTTGTTAGTGACTGTGTACATTTGAAAGGAATGTTACCTTCACGTTATTTAAAGATATTGTGAATAGTTTAATAAGGACTATATCCGTATCAAACTTTGACATATAATCAAAATTCCAATGTTACCTTCATATCATTCGGAATCCCAAATAAATGGGCTATTGTTAGTGACTGTGTACATTTGAAAGGAATGTTACCTTCACGTTATTTAAAGATATTGTGAATAGTTTAATAAGGACTATATCCGTATCAAACTTTGACATATAATCAAAATTCCAATGTTACCTTCATATCATTCGGAATCCCAAATAAATGGGCTTTTGTTAGTGACTGTGTACATTTGAAAGGAATGTTACCTTCACGTTATTTAAAGATATTGTGAATAGTTTAATAAGGACTATATCCGTATCAAACTTTGACATATAATCAAAATTCCAATGTTACCTTCATATCATTTGGAATCCCATATAAATGGACTATTGTTAGTGACTGTGTACATTTGAAAGGAATGTTACCTTCACGTTATTTAAAGATATTGTGAATAGTTTAATAAGGACTATATCCGTATCTCACTTTGACATATCGTCAAAATTCCAAACTGTGTTGTGTACATCTTATGGGGATGTTACCTTCATTTCATTTGGAATCCCAAATAATGGGTTATTGTTAGTGATAATGTACATTTCAAAGGAATGTTACCTTCACTTTATTCATCAGATTGAAAAAGATGGTAATAGTCACGTGCCAATTTTTGTGAAATATTGCCGCGTTACCATCTAGGATCACGGCAGTGCCCCATCAGCCAAGTCGAACAAGAGTCACAGGTGAGTTACTGTAATTTCAAATTGAAATCTCGTTGCAAAATCAGACATTTTACGCGCTTGGTAGGCCTTATCCTTTCATCTTGCCCTGCAATTCAGTAGGTTGGATATTTACCAAGCAAATGGAAAGATGCAAATATCTTGCTAATACATCTTGTGTAATACAAGTAGACATGAGCGCGCCGATCAGTATCAATAGTAGCAATAATCCTACTTTCCATGGCTGTCGAGATTTGTGTGCTACATTATTTTGTATAAAATGTATTTGTAAAACAAAAATTCATAGTATGTATGGTAAAAGTTTTATACCAAGGTCACGCCGCCGACGCCGCCGACTGATTGTACATCGGCGCGCATGTCTAAATACAAGAAGCTACGATAGTTTTATGTAATTTTATGTCCTTACCACAGTATTTACAGGATGACTATACTTAGTGGAAAAATTCTATTGATGTCGCAGTTAATCCCTTAACCCGCTGCTTCTAGCGAGGGACGCGCGTCCTATTATAACAATTGATGTCATTGTTATATTTTTAACCGCGAGCCAAGCGATTAAGACTGGACAGCTATTGCTTAGAAATGTTTTTCTGATACCAGCAAAAAAGGGGGGGCGTAGTATATGGTGAGGAGACCGCCAGCGGCTAGTGGAGTACCAATAAAAAAAAAAAAAAAAAATATATAATAATAATAATTATTTATAACTGATTATTACTGATCGATCAGATCAATCTCAAATATTAATTATTTACTATCCAACCTTGAAATAATAAAACTATACTAAATAATAACTTAATCTAAATAATAATAAACTTTTAACTAAAATTCATTTAGTAACTATTACTGTAGAAGAGCTCCAGTCAGGTACATCCACCTCGATTACACAAGTCGCGGTGACGGACTCACCGCAGCCGCAGGCAGAACTATCCGTCGAAACAAGACTGGATCCGGAATTAGATGAGGAGATTCTTAATCTATTGGGAGAAATGGCTTCGAAAGATAAAATATATGGATTGGATATTCGAGATGAGTTAGCTGTACGATGGGAGCACATCGCTTTAAAATCATCTTGTTCCCAAGGATTGCACAAATATCGACGCATCCAAGCCTAATCCGAAAATTAAAGTGCCCTTTGTCGCGAAGTGCATATACTATGTCATCGCACAGCATCATTGAGGATGCGCTGTGTATATATATGCATATATATGACTATATAGATATAATCATATGGGGAATATATTTAGCCCGGTGAAGCACACACATACGAATACAACCTACCAAATGATAGGCCGCATCGCACGGGGCACAACAACAGGCACACCGCGAATAAATTAAAAATTAGTATTAACCGAGAGTACAACTGACCAAGAATTCACTCACCCTCAGAATAAGTGTGCAGACCCGTCGTTCTTAGTTTACTGTCCCTGGCTGATTACAAACTCAAATATCGTCTGCTTCGCTTCTCTACTAGTGAGGACATCTGTAAGTATAAGGTAAGCTGGGCAGACACTGTGTCACATGTGACACAGCATCCGCCCAGCGCCACACGGGTCGGGATGACGTCAGACATCCTCCAGACCCTACCCGTAAGTATTTCCTACCCATTTCAATCAAGTCTCACTATCAAATGCTGCATATAGTTATTACTGATACTAGCCTCTACATGAATACTCTAAACGACAGTTTATTGCCTCTACTCAATACTTTCTTTACTCAATACTGCATTGTGGAGAATTATCCATAGTAGGATCTCAGACCATTGTCAACACAACAGCTCTGCGGGTGATTATCCATAGTAGGATCCCAGACTATTGTCAACACAATAGCTCTGAGGGGAATTATCCATAGTAGGATCCTATCCCATTGTCAACACCATAGCACCCTATTCTATTGTAAACACAATAGCATCCTATCCTATTGTAAACACAATAGCATCAAATATGGCCTTTGCCATCATCATTGTATGACCACTGTCATATGCTAGATCGATCTAGTCTCACCCATTGGGGTGCTCAAAGTTCACAAATACCATACCAGCCTGTGCTAGATCGATCCAGACTCCCCGAAGCTGGGTTACGCCCTACCTAATATCCACTTGGGAGACAGACCGCGCTAGATCTAGACTTGACCATAATCGACCACATCGGTTCGACCATTAGTTCCCTACGAGGGCACAACCTTGTCTGCCTTGCTCGGTCAGATCCTAAAGCAAGTTGGACCCCCTATGTTCCCTACGGGGTATCACCTTGTCTGCCGGCTCAGTCAGATCCTACAACAGGTTGAACCCCCTGTTCCTATGGGGTACCACCTTGTCTGCCAGCTCAGTCAGATCCTATAACAGGTTGATCCCACCTACCTAACAGTCCCTCCGGGGGTACAACCTTGTCTGCCGGTTCGAACAGATCCTAAACCAGGTTGAACCCTCCCTACACCCCTCGGGGTGGCTCCTAACATCCCCTTAGTGGGGGCAGCTCCTAACATTCTTATATTACATTATGGGAGCTCCCTACAAATCTGCTAAGTCTCATCTAACTGTTCTAACATCCTATCTATATTTATCTCATAGGCTTCGCGTTATCATCTCATTCAACGGTAGTATCAGTATAGGCAAACAACACTTAACAATAAAACCAACCACGAGAAACCCTTCTTTGTCCCTCACATGTCATCTTAAATTATCTGAGGAATCTTAGCATAATTTCACCAAAGTCCTATCTCAATCAATCGACAATTAACATCACAATCCATAATTCAAACAAGTTTTATCTTTAATAAGGAATTGAAACACTTACGGCAATTTCTCCTGTCCCCCCTCACAACGGCTTCTTTCACTCACTTTAAAACTAACAAAATGGCAACGAACGACAAAGTGTTGCCAGTCTCGGATTATTCATTCGTACTTATGTTTCTACATTTACAACCGATTAATCGGTACGTTTTCGCGACCCGAGTCGCGACACTCCCCCCGGGAAAACGTATGTTAAGACTATTAGATTTAGGTTCTACTCCCTTATTTTTTCAAGGACACGAAGGACAGCTACTCTTCTTTGTTTAGTTATTTCAGATCTTTCATTAATCTCTGTTCCCGGAACTTTATCATCTAATTTACTTTCTGGTTCTTCTAGAATTATTTCAGATGAGTTCATATCTGAATTATCTTTCTCTATTAATTCTGCTACAGGACTGCTACCTTGTAGGGTGTCAGGTTCATTGATATTTTCGTAATCGGGCGTTCTTTCTTTATGTTGTGCAAACTGTGGTGATACGTTTCCTATCGTTATTTCAACAGATAGTTCCCTAAGTTCTATATTGGGATCTTCAATTTCAAGAGGATACAAATTACTAATGGATCTCGTATACATAATAAATCATTAATTATAAATTATAGGAAATGTATAAAAATTATAAACTGTTTAAATCAATAAATATAAAATTATTATTATTATATATAAATTATAGGAATTGTATTAAATCATTTTTCTTTTGTTTATAAAATAGCTAATAAGTCAACTAATAATCATACCAAGTTATGTACAATATATTATATTTGAACCATAACAGATGGAAGAGCAATTACACCTATAATACAGGTCTCACCTAGTTTAGGTGTAACCGCCCGCTTGATGCAAATGTATTATTATTATATTTCTATACATGTACTCTTAGCTATAAACATTATACACGGTGATTCCGGATTTGACTTCAGCTACTCTACAAAACCCATCCTCACATTTAATCAGTTCAACTATCTTGCAAACTAGCCAATTCTCACGATTTTTTAGAATCTCCTTCGATTTGTACTGTTGTACAAATTTACCCATTGTTAAAAATGTAACGGTCTTAGTACTTGATCAATTTCTGTGTACATATATTAGTGGTCTAGCATTAAGAATTGCTTCTATCTCCTTTATGACTGTAAGAAGTTCAACGTCTTTTCATAGATGTTTCTGAAGAGTTATTTTCATGTAGTGTTTTACCAGACTCGCTAATCTTTCGTAGAATCCGCCATGCCATGGTGCTAGTTGGGGTATACATTTCCATATTATATTATTACATATGCGGTAAGCATCATTCAGAATTTCCTTCCAGTTACGGAAACTTATTGGTAGCTTTAGACATATTTTTATTTTCTTAAAAGAATACCGGTATCTATCCAAGCTGCTAGTTCTACTGAATTATATATATTTTAAGACATTTATTTCTCAAAAACAGAATATACAATTCACTTACATGAGAAACACAAGGTAACATATAAATTGATTCATGGATTGAATGGAACGGCGAAAGTTACATAATTGTTATTTAGGTAATGAAAGGACACTTATTTTTCTACAGTGTAGGTAAGCAGAAATTTTGTTTTATTCCATCACCTACCGAACAAAAGCATGAGACAATACACGGTCCTAATTACACGTCGTGATTCAACCCCTATCATTGCAACATTAGGTAGCTCATTTTTTATAGGTTCATTCTAAAGTGTAAATTAGACCGATAATAATTATTAATTTACTAGCAATTTTATATATGTACATATATATATATTATATTTGTTTTTCAATATGTACAATTACAATTACATAAATAAATAAATTTCTCTAGACAGCTTGAAGTAAAATGCGTTATCTTACTATTTTCTTAAGTACTCCTCGTGTTACTATTAATCTTCTTAGAACATTAATTCATTCTTATTTAGTCATATCTATTACTAATTCTAAATGTATTTCTCCAACAGCCAGGCATGTATATAGACAAATCCATCTCTTTTCCTTGTGGATTCTAATATTCTTGACTAATAATATTATCTATAAAAGTATAGTAATTTCTCTTTACCTTTTGTATTCTCTAATTTTACGTTATTATCTGCTATGATTTCTCGATTCGATAGACCCTCCCCGGCGAGAAAAGACTTATCATTGGATTGTTGACCAATTGGTTGGATGTTGCAGTATAAATTCTGGGCCTCGAATCTATTGGTTTCTGTCTTCCTCTGTTAGTTAGGTCTAGTTGCTATATCAGCTATGTTCATTTGTGATGGAAGAAATCGTACTGTCAGAATTTTAAACTTCTAATTTTCATCCATCCTTCTAGCTACAACTGAGATTGACAAGGTACCATGTCACACGGGACCCATCGATAGGTAGCGTTCATACTGGAAACTCACTAACAATTATAGCGCACCACAAAGGCAACCAAAAGACAAATGGAAAGGATGTTGTAACAACTGGGAGAAAAATAATATGAGAGTCACAAAATACAACATAAATTGCCAACTAACACCGCTCACAAATCCAAGGCACTCGCAACCTGTAAAACTGTATCCATAGGCAAATCAAATGTGTTATATATCTATAGATATAGCAATATTTAGGGGACTGGGAAAGGTACAAGCAAACGACTCGGTAGCTAAATACACACTGATTTATTCAGGTAGTACAGTTGGTGCGGCGTAGCCGACACACGTATAGGTACATACATATAATCGTCTGTAGTAGTAGGCATTACATACATAACAATCCCTCCACCTTATAGCTTTAATAATAACATATTAAATACATGAATTAGAAAAATCTTCTAAAACTAAGCAAAGGATTTTGCTGGCTTTGCTCATCATCGTCACTCGAGCAAGGCTCACTAGGCGAGTCTAATCTCAACGGTGTTAGCTCTCGTCTACGAGCGAGTACGGACACTCCTGGGGGTGTCTCGTGAGTCATGTCGAGGCCCGCCCTGGTGCCTTCATCTCCCTCCCCCTCCAAATCTCTAATCTCTATCGAGGTTGGCGATGATGTAGCGGTGCCCTCGCTCGCAATGGCGTCGGAACCGTCTTCGACGTGATTGCTCAACGTTGGCTGGATGTCGGGGACGACATCAGAATTCCAGTCCGGACGGTAATGTGGCTCTAGTGTAGAAATACGAACTCTTATCTGGTCTACATGTCGAGTTACCTCACAATTTAGTTGTGGTACAAACACAGCAAACATTACATTTCCTAATTTTGCCTTAATTATGCCCTCAAGCCAACAAAGTTTCTTATTATCAATATTTTTGGTTATCCATACTAAATCATTTATTTTAAATTCTTGTCTTTGTCTACCCTTATAGTTTTTAACCTGTAAGCACTGCTTTTTTTCTACTGTGTGAGTGAGGTGTGTGGATGAGGAAGATGACTTTGTTTCAAAACTTGGTTTAATGAGGTCTAACCTTGAGCGTAATGGCTTGCCATATAATAATTCCGCTGGTGATTTTTCAGTGGTACTGTTTATAGAATTCCTATAGTCAAACAAAAATTTTAAAATCTGTTCTTGTAATATTTTCTTATTTGTATTGTCTAGAATTATTGCTTTAAGGCCTTTTTTAACTATTTTCACAAAACTTTCGGCTTGCCCATTGCTAGCCGGATGGTACGGAGGAGAAAAAATATGTTTAATACCATTAACCGTACAGAATTCATGAAATTCCTGAGACGCGAATGAAGTGCCATTATCAGTCACCAATACATGTGGTATACCTACCCTTGCCATAAAGTCATATAATTTTGCAATGACTGCCTTAGATCCGTATGAATTTGTCATCGTATAGCATTCCACCCACTTACTGTAAGCGTCAACAATAATTAAAAACATTTGATTATTAAACGGACCTAAAAAATCTAGATGAACACGATAGAACGGTTCAGGTGGGTACGGCCAGGGGGCGAGCGGCGCGTGCGGCGGCCGGGGCCGCAATGCGGCGCACACCGCGCACTCCGCTGCTAGTCGCTCCAGTGCCCCGTCCACGCCGGGGAACCACAACCGTCTGCGTGCCTCAGCTTTCATCTTAATTATGCCAAAATGTGAACTGTGCAATTCTTTACAAATCGGCTCACGTAATGAATTTGGTATAACTACCTTGTGACCTCGCATCAACAGACCGTTTTCATACGATAACTGTAATCTTACATTATAATATGGCTTTATTCGTAAATCATTAACCTTTTTAGGCCAACCGTTAATTATATAAAATTTTACTTTGTTTAGTATAGGGTCGTTCTCGGTATCTCGGCGCAGATCATGTGACGTCACCGGTAGGCTCCCGTCTATAACAAAATGTACATATGCCGTGCGGTCCTCATAGCTAGCCTCGTCCTCACAGTGAACTGATCCCCGCGCCCCGTCCGCCCCATCGCTTTTCGCGTTCGCATCGCTCACCGCCCGTGATAAATAATCTGCACAGTTATCGCTACTTTTAACATATTCAATGTTATAATTATATGCAGATAAAAATATCGCGTAGCGTTGGAGTCTGTTCGCAGACACTTCGGGGATACCTCGGTAAGGGCCGAAGATGGATAAAAGTGGCTTATGATCTGTTCGCAGTATGAATGGGACTGACCTGCCGTACAAATATTGATGGAACCGGCGTACCCCGAATATTATAGCGGTCGCCTCTTTCTGTATCTGTGCATAGTTTTTTTCTGCTGAACTGAGAGTCCGTGAAGCGTATGATACTGGTCTCTCGACCCCGTCTTTGCATATTTGCGATAGCACAGCACCTAATCCTATTGGCGATGCATCGACAGTTAATATTAAATTCGCGTCTGAATCGAAGTGAGCTAAATATTCATCTGTAGCCATAATCTTTTTAATGTTATTAAATGCTTCGTCGTGTTCCGAAGTCCATTCCCATTTAACATTTTTGCGCAATAAATTGTATAATGGGTGTAAAATTGACGCCGCTTCCGGTATAAAGTTTCGGTAATAATTCGTTAACCCTAAAAAAGACTGTAATTGTGTTACATTTACAGGCTTGGAAACTTGAAGAATAGCCTTAACTTTATCTGGCGATTTCCTAACCCCGTTTCTATCTATGATATGACCCAAGTAACAAAGCTCATCTTTAAAATATTCACATTTAGAAGCTTGTACAGTCAATCCTGCGTCCTGTAAACGCTGCAAAACCGCTTCTAGGTGCTGTTTATGCAGGATCCTACTTGACCCAGTAACCAAAACATCGTCCAAGAAGAAAACTACCCCTTCTAGCCCTGCTAATACACATTCCATCGCACGTTGGAAAATAGCCGGTGCTGATGATAATCCAAATACCAGCCTGGTATAATTGAACAACCCGCGATGTGTGTTTATGCATGTAAGGCTCTGTGATGACTCACTTAAAATAAATTGATTATAAGCCATTGATAAGTCTAGTTTACTAAACTGAACACCACCATTAAGTTTAGCAAACAAGTCTTTAATCGTCGGTAATGGATATTTGTCCACAATTAATTGCTTATTTATTGTAACGGAGTAATCTGCACATAACCGAAGTCCGCCGTCTTTTTTTAAAGCTGGAACGATTGGTGATGCATAATCGGAGTGCTGTACGGGCTTTAACACCCCTATATCCACTAATCGGTCTAGTTCCATGTCAATTTTTTGTTTTAGGGCATAGGGCACGGGCCTAGCTTTAAAAAAAATCGGTTTCGAGTCTGGTTTTAAACGTAATTCTACAGTATTTTTATTAAAAGCCCCCAGTTCACCGGAAAATACTTTTGGATATTTAGCCATAATATTCTGTATGATGTTATTATTTACCGTTGAATTATTCTCATACAATGCATGAACAGTGGGTGCAAACTCTAATTTAAAAATATGTATAAAATCTCGGCCTAAGAGAGAAGGTCCTCCCTTGCGCACAACAAACATGTCAAGCTCGTATGTACTCCCGCTGTATGTAACCGGTAAACGTACAAATCCGCACGTTTCAATCTTGGTACCAGTATAACCCAAAAGTTTTTTATTGGTGACTAACAATGGCCATTTATAAAAATGCATTTTGTAAGTGTCTTCTGAAATTACGCTAACTGCTGAACCACTATCTATCTCGAATTCTAAAAACAGATCACCGATGCACACTTTTTCTATCATTGGCTTGCCTCTCTCACAACTAATATTATAAAAAAACTCACCGTCATCGTCATCTCCGTCATCCACATTACCTTTGCCGATGTATTTTATTTTATCGCCAACCGTGCACATTCTACCTAAATGACCTTTTTGGTTACATTTTTTACACTTATAGCTTTTGAACCGACACTGAATAGATTTATGATTGGTAAAACCACACACACTACACTTTTCTTTTTTGGATATGTTGAACACGCTATCCTGGCCTACTGCAGTGACGCCGGCGCCGGCGCCGATGCCCCCAGGCACCGCCGTTGCCGCCGAGGCATGCTTGCGTGCACAACGCACGCTTTCCGCCAAATTCACTGCCTTTGCCAAAGTTAGTTCCTGTTGATCTTGTGCAAACAGCTTATCGCGTTCGTGTCCCGGTACCATGCCCATGATGAATCTGTCCAAAAGGGCCTCTTCCAAATTCTTAAAACCACAGTGTGCCGCCAATCCTCTGATCCTGGCCGCCCATTGAGTGTGACTCTCACCTGTCCGTTGCGTAGCTGAATAAAAAATTGACTTTTCCGAGAACCCAACCCGTTTAGGTGTGAAGTGAGTGTCGAGTAATTTAAGTATTTCTTCGTACTCGGTCTCTTCAACCTTGCTAGGTAGTGCCAAATCACTAGCAAGCTTATACGATGATTCGCTGAGCGCACTCAGTAAAATTGCCCTCCGTTTAACCTTGGATTTGTCCTTTTCATCGGTGATATCGTTCGCGATGAACCACTGGTTTAATCGCGATTTGTAGCTGTACCACTCTTGCGAAACATGATCGAATGATGACAAAATACCGAATGTTGCTCCCGAAGACATATTAAACGTTTTACACGTGTGATCCGTACGTCGCCACTGTTATATATCTATAGATATAGCAATATTTAGGGGACTGGGAAAGGTACAAGCAAACGACTCGGTAGCTAAATACACACTGATTTATTCAGGTAGTACAGTTGGTGCGGCGTAGCCGACACACGTATAGGTACATACATATAATCGTCTGTAGTAGTAGGCATTACATACATAACAAAATGCAAACAAGTTAGCACGCTGAATAGTCTGTACAAACAGACAAAGCCGAGCTAACCATTATACACTAAATCAAAAAATATGTTAGTCGTTGAACACGAACGACGGACTTAATGAATTGACCCTCGACACCACCGGACCCCGTTCAATAGTATCAACAATTATACCTCGATGCTCCATCTCCGAGAGACAATCAAATCATGTAGTACGAGTATTATTACCATCTAACTACCAGCTCACGTAGCCAGCAAGCACAACCAATCGTGACCAATCTGTTTTGCTTGAATCGGCAGAAGGCAATATGCTAAAAGTATAAACTATGTCAAACCACCACTGTAAACAATAATATCGCAATTTCTCACATAATCGACAGCACCCTCAATAGATAAGTACAAATAAATAAAGTGTCGACAAATTTCAACTCCACTCAGGAGCAACAGATCCCATCCGACGGCATGCCACGCTCGCCGCGTTCTGCAAGTGCACGACGTCACAACCTTCAACAAATTAAAATCATTTATAACTACCGATTCCTAGCCTCCAGCGCCTCATCATCCCCCATATAAAGATCCTACAAACTCCTCATCATAAATCAAGATAAACTTGCACGTGAACGGCGCCTTGCTACTCTCGGGCCCAAGACTGCCAATCCTCTTCCGGTAGAAGTTTCAGTTCGTATCAGCTAATAACATGTAACAAATTATTTTCTAATTAGTTTATTTTACCCATTGGAATCTTGTAACCGCTCTATCCCTTACTTGTAGTATTTGAATGAAGCGTACTTGTAGTTTCTTTCAACACTGGAAGAATCTTGGGACATAAAGCTCTATTATGATTTCTAATGCTACTAAAATGTAGCTACGCAAAGTTTCCTAATACGATATTGTTTAATACAGTACAATATTCTTCCTTTTGTTCTCATGTTCGTTACTACTATCTCTCATATGAAATGATTTTCTATTTATATTCCCATTTTTACTCTTAAAGTTTCTGATCTCTCTGCAATTCTACTTCTTTTACAATCTGTACTTATTTCCTACTTGAGTTTCTAATTACTCTGTCCATATTGAGTTTCTTTCTTGTACTAAACCATACGTTTTTCTCTGGTAGATGTAGTCTTCTCTAATTCGTTTCTAATTTCTTCATTAAAATCTGTCTTCAATTTTGTCTTTACTTCATACACTAATTCTTTCGGTAATTCTTTCAATATAAGAAACCATAATGGTAACTGTTTTCCTTTATAGCGTCAAAAAACTCGTCGATGTCATCCTATGTCGTTCAGTGTCCTATTATTATGGAAAACTGAACTGTACCATCTTTGATTTACTATTATCATCTTTGGTAGTCAAATTTGCAGGTGGTATATCAGCTAATGTAGAATCATGTTCATCCTATCACCCGGCTAGATCTCCCATAAAATTCCTTTAGTGTCGTAGAAAGGTAGTTTGTCTACTTCTGGTAGATCCCGTTCATGTATGTTAGATGCGAATTGATCCTAAAACTCTTGCTATTGTAAGATATCTCCTTCAAACTTAGGTAAAGTTAATTTGGGTAATCTACTATAAAACTTATTAACAACAATTTCATCGCATCTTTGAGCTTGATTAAGTTTCGTCACTAGTTCAATTCGATTCGCTAGAGCCTGCTCACAGCCCCTTTTAAATTTTATTTTAATACATATTTTATAACTTAGTACCTCAAACCCTTTGTGTTTGACATTATCCTTAACAAACCACAAAAATGCTTACAAATATATTAAATTTACTTAAACATGTCATTGACTTATGCCCGGCTTCAACACACAAAAACGAATCGTTTTGCTTACTAATGGCAGGTTTTCTTTTATTGCCAAAGGCACATAGATCATTTCGTAAGCTAATTTTACCTGTGATAGCTACTTCCATATGGGAGAGTGCTATGCAAAGCTTCGCGGTCTTTGCTTAATTATTAGTAAAGATATAAGTCTTAATTTGATGTCTATAGAACAGATGCTATGTGCATCTAGTTTAGGCGTCAATGATCAAAATGTACTTGTATTATAATGTACTAAAATTATGAGAAACACCTGTATCTTTTGTTTGACTTGAATCAATATTATTATTAATTTTAATAATTATTAACTGATAACGGTCCGTAAATTACTGAAACCGGGCATTACACTAACATACTACTGCACATTGTACGGCATGCAGACGGCCGCTTACGTATCGATAAAATATAAAACGTCATCAACCCAATGATATCACAATAAAAAGAGGCAGATATCGCACCAACGCACGCTAATTGTTGCAGACAAATTCAGACAATTGTTGTAATTTTGCTTAGCAGCTACATATAGCTATCTCTTTCTGTACCATACGTTCCGTATTATCTATCGCATTCACCTAATTCAACAACAACTGAACGCCGCTTATTATGAGGGTAGCATGTCTCCATTATAATATCATTGCATCAACCGCATTGATTCCACACTCAACCTGAAGTTTATTTACTTCGATGGTAATGTTGATACCAAACTAAAAGTTGGCAGCGGTAAATCCAACTGCATGTAGGTACCCAACAACGTTCATAAGTACCCTACCATGACCCAAACCTAACAAATGATTGTTGATTTTGAATGAATGTCTCAACCCTTCCTTGACCATTTCAGCTTCCTTTGTCTCATTCATACCGAGTTTGCATATTAAGTTCAAATTAATATCACTTTCACCTAATGTTTGAACTGGGGATACCTTTTGTTTCAACCGTTATATCAACACTTCATCAATCTTATTAGATAGCATTTGTTTTGTTGCTAGTACTTAAAATTATGCTTCAACGTTTGTACTACAGTTTATATAGGTATATAATTATCAGTATATATAGTATCATAATTAAATTATCTATTACAGGTTGACTAGTCGTTCAGTTTGTAAAGACATAAGTATAAGCCATTCCTAATTAATCCACAAAGATGAGAGCCAAGAGAAAACACCATCAGTCATCTACTTTATTTAACTTTAAACACATTTAATCATGTATAAAATCCATATTTCAATTATAGTTACCACATATAGATTGATGTAGGACCCCGGCAAACGCAATTAAAACTATTACCTTGCTAAGTATTCATAGAATTGTTTCATTTTATGATGTAAAATATATATTGTTTAGCATTATAGCTGCTTAATTTTAATGACTTATTTTCCCTAAATAAGCCCATAATATTCTGATATATAAAGATATGGCTATAACTCTAGGTTATGCTTATTTTCATTTCATCATTACTTTTCATAATATTCCTCAACAAAAAAAAAACAATTCATTTTATTAACCAACCATTCTCTCGGTACAGATCAAATATGTAAACATTAACAATATTTGTTTATCATAAAATTAATTCTGGACAATGTAATAATCTCATAAAACTTTTGGTTATTAAACAACTTTCAATAGGCAAATACACCGGACGTCTCCGACATACCTGACCATTGCCAGCACTGTGAATTTATACTAAATATAACCGTGCCTCCGGGGAACAAGTACACTAGGCGCCTTAAAATACCTGCCCACCACAAGGACTCCTTGAGAATAGCTAGTCAAACCGGGTAATTTTATAAACCTAACTCTTAGTTTTATCTTCTATACCCGTTCTCAACGCATGAACTTATGAACTATATATTCTCTCATGTAGGTAGGTGAGTACCAGAACATACATATAAAAGATACCTGATTCTTATCATTTACAAAAATTCTCCTGAAGTTTGTTATAATGAATTACTGGTTCAACCTTACTTCAAAACTTAGTAAGTTATAATAGTATAGAGAATACTATATATCACAGATTATCAACTTTCCAAATAGGCAGTCACTAGCCTTATCATTCATATTCTTCAGAATAAGTAATTAATTTTGCTAGTAGTTATCATAAATACTAAGGCAATCACTAGTTTGACAATAGTATGAATCAAGTACCTTATAATCCTTCTTCCTTTCTCATGTATCCGTTTTTACGTTATCTGCCATTAGCACCAACACTTTTATTACATTATTTACCCCCCATTCAAACTTCTCAGTTTGAAAATAAGCAACCAAACTTTTCATTTTCATACTTCACAACTGTTTTGACACAAACGTCACGGCACAAATATGGCGGCAAGTCAAATTCATCGCCATCAATCTTAAATAATTTTCCTTATACTTTCGAGTCATGAATCGTCATAAATTGATTTCGTAAATTCATATTTCTTATTTATAGCCACTTGTCACTCACGTAATAATCATTACGCTTATTACCAGTAAATAAGTATTGAGTCAACCTTATATCAAAGCAAGTACTAGGTATATTGGCATGAACTACCCACAAATAATTCCGCATGTAGGTAGTAATTTTTCACGTTTTACCTTTTATATCAAAACACCTGATGCCATATAAATGTAATGTTATTACTTCGCAAAGCTCAACTAGCTAACAGCGGTATCTATTGATCACTAATGGCAAACTTTCAAATCGAGATAATTCAATGATAACAGTTCAAATTTTGTAATAATTAAATTCACTCTGTAATTTCAATATATTATAATAAAATATTACTCCCAGCTTTAACGCATTCAACTATTGAATTGCATACACTATTAATATATGTGAATTAGCTCAATTATTCATACAACGGACACATGTTATTAAATTTATCCGTCACACTTCTCTGATGAACTCTCGGTCAGCTCTCAATTTCAAATCATTAGGGTTTATTCATATCCCAGCATCTCCACCATGTCGCGAAGTGCATATACTATGTCATCGCACAGCATCATTGAGGATGCGCTGTGTATATATATGCATATATATGACTATATAGATATAATCATATGGGGAATATATTTAGCCCGGTGAAGCACACACATACGAATACAACCTACCAAATGATAGGCCGCATCGCACGGGGCACAACAACAGGCACACCGCGAATAAATTAAAAATTAGTATTAACCGAGAGTACAACTGACCAAGAATTCACTCACCCTCAGAATAAGTGTGCAGACCCGTCGTTCTTAGTTTACTGTCCCTGGCTGATTACAAACTCAAATATCGTCTGCTTCGCTTCTCTACTAGTGAGGACATCTGTAAGTATAAGGTAAGCTGGGCAGACACTGTGTCACATGTGACACAGCATCCGCCCAGCGCCACACGGGTCGGGATGACGTCAGACATCCTCCAGACCCTACCCGTAAGTATTTCCTACCCATTTCAATCAAGTCTCACTATCAAATGCTGCATATAGTTATTACTGATACTAGCCTCTACATGAATACTCTAAACGACAGTTTATTGCCTCTACTCAATACTTTCTTTACTCAATACTGCATTGTGGAGAATTATCCATAGTAGGATCTCAGACCATTGTCAACACAACAGCTCTGCGGGTGATTATCCATAGTAGGATCCCAGACTATTGTCAACACAATAGCTCTGAGGGGAATTATCCATAGTAGGATCCTATCCCATTGTCAACACCATAGCACCCTATTCTATTGTAAACACAATAGCATCCTATCCTATTGTAAACACAATAGCATCAAATATGGCCTTTGCCATCATCATTGTATGACCACTGTCATATGCTAGATCGATCTAGTCTCACCCATTGGGGTGCTCAAAGTTCACAAATACCATACCAGCCTGTGCTAGATCGATCCAGACTCCCCGAAGCTGGGTTACGCCCTACCTAATATCCACTTGGGAGACAGACCGCGCTAGATCTAGACTTGACCATAATCGACCACATCGGTTCGACCATTAGTTCCCTACGAGGGCACAACCTTGTCTGCCTTGCTCGGTCAGATCCTAAAGCAAGTTGGACCCCCTATGTTCCCTACGGGGTATCACCTTGTCTGCCGGCTCAGTCAGATCCTACAACAGGTTGAACCCCCTGTTCCTATGGGGTACCACCTTGTCTGCCAGCTCAGTCAGATCCTATAACAGGTTGATCCCACCTACCTAACAGTCCCTCCGGGGGTACAACCTTGTCTGCCGGTTCGAACAGATCCTAAACCAGGTTGAACCCTCCCTACACCCCTCGGGGTGGCTCCTAACATCCCCTTAGTGGGGGCAGCTCCTAACATTCTTATATTACATTATGGGAGCTCCCTACAAATCTGCTAAGTCTCATCTAACTGTTCTAACATCCTATCTATATTTATCTCATAGGCTTCGCGTTATCATCTCATTCAACGGTAGTATCAGTATAGGCAAACAACACTTAACAATAAAACCAACCACGAGAAACCCTTCTTTGTCCCTCACATGTCATCTTAAATTATCTGAGGAATCTTAGCATAATTTCACCAAAGTCCTATCTCAATCAATCGACAATTAACATCACAATCCATAATTCAAACAAGTTTTATCTTTAATAAGGAATTGAAACACTTACGGCAATTTCTCCTGTCCCCCCTCACAACGGCTTCTTTCACTCACTTTAAAACTAACAAAATGGCAACGAACGACAAAGTGTTGCCAGTCTCGGATTATTCATTCGTACTTATGTTTCTACATTTACAACCGATTAATCGGTACGTTTTCGCGACCCGAGTCGCGACACCCTTATCGGAGATACTCGTTAAAAAAGACAAGGCTTTAGAGAACTAGCAAAATCAGTGAAACTCTCACTTGATTGTTGTCCTTAGAACATGAAGATCAGAAAATAATAGAATTATTGATCGAAGCTGGTCGCCTAATGTGTGACTCACAACACAACGAATCTATTACAAGAAGGCTGCAAAAAGCAATATCGAAATCTGGTGCCGAGATAAAAATGAATGCACCAATTAGGATGGTTAATCCAGCGCAGAAACAAGAATTGGCTCCTACCCAAGCTTTAAACCAAGCCTCCGCTCCTAGCAGCCAGACAGGCCGGAGCAGCGAGGAGATTCGAGTCGACCACACCCCGCCCACGGCAGCCGCAGCCGCCATGACATCCGCGCCGCCGCGATCGTGACACTACCCAGCCCCGCGTCGGTAAATCCGGTAGGTTCCGCAGAGCAATTATCTTATTGTTATGATCAATGGCGATTGATAACTAAAGACCCCGTCATACTACCTATGATGGGTCAAAAGTTATAATAATAATAAAATCTTTATTAAAAAAAAAAAAAAAAATATTTTTAATACAAAAGTATGAGATACCTTTTTTCCAAACCGGTTTCTCAATCATATGAACCGAGTCCACCTGTCTTATCCGCATCCGAAACCCTTCAATACAGAAGGTACAATAAAATTCATCACTGATATTATTAAGTAGTGAAGATATATCACAATGTAAACCATGTGAAGAACAGTTTCTCTCTAGTTATTTTCTTATCAAAATACCAAATGGTAAAAAACAGATTTATCATATAAAAATTCTTTCCACGCTAGCGGATAAAAAGCACTTTTGCCTTATAATTCAAGTTCGAGAATAAATTGTAACTATTCAATGTCCTTTCGTATTTTACAAAATTATTGAGAACCAGTAGGTTGTTTACACAAATCATTACGTTATTTGTCATCTATTTACTTAATGTATTATTTCTAGAAATTATCAAAATTGCAAAAATAATATCAAACATACAGAAAACTTTTTGAGTCTTTACGATTTATAATCAATATTGAAAAGAGCTATATAGTTCCAAATACCGTGTGCAATACCTTGGCCTTCCAAAAATACCAAAACACGTTAGCTTGATTGAAGATAAGCGATATTTAATAAAATTAATATTAATATATTAATCACTTAGTGGCAATTTTCTTAGGATTACAATATTAGTAAAGGACTTCCAATATTGATAGATTTTGTATCGACATTACTGCTATTTCGTACATACATGGTTAGTTTTTTCCACATCTCAGTGGCAGTGATGTGAGTGAAGCTCGCAGAATACTTGTGTTCGATTCATACATAAGTTCAAAAGAAAACGAAATATCAGTCACAAAAATCCGATCCCGATACCGAGTATCAAGTGTGAGTAAAAAGATCTGTTTTGAAATGATTATAATTTGTCAATAGTCAACCAAATATTGACCTTTTTGCGTCTCGTATGAATAAAAAATGCGAAAAATATGTCTTATGGAATAGAGAATAGATTAACATTAAATTGGAAAGATCTTTCTTTTTATGTTTATCCTCCCTTTTGTTTTATTACATTTAAAGTTTTAAGGAAAATTATTACAGATCAAGCCGAGCGTATTGTCGTGGAACTATTTTGGGCCCACGTAACCCTGGTTTCCCCTATTTTTGGAATTAATTCAATTTAGACTAATAATGTGTTATTATCTGTTTCCAACAGTAACCCAAATATCACGTTGATATTATAGTAACTTCCCTGTCAGAAAGTTCGATAAAACAATAGGACGTGCGTTGGGTGACCTTCTTATAGAAGTACAACTTTCTTAATTTCTGAATTTCTTCAGTATTTCATTTACGTAGTAACTATTTAGTAATCTGTGATTTCAGTCCGGATTACAATACGAATCATTACAACAGTCATCGCTTCGCTATGTCATTGATCTTACGATCGACAGTAGGGTCTGATGACCCTGAATAGGAGTTTCTATAGACTTCGCCCTCCAGCTCCAAAGTATAACGTCACTGGGATCCATCATTAGTTTGGATTCCTTATCGAATTGGTATCCTAATAACAATTTCAGTTTAGAGTACTTATTTAACTAAAAAGATTGTCACTCTACTCATGCTGGCAACTGCTCAAAGAGTACAGACGACAAGTAAAATAATATAATTTAAAAATATTATAGTTGTTAATATCATAGTTTTTAAAAATAAGTTTTTTAGATTACCTATTGTGAAAAAAAGTTATTTACATATGTTGTACTAATACTCATAATAATAATCATATTACCTATTATAGATAATTCTTATAAATAAATAATGATCTGACTCCACCAGACATGCAGTCGCTCATACAACTGGTGTCAATATAAATACAACTAGAAATACTGCTGGAAAATGTGGCAAATTCTACTGTCTTCGCAAAATTTTATCGAAGAGATGTTCAGTGTAATCAATCAGATCAGTTAGCTTTCACAATCTTAAACGCAGAACCTGATTTGAATAATAAAATCATTGTTTTTTAATTTCAACTATACCTATAAATAGTTTAATTTACTATGGTTGATGAAACCATAATTTCTTATAAAGTCTCTAATTAGTTTAATTTTGTTAAATGGCAAAAACATTGTTGTTACATCACAAAAATTATAAATTATATAAGTACCTATACTACTAATTACATAAGTACATTTATTTTTTGATAATGACAAATATCAAAAACATAACCCTCTTTTCGGGTCAGTCGGGTCAAAAATAAAATAAAATTAGTGTTTTAATATTTCACTATCTTTCAAAATCTACAAATTTATGTATCTAATCTCGAGGACGAAGCAATGAAGTATAATTAGTGATTAAACGAACTTACCTGAAGTGAAGTTCTATCAGAATTATACGAGTTGCTTCGTCCGAAGAGATTAGCTCCCTCCCAGCCCTATAACCCCCATATAAAGTGAAATATTAAGATTGCAGGCTTTCAACTAAATGAGTGTCGGTCAGTCCGGGCGGCAGGAGGCAGATATCAAAATACCCACAAAAAAAAAAAATATAGAAGCAGTTTCACTCTGCTTTCAACTTAGTGGTAGATTGGCGATTCCTAGACGTGGTACTACAAATTTATGTATCTAATCTCTTCGGACGAAGCAACTCGTATAATTCTGATAGAACTTCACTTCAGGTAAGTTCGTTTAATCACTAATTATACTCGTATAGAAATATTTTTCACCAAATTATAAGGCCGCATTGTAGGACATGTCGGGACGAACTAACCTCATGTCGCCCTCGGGACATTCCGAATGGAATTTATTCTTAGCATGGGACTCAGAATTAATAACGCTTTTGTGGGACTGTTGTGTAGAATCTTACAAATAAAATAAATGAAGAAGTTTGTGTATTTACGTGGATGTTTGTAACTCCATCACGTCATAGTTCGTCAAAAGTTTCTCTCAGACGGAAGCTGATAATTTACCTATCAAAACATCATGGCGCAGATTCAAAAAATTATACTGAGCTCAGGCCTCCTTTCACAAATTAGGGTGAAAGGGAATGGGCAGACTCCACCACGCGTGCCCACTGCGGATATAGGCTAGTGGTGGACCTAATGTAAGAGTTTTCAAGTCGCCTAGTAGGCCTACAACTAGCTTAACGACTATCACAATTAAGTGATAACCAGGACCAACGACTTTACGTGCCTCCCGAAGCACGGAAACGCTCAATCTAAAATACCACTAGACGGTCACCCAACCAGGTACCGACCACGACGATGGTAGCTAAACTTTGCCGATCGATTAAGAACGGCTAATCATGCTACACCACGAGTGCTTCCTTGATGGCTAATGCATGAAGTCAATACCAATCGAAGGTCAACTTTTTGAAAGTAAATAAATAACAATAAGGTCATATCATCATCTGTCTGGCCTGTTCCCATTTATTTGGAAATCCTTAAAGTCTTAAAAATAGCGAGGATAGAGCAGTGTGTTTTTGTGAGCAATTAGTTTCAATTTTCAGTCACGAAAAACATTGTGACTAAATCAAAGCCATCGTGCTTTGGTTGAAGTAGGCAACTTTGCCTGACCTAACTATAGGTACTTAGGTTTAAAATCAGTTACCAAGCTCGACACGATTGTAGTTTCAGTGGAAAATCATCGGAAAGCTATTCTGGCGCCATTATGACGCTATTGTGTTAGTAGACTACCAAAACTGTAAAATATGTCAATTTTGACACCACTGATAGTTCATTGGAACACAATTGTAATATCAGACTTGGGCCCCAGGTGGCCCAGGTGTGTTCCCGTACCAGCTCCACGTTCAACGTGCAAACTACCTTTGGATAGGTACATCATCATATACCACGGTAAGATTTTCAAAATACAAGCCTCATGTAACAACAAAACCTTTTTCAAATCCATATCATCAATGTAACAATAAAACCTTTTTCAAATCCATAATCAATTATCCTCCACGAATAACGTATTGAACTAGAAAAACAATTACTTTAGAACTTAAACCCGTAGATTTTTTATCGCTGCGAATTCCTCAGCAAATCCCGTACTCTACGTGTCAGTTACCGGACCAGAGGAATAGGAGCCGGCGAACCGAGGGGATCTCTAAGAATTCCATTCACGTACATTACTAGAACGAAACGGTACGGTACGAAACGGTACGGCCCTTAGACTAGTACGTATAAGAAACAGTAGATCAAGAACCTTCCTTCATTTAAAATGTTGTATTTGGTAATGCAGACATAATTTTTAACTTAATTTAGTAGCTAGCTCTTATCTGAGATCCCAAGGATCTAGTTGTTTAGGAATATAAAAAAACGTTTTTGAAGTGAAAACTTCTTTAGCGGCGTTGTACACTTTTTTGTGATGGGTAGAAAATGTTAAACTCGCGTCAGAACACGTGTCCTGATCGAAAATTCGTAAGATGGAGGGAGAGTAGACCGCCGGCGCGGCGTAGGAGAGGAAGTATCTCCCTCTCTTTCTACTTTGCGGCGAAAATGTATGCCTGCGGCTGCTGTTTCGTTTAGGTGGCGCAGGGCGCTTGCTCGAATGTTTGTGTGTGTTTGTGTTACACGCGCATCCATTGATGGCGACTGCTGATGGGAATGTAATATAAATTGTCATGTTTGTGTACGATAGCGCAATAAATGAATATTGTATTTTACTACATAAATGATGGTACTTTTATATTGAAAATAAAAGAAATTTGTGCAAAATTATTCGCTAACCATTCCAAAATATAAAAAATGCACAACGTTAATATTCAAGTTTTCACTTCTGCCGGCACTCCCGGAGTGCAACTTGTTGATTTTTTTTTTCTTGTTCTGGATACGATCTATCTGAAACCCATTCAGCCTTTGCACCCAATGTCCACACAAACATTCGCCTTGTTAATACTTATTGGTAGGTAAATAATTGATTGCAAAGTTGTAGCTAAGTTGAGCTTCTGTATGTTAACTGTACTGTCGCCAATGTGGTGAAATTCCAGCAATGTCTTAACCAATTGACATGGGTGGCTGTTGATAGAAGCAATGTGTTACACGAGATATAAAAACCGTAGACGTAAACGTTATTTATGTGAACGGTTCCGTAGCACAAATTCCCCAATTTTATTTCTAGGAAAATAAAATAGTTGAAAGCTTTTTTCAGACCTTTTCCCATCACTAATTGGGGTTGGCTCTCCTAATCAAAACCGAAGGAACTGTGTAGGAAACACACTTGACTATGCCAAGGTTCGGTTGCGACGAAAAGACTTTAAGACCACTTATGTCAAGTATCAAGTAAAAACTCGGATGATCGAACATAAACCTTATATCATAGATTCAGGTTTCAAATTCAATTGTTTCAATCGTGACTAACGTTTTGATTTTCGTAAACATTACATAATGACGATTGCTTGACAACTCACGAAAGTAAAAGAGCCTTTTATTAAAAAAGAACTTTATGAAGATAATTTTAAGGTAGTTATTCCAATAATATTATATTTTTCTTTATACCCTCAAATTTCCCTTAAGCTTGATTACACATTTAATAAAGTATTCGATGCAAAATCTTCAAAATTTGCCAATTTAAACTTAAGCGAAGATTAAATTGCAATTATAATTTATTATTTTCTCGGAAACAACAAACTTGGTGCTTCAGGATGTTTGTATCACATTCCAAAAGTGAAATATTGCAGGCCTATTCTGGAATGTGTCTGTGAATTTTGATCGATACATCGCCATTGTGTCGCTTGAACGAGGTGCATGAAATATTTTCATAGAACACCGTACACTTTCAAAAACTTCGGGTAATTAGATTTGAGCGGTTAAATCTACATACGCTTGCAATCAGAGGGCCAAGTCTGCTAAAATGTCATACTGACACGATACTATTGCAATTCTATTATCATTGAGCCGATGTGCGCACTCTACTAACATAACAGGTCACAGAGACATAAAGGTCTCATAATGAACGTAGTAGTTCAAAAACTGGCACGATCGTAGTTTCAATGGAAAATCATCGGAAAGCTATTATAGCGCCATTATGACGATATTGTGTTAGCTGACTACCAAAACTAGCAACCAAAACTGTAATTTGTCTGTCAATTTTGACCCCACTGATAGTTCAGGGGAACACAATTGTAATAGCAGACTTGGGGCCCAGGAGTATTACTCCCGTGCTGATAAATGTTTTTTTTTTTTTTTATACTACTTAGGTAGCAAACAAGCATACGGCCCGCCTGATGGTAAGCGGTTACCGTAGCCTATGGACGCTTGCAACACCAGGGGAGTCACTCGCGCGTGCTTATTAATTTGATCTTTTTGATTTCAGCAAAATAATGACATCTAATTTCACAAAAAATATCTGTCTTGAGTGGAAATCGAACCCATGACCCATGCGTGACAGGGAGGGATATTACTTAACACGCCAAGGAGTCCCTACTAAATTTATTATCGTACAAAGATCTTATTAAATAATATATTGAAGAATAAAGTTATGCCACAGATATAATAACTTTCAAACGTCAATAAATGTAACGAGGACTTATGTACTCAAGGCTCGAAGTTATAACGGTAATAAATATATTGAATTCCTTTTAAAAATGGTCACCTATCACACCTACTTGAAATATTATAGAGAGGTTATACTGTTTTATTTATTTATAAAAAAACAGTTCCCATGTCCCCAAAGTTTCGACCATAAAAGCCGCCACATAAAAAAATTGGGCCCTCAGCTGATTTAGCAGCCGCGATAGCCGTATTTTGAGTCACCGGAAGATGACACGGCGCAGGGTTGTCCACACAAGTGGCATCCCACACCAAAGGCAGCCCCAACCTCTAAGGAACAAGATTAATTCCGTTAGGGCCTTTTACCATGGTCGCGCATCATGCCATTAGGTTTTAAAGTGGCGGCAGATTTGGCGGTGGTGCTGACGGATCAAACGTTCAAGCTGGCATGGTGGGAAGTCCGCCCAGAATGTTTGCAACAAGACAAGTCTTGTTGCGAAAATGCTGGCAGACAGAAATATTGTTTTTTTTTTTTTTATAATATTGTCGGTGACCTTAAGAGTGCGTACCAAGCCAGAAAAATATGGCAATGTCAGATGCAACAAACTTATGTCTAATCTTCGCGTGGAGATGAGATGGAGATAGCGTGTTTCGGGGAACGAAAATGAACTAAGCGCTTTTTATCTAAATAACTCGTAAAGTATAGAATATTTAAAAAAATCGTTAGTAGCAGCCCTAGGTCATATGTTAGTGATATTATTTATCGAATTTTTATCTTAATTAGATACACCATGAACGAATAAAACCAAAAATTCATTATTATTAGAGGTAGCTTTGTGATTTTTTTCTATCGAGGAAATTTCATCCATTATGTTTTTGCTCAGATAGAACCCTCGAGTATATAATGAAAATACCCATATAAAAATATTTTTTCATTTAAATACTATTTACTTGGGTAAATTTCAATTCTAAGATTGTTATTTTGCTTTATACGCACTCTTAAATTTAACCTTGTTGAAAAATGTAACCTTGCTGAGTTTTTTGCCTGTTCTTCTCAGTTGAAGGCCGACTTACGACTGGTAACTTCAGTAGCTTTGACCTTCATAAGTACCCTAATAGGGCCTAAATTGATTTACTTTGACTTTGATTTAACTTACGCAGCGGTGTAACTGTGGCCAACTTTTATTTTACAAGATTTAAGATCACTTTTGTTGAAATTCTCCTTTCTAACATTACGTACATTGTAGCTCTTTGAACGGAGCCGTATCTAGGAATGTTTTATGACTTTCTGGAAACGTTGGGGCTGAAACTCTCCGTCACCTTACTGCTGTATTTTTCATTTAAAATGTGTTAGGACGTTCTGAATTAGAAAGAATGTTATTAAAGTGGCAGGTAAGCAAACAGGCTCCCTCTGGGGTTTAAAATAGCTTGAAATGATACAATATAAATATCGTAATCAGAAATAAAAAAATAAAAAAAAATTGTTCGACAATTCGCAGATTCGCCGGACGTAGATTATACAAAATAAAATATAATGTACATAGTGAGTGTTTTATGAAATTATGAATCAATCGTTTCCATTAATTCCAATTCCTTTGAATGTTTCGTAAAAAGATAAAATTGTTGATTTCGTTATAACAAAGGAAGTATTCCCATTTGCGCACCGATTTTTTGAGCACCGATTTTTTGAGCACCGATTCTATTCCCTTTTCAGCACCGATTCATATTTTGGATCGGTGCTCAAATGGGAACAAAAATTTAACAATTAAATTAAATTTCGAAATCATTCCCTTTTGATCACCGACGGATTTGTAACTTCTAGTGTTGTGGTGTTTTGATCTTTTACTAGAGAGAGCTCCTTCAAACTTCTGTTATACTGGTACAATTTAAAATATTAGCTGATGCTCTAATATCATCACAGATCATTTTACCTAAGCTCTTCATAATAATAAAAAACGTATGGTGACTTGTATTGTTTGTGTTTTGTTCGAACTCAGAAAATTTAAGTCTAGGAAAGTAATAAATAATTAATATTCATCTGTAATTGATAATAAATAATTATTCTGTAAAATAAAACTATTTTTTATCGGTATATTTTATTTAAACACCACAGTTTTAAATAGTACCAGTACAACAGAAGCTTGAAAGAGCTCTCCCTAGTTACAAAACTTATTATTACTTATTGGAGAAGCAATTGACTTCTTCTTCACTTTAGTTAGCGGTTTAATGGACTGTATCATAAATAGGTATTAAATTGGAATTAACGATTTAGGTACTTGTAAAGAATATTGGGGGGCTAGGAAATGCAGCCGTGCTGGGGCTTTTGGAGTATCAAGAAAGGTTCCACAGGCTGCAGAATGATGGACACATGCACTTACTTGATAAATCTCTTTCAGCGACGTTCTTCAAAATGCCACCATATCGTGGACAAATCGTGGGCGACTCGCGCGGCCAGCGCGAGTGAATTTTTCTTCTTAAATTGTTGGAAACTCACAAATGTACACAGCACTATATTTGGATCATGTTAATTACACGTTTCACAGTATATTTGGAATATTTTGGAGGCGGATGGACCCTTAAAGTTTCGATTAATCACGCGCGACGAAAGTTAGTGTGTTGCGGTTGAAGACATTAAAGTAATGGAGATTTTTGTCGTTGTACGATGCAGTTGCGCGTGTATGAGTGACGCACACATATATATTTCGGTGCATGTAGAAAGGAAGGGATGCGGAAAAGGAAATAATGTTTACAAGTTTATAATGCTAGTTACGTTCAAAAACCAACATGCCCCCCGCCTTAAAGGAACGCCTTTAAAGAAAAAATAAATGAAAAATAATACTATAGAAATACACATATAAAAGCCTATAACTATAGATAAAGCTGAATATGAAAGACTCTACTGCACGGGTAACGGTGACAGCTTAACTACTGGCCGTTTGTATACGCCGTTCGAAGTCTTAACTTCGACAACACGAATAACGCCATCATGGCCAGGGAAAATACGAGTAATTATTCCTAATGGCCACTGTAAAGGAGGAGAGTTTTCCATATTTACCAGTACTAAAGAACCTACTGTGAGTGGGTTAGACGGAGTATTCCATTTTTCACGAACTTGTAAGTTATGGAGATACTCAGTTTTAAAACGTTTCCAAAAAGTTTGTACTAATGAATCCATAAGGGAAAATCGCGTCAATAGACTCGCTCTTTCTCCACTTAAGTCAGCTGCAGGTAAGAATTCTAAGGGTGCGGTAAGTAAAAAATGCGCTGGCGTAAGTGCAGAAGGCTCTGATGGGTCACAACTCAATGTGGTAAGCGGGCGGCTATTAAGCACAGCCTCTATCTGGTTGAGCACAGTGACCATCTCCTCAAAAGTCAAAATTTGTCGTCCTATGACGCGGAATAGAAGAGATTTAGCGCTCTTTATATTAGCCTCCCAAATACCGCCGAAATGACTAGCGGTTGGAGGATTCATGTGCCAAGTAATACGGTTCTTTGCAAGCTCTGAGCTAAAAGACTTGTAATAATCATCAGTTAATAAAAAGGAATAAAGTTCATTTAAGTAGGCTTTTGAAGCTACAAAATTTGTACCATTATCGCTATACAGAAACTTGCAAGTACCACGTCTCGATAGGAACCGTTTAAAAGCGTTTAAAAAAGTAATGGAAGTTAAATCAGAAGCGAGTTCAAAATGAACCGCTTTAGTTACCAAACATATAAAAATGCATAAGTAAGCTTTTTGACTTCTTACACCACGTTTCCTAGTTAAGGTTATATAAAGTGGACCAGCGTAGTCTATACCTGTGTGTGTGAATGCCTTCGATTGCTCAACACGACACTGTGGCAAGTCTGCCATAGCTGGGAAAGTCTGTTTCGGATTTAGTTTAAAACATTTTAAACAGTTGTGAACGCGTTGTTTAACAGCGCGTCTACCAGACAAGACCCAATATTTTTCCCTTATAATTGAAAGGGTAAGTTGGGGACCGGCATGGCAATATTCGCGGTGATAATAATCAATCAAAAGATCAATAACATGTCCCTTTTTTGGTAAAACAGCTGGATGTTTATGAGAATAATCTAAACTTGATTTACCAAGCCTACCACCGACTCTTAAAATTCCTTCATGCATGAAAGGAAACAGTTTTCTCAAACCGGAGGAAGGTGATATTCCAGCTTGAATATTACGAATATCCCCACGAAAGGCAAAACGTTGAGTTATTTTAATAATAAAAGATTCAGCAACATCTAAATCGTTAGCGGTTATTAGGTTATTCCTTGGCAACTTTTTAATAAATCGAAGAAGGTAAACAGTTGATCGTAAAAGTTTCTGCCATGAGGAAAACCTTGAAGTAAGTGCGCTGAGAGGGTTTTCTTCTTCATGAGTATTAATAAGATGTGAAACAGTTTTCAATTCCGGTAAGTCACAGTCATCTGAACGAGCTGAAAATTTTTGTATAGGCCATTCGCTGGCTGGTAATGAAGCCCACGAAGGTCCTGAGAACCAGAGCTCATGTCTCACTAACTGCGAAGGGAGAAGCCCGCGGGAAATACAATCAGCAGGGTTCTGTACGCCTGCAATGTGGTAACAAGTGTCAGGAGATAAAAGTGACTGGAATTGCGAAATTCTGTTAGCGACATAGGTGCTAAACCTATGAGGTGATGAAGAAACCCAACAAAGAGCGACTACAGAGTCTGAAAAAACATAAATATTGTCAATGCGGTGACGTTGAGACAACGTATCATAAACGGTGCGAAGCAATCTCGCTACAAGAACGAGAGCGTTGAGCTCTAGACGAGCTAAAGTAACAATTTTAGTCGGGGATGAAACCCGAGACTTGGAACAAAGCAAGGAAACTATAGGGTTCTCATTGTCATTCTCAACGTGTGAATAAATGACACAGCCGTATGCTTTCTCACTTGCGTCAGCAAATGCAAGCAATGAGACGCTAGAATCGGTTTCAATGCCTATGTGACGAGGAAATTTGAGTTGAGAAAGTAATGGCAACTCAGAAGTATAGCGCTGCCACAGTTCAACGATGTGAGCTGGAGGAACATCGTCCCACGCGAGCTTGAGAAGCCACAGCTCCTTGATCAATAACTTTGCAAAAAGAATGGCGGGTCCGACGAGACCAAGAACATCATACAACCGTGCGGTTGCAGATAAAATAGCGCGTTTAGTACAAAGAGACGGCGGTTGCGAAGTTAAAAAATTAAAATTATCAGTCACAGGAAGCCAACGAAGACCGAGAATCTTAAAAACACTTTCGTCATCGAAAGAGATTGACTCGGATTGACGGTGAGAGACTGGGATACTTTCGAGTAACTCAGGCGAATTACTCGTCCACTTGATTAAGTCGAATCCTCCTTTTTTAAATAACTGAATGAGCTGCTGAGCTATCACTGCTGCTTCTGTACATGACGAAGCAGAGGAAGCCAGGTCATCCATATAAACATCTCTCTCCAAGACTGTGGCGGCGAGAGGATAGTTGTCTCTCTCGCGAGAAGCTAGTTCACGCAGAGTGCGCAAAGCTAAGAATGGTGATGAACAGAGTCCGAACGTAACGCGATTGAACTCGTAAGTCTCAATCGGTTCATCATCGCAGAAGCGGTATAAAATACGTTGAAATTTGCGGTGCGGTTTGTGAACGTAAATACACAAATACATTTGTTTTACGTCAGCAAGAAATGCAATACGAAAAATGCGGACATTCAAAAGAATGTGAAATATATCAGCTTGCAAATTGCAACCTGTGTGAAGAATGTCATTGAGAGACAAATTAGTATTAGTAGCGGCGCTACCATCCAGCACGATGCGGAGGCGCGTTGTAGATTTGTCGTCACGTACCACAGGGTGGTGCGGCAGGTAAAAGCAAGGTAAGATACACTCGTCTGGCGGTACTCGCGATAAAATTCCCTTATCGATGTAGTCGAGAATAACGTTACTATATCTTACACGTAATTCCGGGGACTTTGCGAACTTCTTTTCGAGTAATAAAAAGCGTCGTTTGGCCGTGATGTAAGAATTGCCTAGTTTCTCGGGACTATCCTTGAAAGGAAGATGTACCGAGAAACTCCCATCGTCTTTGCGAGTAGTCGTAGCGACATATGTGTCTTCGCACTCCTGCTCGTCTGGACTTAAAAACTTCTTATCAGGCAATTCTTCCACAGACCAAAACTTCTCTAAAGATTGATCTAAAGAATCACGAGTAAAAGCACAAAATACGCGGGTAGAAGTGGGCGCTGATAGAACGGGTGCGTCGCCCATGAGGACGTAACCTAAAGTAGTTTCCAAGGCAATTAGAGAGTTTTTAGAACCTCTGACTTTGTCGAAAGATAAAATGTCACAGTAAACCCTAACACCTAAAAGTAAATCGATAGGACCGGGCTTAGAAAAGTCGTCATCCGCTAACGGTAAGTCGCGAAAAACGCTTTCCATTGCACCAATATCCACGTGCGCGTCGGGTAGGTGTGACGTGATGCGTTCGACAATCATTGGTTGAATAGAATAAACATGGCCGTTATCAAAGCGCGAAGTAAAATCTAGGTCTGTAAACCCCTTGATTTTATGTGAAACTCCTCCAATACCTTTAACTTCAGAAAAGCGGTTTTGAGTTGAAATAGGTAGCGATAACCTATTACAACAATCTTGAGAAATAAAATCACTTTGAGAGCCCGGGTCGATCAGACATCTCAAGAAGTGAGTGCGGTTAAAGTTGTCAAATACTTTAATTTTAGCGGTACCTAACAAGGTAGTAGTAGCGGTGCGAGTGTGATCAGCGTGATCACGCGAAATAGAACAAAAAGAAGACTTACTGTTAAGAACAGAAGTGTGCGGTGTCGACGGGTCGACTTTACTCCGAATTTCAGAAAATTCCGAGCTTGCGGCTGTCTCAGAAGACAGGGTGTGAACGGTAGCGGGTACCGAAGCGGGTACGGAATTACCCGTGGGTACGGAATTACCCATGGGTACGGAATTACCCGTGGGTACGGAATTACCCGTGGGTACGGGCGAAGAAACAGCTAAGTTGCACTGCGGTTGAGTTGGCGGGTTAAAATGAAGAAGAGAATGGTGCCGAGCTGAACAATGAGTGCAATTATGCTTTGAAGTACATGCCATAGTCTTGTGTTTAAAACTTAAGCAATTGTGACAATAAAAGTTATTTTTAATAAAATTATATTTTTCTTGCGGAGTCAACTTCATAAACATAGCACAAGAGTACATGTGTTCATGTTTGTCACTTTTGCATAGCAAACAAATATTTTTGTTAACATTAGAATTTGTGTTCATAAAAGACTGAGTAGGTTTAGGAGTAGGTACTGTTTTCCTAGATGTGGATAAACCTTTACTTTGTAATCTACTCTGTAATACATCAAAACTTTTATTAGAAGTGCGGGATAAAACTTTACTTTGTTCACAAATAAAACTAAAAAGTTGTTCATATGTGGGAAATTTTTCCTTGCGAAAAGTAGTTTCAAATAATTTTATTGTATCTGTATCAAGCTTCTGAAGAGCAATATGTAAAAACACAAAATCTAATAAGTTATTTAATTTTAATTGTTTAAGAGCTTGAATAGCTGAATTAAAGTTATTAATAAACAACTCAAGACCGGCAGCACTATTTGTAGTCAACCGCTTAAAATCTAATAATTGATTTAAATAAGAACATGCTAGCGAACGGGGATCATCATATTTTTGTATGAGAGCATTCCATATAAGAGTATAATTATCTGCGGTGGCAGGCAAACCTGCACAAACTGATGTTGCACTACCAGTCAACTTGCCGACCAAATAGAACACTTTCTCGCTATCAGTTAGAGAACTGTTATTGTTAACAAGACTATCAAATTGGGCATAAAATAGAGGCCATTTTTTTAAATCACCATCAAAAGAAAGCAAGTCGATGGGAGGAAGTTTTCTTCTAGGTTTCAAATTAATTTTTGACTCAGCGGGGTGAACGTGATCTGTGTTTGCAGAGTGCAATTCCTTAACATAACAATATAAATCCTCAAATGCTAACCACTTGCTGTAGTTCACTTTATAAGTTGGATCTGACTTTAAAGAATACAAATTAAATTCATCTAATGATTCCTCAAACTTAGTGCGAATTTCATGAATACTTACAGCTTGTTGTAGAAACAACGGTAACTGTTGGGAATCAGCTGATGCAGCCTTGGCTGAGTCATAAACACTTTGCATGCGTTGAAAATACACTTCAAGTTTCGACTTTAAAATTGATAATTCTAAACACTTTGTAGAACTTGAACTTTCCTCACACTCGCCTATTTTGCTCTTTTTAGACATTTTAGTGACTATTTATTCTCAATTTAAAGAAAGTAGCGGTTATAGCGATAAAAAACAACAGATTATGTAAAAATACACAATAAAAACAAAAGATTTTAACTAATTTCGATCGCGCGAATTATATATGAAACTTGTAAACAAACGTTTACGAACCGGGCTGACGTTTGACACTGACCTACTTAGAAACGTCAATCGGGAAGCGCACTATGCCTACCTGTATAGATATACGTAGGTATGCACTACACTAGCAGCCGAGATCGAGCGAGTCGTTCAAATATACGCACCACGCACCGGCACAAGAGTTATATGAATCTACCTACAATATTGCGAAATATTAATAAAATATATTATTTAGCGATAATTTTATATTCACTCACAGTATTAATAATTATTCAATACCAGTATTAATGCGGGGAAAAAAAATAAGAATAGCTTGCCAAAGCGGGGTGTAGAAATAATAAAAATTTGACAAACTATCTTAATTAATATGGCATAAATATATTATCTATATTGTGCGAGTAATAAATATAAATGTAATGAATATACGTAAGTATATATGTAATACAAATAAATACTATAGGTAGGGAACGAGATTATAAGGTGTCCTTTAAGTTTATTGAAGCGAAAATTTCAGAAAAAATACTGACCAGAAAAATGGTTATAATCCGGATCGAAGTGACCAGAAAAAAATGGAGAAGCAATTGACTTCTTCTTCACTTTAGTTAGCGGTTTAATGGACTGTATCATAAATAGGTATTAAATTGGAATTAACGATTTAGGTACTTGTAAAGAATATTGGGGGGCTAGGAAATGCAGCCGTGCTGGGGCTTTTGGAGTATCAAGAAAGGTTCCACAGGCTGCAGAATGATGGACACATGCACTTACTTGATAAATCTCTTTCAGCGACGTTCTTCAAAATGCCACCATATCGTGGACAAATCGTGGGCGACTCGCGCGGCCAGCGCGAGTGAATTTTTCTTCTTAAATTGTTGGAAACTCACAAATGTACACAGCACTATATTTGGATCATGTTAATTACACGTTTCACAGTATATTTGGAATATTTTGGAGGCGGATGGACCCTTAAAGTTTCGATTAATCACGCGCGACGAAAGTTAGTGTGTTGCGGTTGAAGACATTAAAGTAATGGAGATTTTTGTCGTTGTACGATGCAGTTGCGCGTGTATGAGTGACGCACACATATATATTTCGGTGCATGTAGAAAGGAAGGGATGCGGAAAAGGAAATAATGTTTACAAGTTTATAATGCTAGTTACGTTCAAAAACCAACACTTATGAAAAAATGGTACCAGGTTTTTTTTTTTAGTTTTTTTTTTGGAGACCTACGAGCTTATGCTATCCTGGTACCATTTTGTCATAAGTATAAATTTTTTGAGGTATTTAGAGAGAGATTTAATATAAGTAAAATTGAGAGAGAGTACATTATGTTTCCATAATTAGTCAGTACCTAGGTTTTCTAACACAAGCTTTTTTTTAGTCTTTGCTTAAAAGGAGATTCTAAAAATATATAAATTAAGATTAGTTATTTAGAAATAAATTTATTATTTTTACTAGGTAATATCAACAACAGTAAGTATATTTTGTTCAGCAATTGACAACCAACCTAACATATTGATCAGTACTCAAAGCGGAATAGTTTTGATGCTCTAAAAATGGGTTCTCTAACGATAATACTTTTTACTTTTTATAATAAAACTGTTAATTTTTATCGATACGTTTTATTAAACACCACAACACTAGAAGCTACGAAACCGTCGGTGCTCAAAAGGGAATGATTTCGTATTAAACTTTTGTTCCCATTTGAGCACCGATCCAAAATATGAATCGGTGCTGAAAAGGGAATAGAATCGGTGCTCAAAAAATCGGTGCGCAAATGGGAATACTTCTAACAAAGAGTGTTATTTTCACATCGCTCGACACCAAAAAGTAAGTGACGATAATATTTTAATAGCTCTTTAAAACTTACAAAATCGAAAAAATATGTTTGCAGGTGGGAATATAAATGTGATAATAAAATAATGTGATTTATTAGTTCATCGTCATCATCATCCTATAATGTCCCACTGCTGAGCTCAGGCCTCCTTTCACAAATGAGGGTGAAAGGGAATGGGCAATACTCCAACACGCATGCCCACTGCGGATCGGGGAGGTAGGCTAGTGGTCAACCTACTGTTGGAATTTTTCAAGCCGCCTAGGAGGCATCCAACTAGCTTAACGACTATCACAATTAAGTGATAACCGGGACCAACGGCTATACGTGCCTTCCGAAGCACGGAAACGCTCGATTTGAAATACCACTAGGCGGTCACCATTTGAAATACCACTAGGCGGTCACGGATTTATTAGTTACTATGGTGAAATTACGGGTAACAAAAGTCTAGCATTTATTACATACTATAGTTGACCCGACAGATATTTTCTGGTTAAATATCCAATAAAAAAAATACCTCAATTATTTCCCGAATTTACCAATTTTACGGGCAACTTTTCTTTCCGTAAAAACGTTATTCAAACTTTTACAATTTCAATCGATCCATCCGTTCTCAAGTGTTGCGCTTACCAACGAGCAGTATTTATTTTTATTTATACATCGTGTAACGGAAAGGATATATCCATCCGAAAGGGTTCAAGGCTACAGTAGTACCCAACTGATATGGCTTACCGATGTACCTGCGCAGAAGATACATTTTCAAAGCACGGGAAACGCTATTGGTCGGCAGCTGCCGCCATGTTAGCGCGCGCCGTGCGGAGGAGCGTGACTTGCGAGTGAGATGGAACTAACAGCTGCAGTGTATTATGAACCGTACAGTAGTGATCTAAGGTTGATTGTAAGTTTTAAGTATTCTTTCGTTAATCTTCGGGGCCATACTTTCTTTTCTGTGCGAACGCAGTTTCACGACGCGCCATATCAGTTGGGTACTACTGTACATCAGGTATAGACTCTCTATAAAAAGTTTCAGCTCAAAATAAATGATTCAAAAATTCATACCAAATTTTTGCTTCCGAGTTTATTGAATTAAAATCGTAACCAAAGTTAACGCTCAATGAGAGTCATTGGTGCCGATTCTGTTGTAAATCGCACTAAACTAATTTTAGTCACATCTCATCTCTTTCTTACGAACATTATTGAAGAAGGATAGAACATATTTTAAGTTGTCAAATTAATCTTTGCCGTCTTATTTTGCATGTATTTAGGCGTAACTGCGATAGATGGCGACTAAATTTATATTAAAAACAAGCATTGGACTAATTTGACAGGACTAAATAGAGACATAGTGACATTAAAATTAGTTTAGTTGTGAACAACAGAATCAGGGCCAATATCTTTTCACGTCACTTGCTAATATTATTATTAAATTTTCTCCGTTACACACCGTATGGATACTAGAATTTCTTTTACGCAACTTCCTAAAACAAAATGAAAAAAACAGTAAATATAATAGAAATATATTCTAGACTGTGCCCACTGTTCCATAGCTGAACAGCTCCGGGTCGTTACGTTCAATAAGTCTAACTAGATTGATTGGCGTGTCGACGGTTCGCCTCACTGAATTCTAGACCGCAAATCCGAGTTGTGTTTAGAAAAAATGTAGCACAATGAAATGTATTGTTTTTTGTAACATTCTTTTGCTGGTCCTATTGGCTGAAGTTTAGGGGTGCAGTTGAGTAAGTCAGAAAGCTTTTGTATGTAAAATAACTGTTTTCTTTTTTTTTGTTAGCTATGCTAAGTGGTGATGTGGCCGAAGGTGGTACCACACAAAGCCTAGCAGGATATAGCTTTCGGAACACACCGATAGGTACTTGACGATGGATTTTCAACTTGAGGAAGGTAGCCAGGCAGATGAGTACTAAAGTACCCTACCACCATGCTATGGTTTTCTCACGATGTTTTCCTTCACCAAAAGCTCAAGCTCATTATACTGGGTGGAGATTTCGAGATGGCATATTTTCGAAACCTATGTTGGATTAGTCATGCTCAACAACATTTACTATGGGACCAACACTGAATGCTCAAACTGCACAACAAATGCACTGGAAGCTCGGAGTGCTCAACAAAGCGAAGCAGTACTTCACATCGAGGCAAAGGCTGCAACTTTATAAGTCGCAAGTACGGCCTCAAATGGAGTACTGCTGTCATCTGTGGGCGGGAGCACCTGGATACCAGCTTGCGCCTCTAGACTCGGTTCAGCGACGTGCTGCTAGAATAGTTGACGATCCCGAGCTCACAAACGGTTTAGAGCCCCTCAGTCTGAGGAGAGACTTTGCCTCCTTATGTGTGTTCTACCGCTTGTACAACGGACAGTGTTCTGAAGAATTGTTTAAGATGATGCCCACGGCCACCTTCTACCATCGCAACTCTCGCCATCGACAGGGAGTCCATCCTCACATATTGAAACCAGAATTGTTTCGAACTGTGCGGTCTCAAAGAAGCTTCCTTCCGCGGACGCTCAGATTGTGGAATGAGCTCCCTGCCGTGGTTTTCCCAATGGAGTACAGCATGGGGTTCTTCAAAAAGGGTCTGAAGAGATTTCTGCAGGGTCGGTAATGCGTGAGTGACACCCCTGGTGTTGCAAACGTCCATAGGCTGCGGTAGCCGCTTACCATCAGGCGGGCCGTATGCTTGTTTGCTACCTAAGTAGTATAAAAAAAAAAAATATGCCTTTTTGCTACTTAAGTGGTAAAAATACAATAATAGTTTAATAATTTTGCTTAGCGGCTACATAAAGCTTTTTTAAATATTATCTATCGCATTCACCTAATTCAACAATAAGTGAATGCCGCTTAGTGTGAGGGTAGCATATCTCTATTATAATATCATTGATAATTACAGTGTTAATTACAGTGTTTGTTGACAGCATTCATCTCCTCCAGAAGTCTTGTTGGGTTATATAGGTTCTTTGGTATGCTAAAATTAATGTTCTGTATGTGCAATGTTGCTTATGTGCATGCATGTTTATATTCATGAACATAATTAATAATGTGTTACCCCCTTGCTCGTGAAGCGTTGTTTGACTAGTGTACTGTTTGGGGGGTCGCGTAGATAGCGTCACTTTATTGTCATTGACAAATAATGTGACGTTGTTTGCGTGACCATTTAATCGGTGTATTGGTTGAATGGCGCTTTATGAGTAGGGAGGTTAGTTAGTTAGTAAGTAAATAAATATATTATACGAGATATTTCTATAATAAGTCAGTGTAAGTTTGTACATGAAATAATATCCACGGGAACTGCTGCCGACAAACTGTCTCACAGTTTGGCAGATTATGTTAATATGTTAGTACCTACTTTATATGAATAAATAATTTAAAAAAATATCCAAATATTTTAGAACTTTTAGAGTATAGTCTAAAACATATTGCAGAAATCTATAGCAGATTGCATCATTAGCTAATAACGATAGCGAACCCATTGCAGATATTTCATCGAACATAAAACCCATATTAACTTCTTATGGTGCGTCTACGCTACGCGAACCGAGCACGAGCTGAACCGCTCTTCGCTGGCGATGTCAAGTGTGGACGTACAACGAGCCTACAACACGAGCAAAAAACAGACAAGTGGCGGAGCGCAGTCGAGCGCGAGTCAAACGCTCATTCGAGGCTCGCAAGTCGGTCTAAGTTACGCGAATTCGTGCTCCACGTGTGCTCGGTTCGCGTAACGTAGATGCACCTTATATTAGTATCAAATACCACATATTTCCGCAATGAAAATCGCAGACCCCAAGACGTCAAACTATTATCGAATGATTCCAAAAATACACCCCAAATATCGGACATCAAAACAAATGCCTACGGGTTTGTCGATACAGCTGATCGCCCGGATTTTATGCTCACCCTATTTTCAAGGGTTCAGCGGACATGAAAGAACCGGGTCGGTTTCACGTAAATATTTTATATGTCCGGCATAATTTGTATAATTTGATGATTGATTGGGGACATCAAAAGAATAAGAAATGAGATTTGCTTTATGTTTTTTACTAATATTTTGTGGGTGACTGGTATATTTATAGTTATTTTTAAATAACTCCTGTTTGCGAGCATTTCATTAATTTATTCATGTTTATCATAATGATAGTGATTCTTGATTGATTATGGCAGACATAACTGTGAATCACTACCAGCCATTGTTTCAGGCGAGTATTATTTTTCAGAAACGTCCTCCTTTTTTCGGAACAAAAAGGGGTTGCACAACACTGAGGCATAATCAGATTTTATTTATTTGTTTATTATCAACTAGCAGACCCCCGCGGTTTCACCCGCGTACGGTTTGAATTTTTTTGCGCGGAACACTAATTATTTTTCAAAAATAAAAGTAGCTAAGTTACTCCTTATAACATCAGTTATGAACCGGAACAGACAGACAACAATGTTTAAGAATTCAATCCGATTTTATTTAAAAAAATCGCTAAGTAGGTAATCTAAGAGATTTCCAAGGAATTTTCGAAGGAAAATCAAGGCATAATGGTAAGTTTTTCATTCAAATATCCAAGAACAAAAAACAATTTTAGTTTCGGATTCTAATCCGATTTAATGTATGTGCACCAAGTTTTTTGAATAAAATCGGCTCAGATTACAGAACAAAAGGCAGATAAAGCGCGCGAAATACGGGAGTGAGGCCAAAAAAATAAAGTTTTTTAAGGCACGGACTGACTACAATTTTTACAGCACTCGTTCTTCACTGGAATAGGATTGAAAATGGTAAATCATAAATATGTCGACTCTATGAAATGGACTGTTATTTACGGGTTTTCTTTAGATTATACAGAATATACACATTAATATGAATAAGTATCCGGTTAAAATTCTAATATAATTCTGTTTCTTATATATTCTTAAAAATAAAATTGTTGTCATCGCTGAAAATACGGAGAATTTCGACGCGAAAGATTTTTTTAAACGTAACTTACGTTTTTTTATTGGGAATATCAAAGCACTTTTCAATATTCTATTCGGCTGAAATTTTTCTCAAAACCCTCTTCTGTCCACAGTATTTTTTGTGTTAGGTATTTCATTGCGTTACGTCATACTCGACTCTCAAAGAAACCCATTTTTGTGAATTTGAGCTTAGGCTTAAACAAAGCAAATACAAATTCAAAAGCGATTACAGTAGTACCCAATTATCTAAGCTCTATACTAAGGTCTATTGTCTCTTGATATGAAGAAAGTAGTGGGATCAGAATGGAATATACAGTAGTACCCAATTAATATGGCTTACCGATGTACCTGCGCAGAAGATACATTTTCAAAGCGCGGGGAACGCTATTGGCCGATAGCTGCCGTCATGTTAGCGCGCGCCGTGCGGAGGGGCGTGACTTGCGAGTGAGATAGAACTAACAGCTGCAGAGTATTATGAACCTTATATTTGTGATCTAAGGTTGATTTTAAGTTTTAAGCATTCTTTCGTTAATCTTCGGGTCCATACTTTCTTTTCTGTGCGAACGAAGATTCACGACGCGCCATATAAGTTGGGTAATACTGTACCAGGTATGTGTTTTACAATTTTTATTTGCTTTTTTGGCCTCTCCCGTGTTCCGGGCGCTCCATCTGCCTTATTCTGTAATCTGTGAAAATCGAATTGAGTTTTTAAATGTGTCAAAATAAAATGTAATTTAAATCAAAAGTACTAAGGAGTATTGATATCAACTTCGATGCAAATCACCCCTAAAATAACTTTCTCCCCCTTTTTAACCCCGTTAGGCGATGAGTTTCAATAAAATACGAAACACGTCTTCTATTAATTCTGTTAAGGAATGTGTATGCAAAATTTAAAGTAGATCGGACCAAGGAATCACATTGTCCCATACAAACTTTGCCCCCGTTTTTCACCCCCTTAGGGGTAGAATTTCAAAAAATCCTTTCTTATCGGATGTCTACGTCATACAAAGAACACACCCTCCAAGTTTCAGGTCTCTACGATCAGCGGTTTAGGCTGTGCGTTGATTGTCAGTCAGTCATTCAGGACAAAGCATTTTATATGTATAGATTATTGGTCCTGCCCCGCTAACAAATATGTACTTTTTCAATGACCACGATAAGGACCTTTCTAGTGGTGACAACTGTTAAAATAAACGGCAATCATAATTTCAAGTCAGTGTCAGATAAAACTTCCTTTATCGCTATTTTATACTATTTAGCGTAAACCGACTTCTTAAACCGTGTTTTTTTTTTTATTTTTTATCACTTATCCCCTTACTTACTTATATACTGTTTAAAGAGTCACGTAAATAACGTCACTCTATTGTCATTGTCAAATACTGTGACGTTATTTACGTGACCATTTAAATAGTACATTAGTTAAATAGCGCTTTATGAGTAAGGGGGTTAATGTGTAATTAGAGTAGATAAAGTTAATCACAAAAAGGTTCCATAGTGAAAACGGAATCCACGTTTCTACAACTATCACTCAGGTCGTCTCCATAAAACGATGTTTGTTCAAAAGAATGCACCGTTTTACAAAGCCCGTATATTCCAAACTCCGAAAATTTCGAGGAAACTCCGAGGAACTTTACCTTCAGTTTATCGCTACAGCGCTGTACATTCGAGGACAAAATGCATTTTTCTCGTACTACAGTTTTTTCTCGATCCATACTGAGTTTCTCAAAGTTTCTTATGATTGTTATTTTTATTATTGTCCATCTATATTAAAATACCGCTGTCCCCCGCGGTTTCACCAACGTGCCCGGGATAAAAAGTAGCCTATGTCCTTCTCCATACCATAGGCTATCTGTATCAAAAATATGGATGAAATCGGTAATGTTGTTCTCAAGTTATGGCGTGACCAAGGGAAATAGGGATTCATTGTTATATCCTAACTATCCTAATCCTAACTAATATTATAAATGCGAAAGTAACTCTGTCTGTCTGTCTGTTATGCTTTCCCGCTTAAACCGCTGAACCGATCGCGATGAAATTTGCCATGCATATAGCCTATGGTATGGAGAAGGACATAGGCTACATTTTATCCCGGGAACGCGGGTGAAACCGCGCGGGTCAGCTAGTGTAAAAATAAATAGAATAAGAAAGATTACCAATCGTTATTTATGTAAAATGTCACCATTTTATGCAGCATTACAATTAGCAAGGGCCTGAATCGCCGTTCGTAGAATCATGAAACATGGAGATTAGCTTCATCGTACAGCGTAGAAAAAATCATCCTCAATAAGTAAAATTGAAAATCACACACTTGACGGAAAGTTATTTCCATATAAAACTGCTCAATTATTTTCAAGCATTTTCTAAAACTTTGAGAATCACTATTCCAGGCATACGGTGCCCGCTTCGTTTTGAATAGTAGGTATTTGAACGGGACAGTTTTGCACCGGAACTTTGCAAGAAGTTTACAAGACAGTAAAGATTTTTAGGTATTTGACAATTCCCGTGGTAAATCATATCACCGAGTGAAAGAGTTTCTTCATATCAAATAATATTTCTAGAGTTTTGGAGAAAGTTACACAAAATTTTATATTCTATTCAATAAAAGGCTGGTGTCTGATGTTAGGTTAGTGGCAGTGATGTCGGATTATGAGAAAAAGGTCGTGATTCGAATCTTATAAGCTTGAGCTTTTGGTTGGGTACTTTGTAGTACCTTCTGACTGTCTACCACCCTCAAGTTGAAAATATGTTACCAAACACGTACCAATGAGTTCCGGCTGCTGCACTCGAGAGCCTCTAGGTTTGGTTATCCTAACCACATCCCCATAGATGACATGGTGAAAAGTTCAACCATAAGCCAATCCAAATCCAAATTATAATAATGAAAAACAAACCGACTTAATTAAGATACTGCACTTTACAAAAAACAAAAATAAAAACAGATTTTCTTAGCAGCAGATCTCTCGGCTAGTAACTATTTGTAGTTTAAGGTTGATATCGCGGAAGAGTTCAATCTTGAGTTCAAAAGATAATATTTTCTAATCAGAATAAATGATTATTAATAAAAACACATTCTCTCATCCAATGTCAAAAGCGTTGAATCATAGCTTCACTAATAACATAGTTTATAAGTAGTTACGAAGAAACTGGATGTGAGTATATTATCTGAATTAAATGAATAGATAAATAAAATCCAATATACCATGCTTTTCATATCAAAAGCAACCTTCAATCCTTTGACAAATACACAGTAACCTGACAACCACGAGCTCTAAATTATGTACGCGACTGTGAGCACAACTAAGATGATAACTATTAAACTGGCGTTGCTATTAACACCGCCTAAGATGGGACTCAGTTTGGAATAGTTGCAACGGCCCACAGCTTTCGCTCTAGAGAAGTAGGACTTGTTAGTGGTCGAGGTATGGCGTCGAGCATTTTGATTAATGAGTGGTGATCGAAAACATTGTCAAATCTTTGTACGTTTGTAAATTGGATAATAGCAATGAGATAAAAGAAGAAAAAAAGAGAGAGAAAAGAAGAGATGGCAAGGAATCACAGAAGAAACAGATGGAGAAACTTTTTCATGGAAACATGAATTGTGGTTTGAATTAGATGGGAACAGCGCAAAAATGAGAATTGTCGAGATATTGAATGGTCTTTACCCCCGCGACGATTATGACATATTGGAAATGTTTAATATATGAATAATGATCACAACATAAAACATAAAATTCATGTTGAAAATTTCGCCTTGGCTACCACTGCTGCCGATTAACGGCAAGGTTCTGAGTAGGCTGGTAGCGATTCCTCTTTGGATAGGCAATCTAATGCATTGGCGGAAAAAGCTCCCATAATAATTATAATAATACTGTCATCATCATCATCAACAAAACTTCATTATATGTCTGTACTACTGGAGAACGAACCTCCTCCAAAAACTGAATAATTTGCTAGCAGCAATAATATTCCGTATCTCTCCAAAATATACCTCGCAAGATACTATCAAAGTTTCCAATGCAGTTGACTTGGTAACTTAGGTAACTTGATAAATAACTGTATTACTCTTAGTGAAACTGCTTAGATGGAGTGGAGTTGAGATGGGCAGGTCAGCGTGTAATTTGTACTATTAATGGTACAAACGGAATGGGTAATAGATTAATGGTAGTCATTTTGGTGCTGGTGAAATTATTAGTTTATCAATCTTTATTTATGCTGATACAAGTTTTTAGCCCGTGTGATTTGGGCAGTGCGTTGATAGATCCGTAACTCAGTCAGGACAAGTTAACTATACAGATTATAACTCTGAAGAGTTTATATGTTATCAGCTTATTTTTTATATAGATATGAATCGATTCGTACCTTATCGGATGACATCGTTGTTCCACCTGTTTTCCGGAATATGTTATCAAAGCTACAAACTTCAGTAAAAGCATTTTCTAATTTTTTTACCGCTGCGTTTGCACGTTGGACGCTTACCGTTCGTTTGTGCAAAACAAATGACTGGTGTGACCACACATCGTCCTAAATGGATGACAAATTGAAACACGTGTGAACCACCGCAATGTTATGCGGAACACGAAACCTGCAATATTTTAGTGTGAGAGAACGTATTCTGGAAGACTAAATAAACCGGGTTAGTGATATCATAACAGTCGTGTGAGCGCTTAGGGCGTTAGAAAAAAATATTTATATGAATCTGTAATTTCCGACGTAATATTCTAATGCTATGGGAATCTTTAGAATCAGTTTGTAAATCACTTTCACGATGTAATAAATAAAGAAAGAAAGAAAGAAAGAAAGAAAGAAAAAACATTTATTTTGAGAAAAACAAAACAAAAGAATAACATGTTTTGATTCTCAACAAAAAATATTTTTAAGTTCGATTTACAAGATTAAAAGCGAAATGGTAAGTATAATAGTAAAAGTAAATAACACTAAAATTAAAAATTAACATACGAATAAATGGCGCCACTACAATACGATAACTAAATTTATAAGTCTAAATGAGCAAAAAAAAGTAAAATTAAATTTTATGAATTAATCCTCATTGTTTTATTACCGGTCACGAAACCTCTATTGATCTGAAATACCGACTCGACGGTGGAATGTATAAACGAGTAGATCGACTTACCGAGTTGGAAACGCGGGTTATTGCAGTAACCGACTGAATATGATGTAACTGCCCACGTATGCAACGTCTTGGTAAAAACATTAAACAGTCTATAAGTGTCAGTTGATCTCGTCTCTGAAGATGATCTCTGGTTTCTTGTATAGAGTCAGGAATAGTTTGTTTAATTTCTGCGTGTGTAATTTATAAAAATGGCTACTATAATAAATCTCAGTGGAATGATGGGATCTCGTCTCAAATGATCTGTTTACTTGCAATTTTTAGTCTTTGTGAATAGTAAGTATCTCCTAAGAAAGGGTTTTTCGAAATTCCACCCCTAAGGGTAAAATAGGGGATGAAAATTTGTATGAAAGTCCGTCAGTTTCGAAGTTAGGATCTTCAAATGTTGTGTTTAGGCTGAAGATTGAAAATTAATGTATACGTGTCTCAGCGTTTTTAATAATTCCACCCTCGAAGCGGGATGAAGTTGTTTTGTTTTGTTTCATTGTTGTAGAAAAATATGTCATTTGATTCCTGTAGGCCACGCGGGCGAAGCCGCGAACAGAAGCTAGAAAAAGACATAAAAAGGAAATATTTTCAATAGTTATTATATCATGTAGTCCTAAGATAAATGTTAATCTGTGACCCCCTTATTGAAAATGAAAGTTTAATGCAAGTTTGGTAAAACCTATCGCTCGGTCACTTTCTTATTTCATTATGATAAAAAGAGATGGGGTTATTTTATCCTGGGTTTGCTGAGTTTGGTGAGAGTTTTAATTACTCTTAGTACTAAAAGAATCAGTTAATAAATGTTCAGTTCGAATTGAGTTACTAACCGATGACTTTACTTGCTTGATTACCAAGCAAGTAAAGTCATCGGTTAGTAACTCAATTCGCGGAGAATAAGTGCTGTACGTATGACAAATCCAAGTTCGTTACTTTAAAGAAATAAACTATGTATACGGCCATTTAAATCTCACAATACCAGATACTCTTTCTAGAAGAAAATAATTTCTGCTAAGTTTCACAGAGACAAGTAGACAAATCTCCCAACCCCTCGCAATGAGGAACATACTGAACCCGAGATATAATAAATGAGCTATACTCAACAGTACATACATGCTACGATGATGCCGGAGTATAATAATGATCGCAGAACACGCGATGTCAGACAGCACTCGTATATTGTTGTATTAAGGTGGGCTGGAGTATGAAGTTGCGTGGATATTGATTCCAATTTACATTATGTCGGATTTGTTACTGTATCTTCATCATCAGCCTATAATGTCCCACTGCTGAGCACAGGCCTCTTTTGACAAATTACTTTTGACAAGGCGATGATAGGTCAGTGGTAGTGACGTCGGATACCGAGACGAAGGGTTCGAATCCTACAATGAGCTTGAGCTTTCGGTGAAGGAAAACATCGTGAGGAAAACACGTAACACGGTGTTAGGGTACTTTGTAGCACCCGCCTGACTGGCTACCACCCTCAAGTTAAAAATCTGTCACCAAGCACCTTTCGGTGTGTTCCGACAGCTGCACTTGAGAGCCAGTTCCTTCTAGGCTGTGTGCTTACCACCTTCGGTCGCATCACCACTTACCATGGTGAGATTTCGGTCAAACACAGGCCATTAAACTGTAAAAAAAAAATTGAGTGAAAGGGAATAGGCAGGTACTCCACTACGCGTGCCCACTGCGGAACGGTGGTGGTAGGCTAGTGGACAACATCGTGGTCAACCTACTGTTGGAATTTTCAAGCCGCTTAGGAGTGTGCGTAGGAGGTCTCCAACTAGCTTAACGACTATTACAATTGAGTGATAACCGGAACCAATGGCTTTACGTGCCTTCCGAAGCACGGAAACGCTCGATTTGAAATACCACTAGGCGGTCACACTTCCAGGTATCGACCACGACAGTGGTAGCTTAACTTTGCCAATCCATTAAGAACGGCTAATCATGCTACTCGACGAGCGCTTCTGTTACTGTATAGCGTAAGTTAATTAAAAGTAAGATTCAGGTATGAATAATGAAATTATACCAATAAGCAAAGGTACAGTGCAATTATACTATAAATAAAATGACTTAGGCGGTTCCATCAACGACTGCACCAGAAAGGCAGTTAAGGAAGAATGGCGACATGATGGGAAGCAAACAACAATTCACACGTCATGACGAACATGACCACTCTGTGAAGAGTACAACGCATAAGAAACAAAATGATGCTATTTTTGATATACATTTAAAATATCTATTATTAAAAAAAGAAGCAGCTTTTACCTCGTGTCGAACTAAAGCATATGTTAATGTTTGAGTATGTAACGTAGCTTCAGATAATATGGTTTACATTTGTAGATACCCTATGATAACGGGTAGAAGCTATAATATTTACTTAAAATAATTTACTTGTCTTTAGTTTTTTCTTTCTCGCAATGGACTATCAGGATTTTGAATGTTGCTTAGTACTTGGCATTGACAAGGTTTTTTATGTTGGGTAAGGTCTGCAAATTTTCTATTTGCTCTTTAGATTGGGGAAGTATCATCAGCAAATCAAAATTTATCGCACTATTCGGCATATATATATATACCAAAAACAAAATGGGCCTAAAATAGATCCTTGCAATACGCTCGTTTTAGCCAAAAACCCAGAGGATTTAGGACGGTAAAGTGGTGATGTAGATTCTGTAGATGTTTATCTATGATGTCTGTACTATTTATCCCACGCAAAACCACAGGTGAGAGTGACAGTAAGTATACTATAATCATATTAATATCGGATTTTCCGAAATACAACCTGTACACGACAGAGGCGTTGGTTTGAGATTTAAATAAAAGATGAGACTTTTTCGGTTAAATTGGATCGCTAGTCGAACAGCGTGTAGCTTTAAGAGCGGTGTGCAGACGACTAAACGGCTAACGTCCACCCATTTATTTCAATGTTAGTAGGTAGGTAGATACATACACTGATATAGCATAAGCAAACAAGGTAAGTACTCACATAATATTATTTTATACATTTTTCTTAGTTTACATTTATACAATAGATAGTTTTAAGGTATTAATTTATATTTTTATTTCTTTTCAGGTTTCCATCATCAACATTCTCCCCCCCAGTGTCAGGTAGCTGACACTCATCATCGAGTAGTATAGGAGCCACGCGAGTGGCTGGTCGCTTCATCACACCTGTCGTAGTTTTAATATCAACAACTCTTACCCGTCCATCGCGTCCAGGGTAAACAGCTTGTATTATTCCCTTCGGCCAGATGTTACGCGGCGATGATGGGTCTACTACTACTACGAAATCACCTACTTTCAAAACCGCTCCTTCCTGATTCCATTTACGACGAGGTATGAGGGTTGGCAAGATCTCCTTCATCCAACGGTTCCAGAAAAGGTCAGCTAAGCGCTGAGCAGCACGCCACTGCCGACGTAGGTACAGATCTCCGTCATCGAATACTCCGGACACAGGTAAGTTTGAAGACGAGCCTATCAAAAAATGGTTAGGGGTTAATGATTCTGGACTACGGGGGTCCACAGACACATGAGTAAGAGGTCTACTATTAATTATATTTTCTATTTCAGCAAGCAGCGTAGCCAATATTTCTTCTTTCGGTGCCCTTTCTCGCAGTATGACTTTCAAAGCATTTTTTACACTTCTGATGAGTCTTTCCCATGCCCCACCCATATGTGGACTTGCAGGTGGTATAAATTTCCAGTTTACTCCGGTATTGAGAGCGTCACTCATTATCTTGCTTTGGTCCAGGTCAGCGAATGATCTCCTCAGTTCGGACTCGGCGCCATGAAAATTCGTGCCATTGTCTGAGATAATCGTGCGAGGCCAGCCTCGACGGGACGCCATTCTTCGCAAAACCATAATCATCGAATCAGCTGTTAATGATGAGACAAGTTCAATATGAACTGCTCGTACAGTAAGACAAGTAAAGAGTACTCCATACCGTTTCTGTCTCTGTCTTCCCATCGTCACTTCCATAGGTCCGAATAAATCTATGCCACAGATAGTAAATGGCCTCTGGTGATGTGTTAATCGGGCTTCAGGTAGGTCTCCAAGTCGCGGGGGTCTAGGGGTCGCTTTACGTATACGACAAATTATACACTTTGAAGCGACAGTTCGCACAGTAGGTCTCAATCTTAAAAGCCAATATTTTTGACGTAACTCATTGACTACGGTTTCGTTACAGGAGTGAGCTGCCATTATGTGATATTGTTTCACAATTAGCCTTGATGTATGGTGATTTCCATCTAAAATGATTGGGTTCTTGATTTCCATGGTAACGCCAGTAGCCGCTGCAATCCGACCACCAACGCGAAGCAAGCCTTCTTTATCTAAATAAGGCGTCAAGGTAAGTAATCGACTGTTGCGTTCAATTTCTTTGCCTTGCTTGAGAAGGTTTATTTCTTGTTGAAAGGTTTGTGATTGTGAATGGCGAAGCATTAAGATTTCGGCTTTTCTCATTAACTCTTCATTAATGCATGTATTTTTATTCTTTTTCAGTTTCTCTACACTCAAAAGGACAGTGGCGGTACATCGTAGCAGTCGTAGCCAGCTTGAAAAACGAATAGGATCAGGGACTGGGAGGTCCTGTATCTTGACTTCAATTAAATTGGTATTGTGTATTGTTTCCAAGAGCTCATCACTATTTTTTTCCTTTATTTCAGGTGCGTGCGGCCAGCTCTGTTTACTGAAGTACAAGAAAGGCGGTCCCGAAAACCATTCAGAGTCGTTTTGTAGTTTAAAATCGCTTTCTTTTGTCGCGAGATCGGCAACGTTCATACTTGTAGGAACGTAGTTCCATTGATGTGGTTTACTCATTTCATCAATCTCGCCTAATCTGTTAGCGATAAACGTTTTATATTTTCTGTGTTGATTTTTTATCCAATGAGGTACTGTGGTAGAATCCGACCAATAAAATATATCATTGGGCTGTATTCTGTGTTCCTTTGTAATGGTATTTGCTAATCGACAGGCCAATAATGCTCCCTGCAACTCAAGCCTCGGTATTGTAACGAGTTTTGTGGGTGCTATACGGCTTTTGCTAGCAATAAATGCGACACAAGTATTTCCATCGCTAGCTCGCTTACGCCAGTAGGCGACGGCTGCGTACGCGGTCGGCGATGCATCACAAAATACATGTAACTGCAGTGTTGTCGCCTCGCGAGCACTCGTAGTATAAGTTACATCATCATGTTCGTAAAGTTTGCTTGAGAGTCCATGCAAATTAGAGCCTTGTTTGTATCTATTAAAATACCATCTGGGTATGCGAATATTTTCTATGTTCTGTAATTGTTTAATCCATTCACGAAAAGGCGAAAATAACTCATCAATTATTTCCTGATCCCATTGTAATTTACTTTGCCAAGCATCTCTCATTATGATTTTTGCTTTAATTGTGAACGGACCAAGAAATCCAAGTACATCATAAATTGACATTATAATTCTTAACAATTCTCGTTTGGTGGGTTTCCGTTTGCATTGTAATATATCACTAGGAATACGTTTCAGAGATAGGTCGAATGCCAACATATCTTTTGCTGGATACCAGAGTAATCCAAGTGTACGTTCTGGTTGACTTTCAATCTTGAATCTTACGGCATTTTCACTTAAGGTTTCTTGTGGCATATTATGTAGTACAGTCGAACTATTGCTCATCCAATTTCGCATTTGAAAACCTCCTTTCTTATGAATAAAAGTTACTTGTTCTATTCTGTTCTTAGCTGAGATCTCATCATCCAGGCTATCGATATAGTCATCCATGTACTGCGAGTTTCGTATAGCAGCGACGGCTTCTGGAATCTGATCGTCTTTAGTTCTCCTTTATCTCTCCACAAGAATCTGAAGGCGTGCTGATCCTCCGCTCTAATTTTTATCCTGAGAAACATGTCCTTTATGTCACCTATAATACCTATAGGTTTCTCACGAAATCTCAACATTATTCCATAAAGAGATTGTAACAAGTCTGGTCCCTGTAATAGATAATCGTTTAATGAGCTTCCGCGAGTTTTGGCAGCGGCATCGAATACCAAACGTAATTTCTTTTTATTAGGGTTATCCACCCCGAAATGTGGTAAATACCAAGTAAGTTGACTGCACTCATCTTTCGTTAACTCTCGTGCGTAATCATTACTAAGTAAATGCTGTACTCTTTCGCGGTAACGTGTTGCATAATCTGAATTTTTTAATATTTTTCGTTCTACTAAATTCAATCTTTTTAAAGCATTAGGGTATGATTCAGGCATTTCAAACATATCATACTTCCACGGCAAACCCACGGACCACTGACCGTCTACAAACTTTGAGGTTTTATCCAAAATAGATACAGCTCGTATCTCGTCAGGATGTTGGCGTGTCTTATTAGAAATTCCAATTGAATCTATCGCAAATGCGCGGCGTAGTTCCTCGTGCAACTTGGAGTCGCATTCACAGCAATATTTACTTATTTTTCTATAATTATGTTGTATATTATCATTATTACCTGCAGGGGATACGGTGGGTAGCGCGGTCGTCGAGGGCTCGCTGCACTGGATAGTAAACAAGTGTGAAGTTTCCGCGGATCCGGCCCGGAGTTCGGCCGCAATGCTATGAGTGGCGCGAGCGCTAACTTCACAACACGATGAGTGTGCGACGAAGCGATCAGCCAATTTGTTTTTACACACCGTACTAACCATCCCATGCATACACCAGCCAAGTGGTGTCTTTGTGATGAATGGTTCACCTGTTTTCCCCCCAACACAAATTAAAGGTGTAATCAAATGATAGTTATCCTGACCAATTAATATCTTAGGCCGTACATTACAATAACAAAACTTATATTTAGCATTATTAAATTTAGCTAAAATCTTAGATGAAATACGCTGAGTCGGCAAGTTCAGTTCATTTAATTTTCGAGCTTGTAATGTGTATCGTTCACCATCACTGTTACTTAAATGACAGTTTATGATTTCAGTTTGGCACACAAGCTCACCTGAGTCCCATGCACTGCGTGCACGCATTGTAATGCTTTTGCCGTTAACTCCAATCTTTTCACAGATGTCACTCGCGATAAGAGTCACGGTTGCACCGTCATCGAGTAACGCATGAGTATGAACACTACCACTAGGACCGAACACGGTAACGGGCACTATTTTTAGGAACACTTGTTGGGAAACTGATGCACTCGCATGCGCTACAGTGACGTCGTTGTCGGAGCCTGCATCGGCACCAGTATCGGTGTCGCTATCGCCGTCGTAGTCGTCGTCAGCGGCGCCGGCGTCGGCGCGGCACGGCTCGGAAGGCGGCGTCAGCGCGGACACGCTAGCGGGCTGTCCGCGCGCTTCGGTGTGTAGCACGGCCTGCTCCTTGCGCTGGACCCAGTGCAACAGGCGGTGGTGCGGCTGCCCGCACCCGTCCACGTCACACTCATCAGCTTTGTACACGACAGAGGCGTTGGTTTGAGATTTAAATAAAAGATGAGACTTTTTCGGTTAAATTGGATCGCTAGTCGAACAGCGTGTAGCTTTAAGAGCGGTGTGCAGACGACTAAACGGCTAACGTCCACCCATTTATTTCAATGTTAGTAGGTAGGTAGATACATACACTGATATAGCATAAGCAAACAAGGTAAGTACTCACATAATATTATTTTATACATTTTTCTTAGTTTACATTTATACAATAGATAGTTTTAAGGTATTAATTTATATTTTTATTTCTTTTCAGGTTTCCATCATCAACACAACCCTAATTGAGGAACTTTATAAGAGCTATAATTTAAAAACCAAGCGATCTTATTTGTCAGCTAAAACATATTCCTTGCTACACATATCTAGTGAATTGAAGGGGATAGCAGGTGGACCCGCGGGAAAATCTAGTATAGGAATAAAGGCAACTTAATTCCAACGCATACCCATAGAGGTTAAAAATTTGTACATTTACCATATTTACATATTTTAGTGCGGTTGAATACCATCCAATCATGATTACTGTTAAGTGCAGTCCATTCGAGTTGTACTAGTGCCAAATTGTAGGTACAGCTCAGGTATGTTATATAGGATATTAATATTCATGCCAATGAATCTAACATTGAGGCTTAATAAATTAGTCTCAAGCTTTCGTTCTCAATATTAGCATAAATACACGGGTGGTTTCACAAAAAATAAAACTTTCCTTTTATTTAATGAGACAACTTTGATGTGTACGGTTGGTGACCCAGTTAACGGTTATTGGCTTGTTTGGTGGCTGGTTGACAACGGAGAAGCAGTCCCTTTAAACTTATGTATGGATTTACCACTGGCTTTTTCGTGAACAAAAATATCCTGGGGAAATTGGCATGCTCAAACTTATTTCCTCCCCCCGATAGATCTTAAGCTTTCACGAGATGATATCCTATGTTGCATATAAAGGTGTGTCTACGCTAGGCGAGCCGAGCACGAGCCAACCACAAGCGGAGCATGAATTTTAGTACCGTAGACGGACTTGAGAGCCTCGAACGAGCCTTCAGCTCGACTGACGGTTTATTGACGAGCATAAAGGGATTCGCATCACGCTCGCAGTGCGCTCGTGGACTGTGATTGCAGTAAGTCCACACTTAACGGCGCGAGCGACGATTGTGTTTAGCTCGCCTAGCGTAGACCTTAAGAGTGGAGTGTTTTTTTAGCCGTGTTTCCATGTATTTCTTTTATTCTAGGTTTGATTCATCTAATGTAAAATTTTATCCAAATCCATCCAGCATTTACGGCATAATTGAGTATCAAAAATCTAAACAAACTCTTGCATTTATTATCATCATCATCTTCGGCGCAATATGTACGTTTCTTCCATTCGGCTCTTATATCTATCATAATAATATCAGCATTCATTTAGTAGAATTATTAGGATGATTTGAAACACAGCAACCAAAATTGTATGCACAACGGAGTATAATTTACACTGCGTATATACATTTACATATTCGCAATGAAACACATTAACTGATTACAAATTTAGATAAGCTTACTCTGAGGACTGACAGAAATATTGGCTTTACAATTTATGTATTATTAACTCTGAAGTCACAATCCTACTATGGTTTTTTCATGATGTATTCTTTCACGAAATCCAGAACTATTTGTATGCTTTCATCCAAATCCGATCTCGTCGTTGTATTTGATCGTTCTTCAAAAAGGGTGTGAAGAGATTTCTGCAGGGTCGGCAACGCGCAAGTGATACCCCTGGTGTTGCAAGCGTCCATAGTCTACGTTAACCGCTTAACATCAGGCGGGCCGTATGCTTGTTTGCCAATTAGTGGTATAAAAAAAAAACAAAACCCGTTTATTCGTGATTCAAAATCAAAAAGTAATTTATTCAGTTTAGGACCTGATAAGGCACTTATGAACGTTAATTGGTGGTAGAGTACTTTGTAGTACCCGCCTGCCTGGCTACCACCCTCAAGTTGAAAATCTGTCGCAAAGCACCTTTCGGTGTGTTCCGATAGCTGCACTTGAGAGCCAGTTCCTTCTAGGCTTTGTGTGCTTACCTTCGGCCACATCATCACTTACCATGGTGAGATTGCGGTCAAACACAGGCCTATAAACAGTAAAAAAAAAATATTACATACAGTTGAATTTACCACCGATTCGAACTGAGAAGACTTTGGACTTATTTGGAAGACTGCGTCAATAATCCAAATATCCAAACATCAAATCTTTTACGTTTATAAGATTAATAATTTGAGATAACCACCATAAATCACTGACTACAACCACGCCTTAAAACTCGAGATATAAGCTAGTTTGAATTAAAACCTTAATATATGACGCATAAATAGGCTTTAAGAAATGCCAGGACCCATATGTGTTAGTGGTATAATACCACTAACCGGAGACCGAGTTAATTTCCGTTACACATCACGCTAATAGCCGTGGTACAATAAATACTGCGGTGTTTACCACCAGGAAAAGAATATATATCATAGAAGTCGTGACGGTGGAATAATTTATTCTTATATCTGAATAAAGTTTAAGATATTTTGGGTCTTATTTTTTACATAATTTAATACAACATACGTTGTTATAGCTTCTACTGGCACATACACATAAACACATCCCCACACATATTATATACTCACCTTACATCATACAATTATATACACTTACTGCATTATACACTTACTTTATTATACACCTATACACTTACTACATTATACTCCTACAACATTATACAACACAACAGAATCTTATTTAATTTTGTAAGCAATACCCTAGATTTTTTATTGTTATGTTTACCAGTACCTAATTTAAATATAAACTTTATTTTTACTTTTTTTGAAAATGTAATAGAAATGTGTAAATCTTGAGAGGCGGAGACCAGGGGATCCATAGTACGGGGTCTACTCAGTTTGGACTCCTGTCTCCCGCTACATATTTAATTAAGTCCTATATTTTTAATTAATTATTTTTCTTATAGTTTGTTAAATATTGTAAACGGGAGAAAATAAATAAATTTTATTTATTTATTATTTATAATCTTTCCTGGGTAAGTGAGTCTTTATGTTAAATGTAGCTGCCGAAAGACACTATAAAGTTTTTGACAATAGAAAATTAACGTCACTAAAATCAGCTCGTAACTTTTTGGGTAACTTGTTTCACTTTAACTTTGCTAATAATGTAACATAGACTAAACCTTCATCAAGAAATCCCATAGATAAGAATAAAAACTGCATCAAACTCAAATCTTATATATTCAGATTATATCCTGATAATATGGCATTTAACACCATACAAATTGACTCTACCGACCAGTTTATGACTCTACTAAGAAACTCAGCAAAGCACTTTCCACGTAGGTATCAAAATCTGTATAATCACGAGCTATACGGACAAACAGAAAAAATAAATAAGCGAAGAAGCTAAAATAATCATCACAGGCCTCCTTTCACAAATGAGGGTGAAAGGGAATAGGCAGATACTCCACCACGCATGCCCACTGCGGATTGGTGGAGGTAGGCTAGCGGTCAACCTACTATTGGAGTTTTTAAGCTGCCTAGAAGGCCTCCAACTAGTTAGTTAGTTAGTAACGACTATCACAATTAAGTGATACCCATGATCAACGGGACTAAAACAATATAGGGTAAATTTCATATTTTTTTATGCCACTATGGTGGCAAACAAGCATACGGCCCGCCTGATGGTAAGCGGTTACCATAGCTTATGGATGCTTGCAACACCAGTATCACTCGCGCGTTGCCGACCCTGAAGAAACCTCTTCACACCCTTCTTAAAGAACCCCATGCTGTATTCCATTAGGAAAACCACGGCGGGGAGCTCATTCCACAGTCTGAGCGTCCGCGGAAGAAAACTCCTTTGAGCCCGCACAGTTTGAAACAATTCTGGTTTCAATTCAATCATTTTTTTTTATGCTACTTAGTTAGCAAACAAGCATACGGCCCGCCTGATGATAAGCGGTTACCGCAGCCTATGGACGCTTGCATCACCAGGGGTGTTACTCGCGCGTTGCCGACCCTGCAGAAATCTCTTCACACCCCTTTTGAAGAATCTCATGCTGTACTCCATTGGGAAAACCACGGCAGGGAGCTCATTCCACAATCTGAGCGTCCGCGGAAGGAAGCTCCTTTGAGACCGCACAGTTCGAAACAATTTTGGTTCCAATATGTGGGGATGGACTTCCTGTCGATGGCGAGAGTTGCGATGGTAGAATGTAGCCGTGGGCATCATCTTAAACAATTCTTCAGAATACTGTCGGTTATACAGGCGGTAGAATACACATAAGGAGGCAAAGTCTCTCCTCAGACTGAGGGGCTCTAGACCGCTTGTGAGCTCAGGATCGTTAACAATTCTAGCAGCACGTCGCTGAACCGAGTCTAAAGGCCCAAGCTGGTATCCAGGTGCCCCTGCCCACAGATGACAGCAGTACTCCATATGAGGCCGGACTTGCGACTTATAAAGTTGCAGTCTTTGGCCCGACGTGAAGTACTGCTTCGCTTTGTTGAGCACTCCAAGCTTTTTGGATGCCAGCTTAACCTTGTCTTCCAAGTGACTACGGAACAAAACATCGCTAGAAATGTCGACGCCAAGGATCCCAATGCTTTTACTGACGTTCAAGGACGTGTTCTGGAATTGTGGAGCTACAGCAAATGGGGTTTTCTTAGCGGTGAACGCGCAGGCTTGTGTCTTAGTGGGGTTGAAATAGACTAGGTTTAGTCGACCCCAATCGGAGACACTAGAAAGTGTACTCTCGATTTCAGACAACAGCCGTTCGCGGCTTTCCTCCACCTCGGAACGAGGGATATTAGCACGGCCCGTGCAATGATCATTAACATAATCGGTTTAATTTAGCAAATTATTTTGAACTGATCAAAATGATAATCAGCAGATATTATAAAATCAAAACACCTGTCCAAGCTCACACAAAAAGCTTTAATTATTCAGTCATTTATATCGAATAAAGGTTATTGTTTAGTCTCACACCAATTAATCGAATTGACCATAATTACTATTTCGGTCAAATGCACCATGCGCAATTCACATAGAGACCGATTATGTCTATTTAATGGACAAATTGGTATAATTTGTGCAAACAGGGTCGTTACATTGATTGCGGGTGGTTGCCAAAACGCACCTAGGTCAATAAATTGCATTATAAACGGGAACGTTTATTGCGGGTAGGGAATGCAAAACCGTGGCAAAATGAAAACCGGTTTTTATTTCGGTTATGAGACGTCAAAACCGGTTAACCGGTTTTAAACCGGTTTTTTTAAATATACGCTCGTTTTTTTTTCACGTTATTTCTATAGCTCGCATTATACATACTAACCGTGCCTAAGATGTAAAAATCGCAAACTGAGGAATTATTGTCAGTTAAAGTTAATGAAGTGAGTATAAAAGAAACCTATCAACCATCTGCCTGCCCTGTTTCCAATCATTTGGGATCGGCGCAATATGTACGCTTCTTCCATTCGTCCCTTCTATCCGTTATCATCTTTCATACAATTCATCCATCTCTCTTTCATCAAATTGATGGAAATAATAGTTTATTTAACTTTGTAGATTCGTCTTCATCAGAGACTCGTTTATATAGACTACACGGTTCGTTGCTTTTGATTTTATTTTATACGAATGAAATCATAAAAACATATCACGTTTGCTTGGTTTTTAATTGCCATGAGATATGATGACGTTATGTTAAAAAATAGATCAGTAATTAAGAAGTACTTATTTAAACATTTATTAAATTATGTTTTACACGTTATAATATTCATTTCAAACGTAATATTATGACATGGCTTATTATAGCGGCACAGCAACTTGCGTGTACACAAAAACGTGATTATTACTATACGAATGTTGTCCTTAGATAAAAAAGACATTACCCAATCTTTGTTGTCGTGCAGACGGGTAAAAAATAAAAACAATCAATCAGCTTGCTGTCTGGCAGATACATAAGAGCCTTCATTGACAGTAGTTGCTCCGATAGCATGACATTAATGTTGGCGTCCCGCAAGGCTCTGAATTATCCCCAACACTATTCCTCCAGCATATCAATGACAGCATCTCTATTGCCAGCATTAATTGCTATGCAGATGAAATTACAGGGGACGCTCATTACACGAGCCGTGCAAATATCCCTCGTTCTATATTGGAGAAAAGGCGCGAAGGTCTTACGTCATAAATCGAGAGTTCACAAACTAGTGACTCCGATTGGGGTCGACTAAACCTAGTCTATTTCAACTCCACTAAGTCACATACAAGCCTGCGCATTCACCGTTGAGAAAAGTCCATTTGCTGTGGCTCTTCATTTCTAGAACATGTCCTTCAATATCACGAAAAGCATTGGGATCCTTCGCATTAATATTTATAGCGAGACATTCTGTTCCAAAGTCATCTACAAGGTATCCAAAAAACTCGGTGTGATTAATAGAGCGAAGCAGTACTTCTTATCGAGACAAAGACTATATAAGTCGCAAGTCTGGCCCAATGGAGTATTTCTGTCTTCTGTGGGCACCTGGATACCAGCTTGGGTATTTAAACTCAGTTCAGCAACGTGCCGTTAGAATTGTCGACGTCCCCGAGCTCACAAGTTTTTTAAAGCCCCTTAGTCTGAGGAGACACTGCCTTCTTATGTGTGTTCTACCACTTTTTCAACGGGCAGTGTTCTGAAGAATTGTTTGACCTGATGCCCAGTTACCTTCTACCATCGTAGTCACCGACGGGGAGTCCATCCACACACATTGGAACCAAAATGGTCTCGTACTGTGCGGTTTCAAAGAAGCTTCCTATCGTGGACGCTCAGGCTGTGGAATGAGCTCCCCGCTTCAAAAAGGTTGAGGGTTGGCAACGTGCAAGTGATAACCGTTATGTTGCAAGAGCAAGCGTCCATAGGCTACGGTAACTGGTTATCAGGCGGGCCGTAGGCTAGTTTGTTGCATAAGTATTGTAAAAAAAAGTTTAACATATTTTATATCATAAAAACAATAATCATTATAAGTTATTTTCTTACCAGCTCAACAAACTACACATCGACACTTCAGTTCATCACAAAAATACTCACTGCATTGCACTCATTTTACAAAACGGCGACAAATCTTCCTTTTTTAGTATTTCCAAACATTGATATAAAAACCGAAAATAACCGAAAAACCGATTTTGGTGTTATGTAAAACCGGTTTTTTTGTTGGTCAAAACCGTACCGAATAACCGGTTTTTCGATTTTCGGTGAAACCGGTTTGCATTCCCTAATTGCGGGGCAATTTTAAAGCAATTTACGAAAGATTGTATCAGGTATTTTGACTAATAAGGTTTGTATTCACGTCGCCGCACCGTAAGTTACAGATGATTTTGGAATTAGCTTATAAATAATGTGATAGGTAGCGACTTCCTAAGTCTATGAGTGATACCCTTAGATTAAGGGTAGTAGAAAATTCTAAATCTATGGTGATACCATGCGTGATTTTATGGTATGGTATGTATACGTGCCTTTTTCAGTAGGTAAATCTTGGACTTTCTTTTCGGGAGAAAAGGAATATGACGAGACTTAATACGTTTTATAAGCCTGATTGACTCGACTGAAAACCGATTGTCTTCATGTCTCTACTTTCTGTTCTTGGAATGTAATTCTTCTTCTTTTATGTAGTTTTTATAGAGCGTGTTTATGTCTCATCATATATCAGCCTATGGATATCTACTGCTGAACATAGGCCTCCCCCATTGACTTCCACTTCGAACGGTTTTGGACCGCTTGCATCCAGCGGTGCCCAGCGACTCTGACCAGGTCGTTGGTCCACCTGTTGGAGGGCATCCCGCTCGGCGCTTTCCAGTACGTGGTCGCCACTCGAGAACCTTTCTTCCCCAGCGGTTATCGGGTCTTCGAGCGATGTGGCCCGCCCATTGCCACTTCAGCTTCCTAACTCTACAAGCTATGTCCATCGTTTGTGTCGTGTTAATGTCTTAGGATTCAAAAATTGTTAAACACAATCTCGCTTATCGTTATATATTTTTAGAAAGGTTTCAGAAATAATGAGTAGTAACAAAATAAAATAAAAAAATATAACAGCACGTGCACGCGCGTCGTTATTCCACAGACAAATCGCACTAATTCTGTTCTGGTCGCAACAGCGATGCGGCGCCATTATCCCGCCTGTTGTGCGGTGTCGTCACATTTGTCAAACTATACTTTGTGAATGTTTCAACGAGGATTACTGGTATTTATGAATCGTGAGCAATGGGAATTGAAATTTTCAGCAGTTTTAGCATCCACTTTTTTGACCTCGTACATGTATGGTTTATTTAATGTCTGAATACTAAGCTGCTTTCAGCTTAGTTTGGTTGGTTATCCTTTGATAACAAAGAAAGCTACTTGTACGGTTTCAACACCGTACATTTTTCTGTGTACGCAGCAACCTACTTTTGTCGCCCGCTAATAATAGCATAAATACACGGATTCTAAACATTTTACTAGAGTGCATTATAACGTTTTATATCAACAACATCAAGAGGAACGAATCACCAAACTTTTACTGTGAATATAATCAATATACCTTTGATACTTCAAAAAAAAAAAAAAAAAAAAAAAAAAAAAAAAAAAAAAAAAAAAAAAAAAAAAAAAAAAAAAAAAAAAAAACCTACTTTTGTCGCCCGCTAATAATAGCATAAATACACGGATTCTAAACATTTTACTAGAGTGCATTATAACGTTTTATATCAACAACATCAAGAGGAACAAATCACCAAACTTTTACTGTGAATATAATCAATATACCTTTGATACTTCACAAGTGGTTTCTCTACGCACTCCAACATCAACTACAATACAAATGTACTGGGCTAACTACTCCTAGGCCCGTACATTTAATGGTCCTTCGAGCATAAGTTTCTTGGTGTTTTTTGTGTCTCTCGAAACAGTAGCGAATCGGTTTAGCTGGCCTCCCAGAAGCGGGTCTCACCAGTCAAATTGAGAAGTCGCATATATTGTAATGAGAGTGCAAATGCACTGAGTAACGTAAAGCGACCACTACAAGTCTGAAGAATCTAGAATTCAACAACTCCGAATATCAAGAATTTCAAGGATTTGGAAGAAGAAGCTGTGGAAACTTCATAGTCTTCGGGTCGTGAACCAACGCACTTTACTGAAGCTGTCACCGTCAACTACGTGTCAGACTTACAACAAACAACTAACTAACTTACTCTGAAACTGTCACCGTCAACTACGTGCCAGAGTTCAACTAACCAGCTCTGCAGCTGTCACCAACTACTGCGTGCCAGACTCGCCGAAGCTACAACACTTTAAGGCTGTCACCGTAAACTACGGGTCAGACTTACAACAAACAAACAACTAACTAACTTACTCTGAAGCTGTCACCGTCAACTACGTGCCAGAGTTCAACTAACCAGCTCTGCAGCTGTCACCAACTACTACGTGTCAGACTCGCCGAAGCTACAAAACTTACTTTGAAGCTGTCACCGTAAACTACGGGTCAGACTTACAACAAACGAACAACTAACTAACTTACTCTGAAACTGTCACCGTCAACTACGTGCCAGAGTTCAACTAACCAGCTCTGCAGCTGTCACCAACTACTGCGTGCCAGACTCGCCGAAGCTACAACACTTTAAGGCTGTCACCGTAAACTACGGGTCAGACTTACAACAAACAAACAACTAACTAACTTACTCTGAAGCTGTCACCGTCAACTACGTGCCAGAGTTCAACTAACCAGCTCTGCAGCTGTCACCAACTACTGCGTGCCAGACTCGCCGAAACTACAACACTTTAAAGCTGGCACTGTAAACTACGTGCCAGACTTACAACAAACAACTAACGAAAAGAAAGAACTTTAACTAATACCATACAACATGGGACAAATAGCTCAACAGTTAAAATGTTTTACAAACATTAAATCTTTATGTACTAACTATAGTAAAGATGGCAGTGAGAGAAAAACGCTTGAATATTTGAATATACGTCTATCATCATTGGAAGAACAGTGGAACGACTTCCACGAGAGGAATACCATTCTAGTAAATGAGATTGATGACAAAAACATTCAATACTTCCAGGATGACATATACGGAAAAACTAAAGCATTGTATGAAAAAACTAAAACGAATATTATGCAGAAACTTTTATGTTTACAAGATCAGCAAAATGCAGCTCAATTTGATTTAGCTGGAATACTCGAAGAAGGGAGTAAAGATCAAACGAAACTATTGCTGACAAAACAGGAATGCAACGCTAAAGCCATTGATAGAGCTATGTCAAAAATTGACATCTCTACCATTAGTCAAAAATGGGAAATGGAAGATCATCTTGCGATTTTAAAATCGAAATGGGATACATTCGATAAACTCCACTGGGAGCTCGATGCGTTACTTCAAGGTTCTAATGAACATTATTACGAAATGTTCATCAACATCGAACAAAAGTATGACGAACTAAGAAATCAATTAAACAGCAAGATATGGTCAACAGTTCACTACCAACATTCCGCTCCACGCATCCAAGTTCCAGAATTTTCAGGAAGCTATAATCAGTGGATTTCTTTTAAGGATCTATTCCTGGAAACTATTCATAACAACCCGACAATCAACAAAGCACAGAAAATGCAGCACTTAAAAACAAAACTGAGAGGTGAAGCTGATCGACTGGTTAAGCACTTGCACATCAGCGCAGATAACTATGCATCCTGTTGGGAAATACTTACTCAAAGATATGACAATCGTCGTTTGCAATTTACGTCATTCATAAACACCATGCTGCAACTGCCTACCATACAAAAACCTGATTCCTACAATTTGAAGAAAATGCATGATGTCATAATTGAATGCTTAAATGGGCTGTCAAACATCGGCCTAGACACATCAACTTGGGATCCAATTATTGTACATTTGATGTCCCAGAAACTAGACTCCTGCAGCTATAACGAATACATAAAAGAAGTACATGACAACAAAGAGCTACCTGTTTTGAACGAGTTCATATTTTTCCTGGAAAGCAAATTTATAGCATATGAAACGATAAAAAACTCTAAGAAAGACATACCCAACAACTCACAAAAGCCACCCATAACAAGTCATACAACCCCTATGAGAAAATATAACAATTGGAGAAAACCTATGTATGACGAAAATAACCATGCCTCGAAAACATATCATACTGCCTACGGTCAATGTCCTCTTTGCGATGGATCACATGTTTTGATGCATTGTCCGAAGTTCATCGACTTAGATGCAACGCAGCGAAACAATACAGTTGCAAAACTAAACCTATGCAAAAACTGCTTATACAGCCACGGTAACTTTGAGTGCGCTTCGCATAAAACTTGCAAAGACTGTAATATGAAGCATCATACGCTGTTGCACAACAGTTCAATGAAAACTATGCCAACTGGCGACAACAAAAATAAATACTTGGGTCAACGACCATCTACAAGTTCACATCATTTATCTACAGATGAGAAAGAGGTTTTGTTGACAACTATACAAATACAAGTAAAATCCATTGATGGAAATTATGTTACATTGCGAGCTCTCTTAGATCAAGGTTCGCAAGTAAACTTAATAACTGAAAATGCGGCTCAATTACTGAGATTACCGCGAAATAAACTAAATGCCACGATATCTGGTGTTGGATCAGTATCTGGCGAATGTAAGGGAAGCTTGGAACTAAACTGCAAATCGATCCACTCTCATTACACATTCGATACTCATGCACTTATTATGAGAAAGTTAACTAACAAACTACCGAATGCTTCATTTGAAAAAACTAACTGGCCGCACATTGAAAACTTAAAACTTGCGGACCCAGACTTCAATATATCACGCCCTATAGACATACTTCTAGGGGCCGATATCTACGCAGAAATCATCCTGGACGGAGTTCTGAGAGGAGTCCAGCATTCCCCCATTGCTCAACAAACGCAATTGGGATGGATTTTATGCGGAAAGCTACAAACTTTCAACTGTCATATGACTTTAATCAATTTGAACGAATTAACTAAATTCTGGGAAAACGAAGACGTAACACAAAGCAGTGAAGATATTCCCAAAAACGAGCTATGTGAAAATTTCTATAGCAAGAACGTTCAACGAAGTCTAGATGGGACATATACGGTGAAGTTGCCCTTACAATCAGATTTTACAACTTTACTGGGCAAATCAAAATCTATGGCTGTATCACAATTTCTTCAGCTGGAAAAAAGACTTGAAAGAAATAAAAAACTAGCCACAATGTACAAAGAGTTTATGAACGAATACATCGAATTACGTCATATGAAACTTGCATCTCCGATCACTTCACTAATGCCCGAGTGTTATTTACCACACCATGGCGTCCTACGGGAAAACGCTATTACAACCAAACTCAGGGTTGTATTCAACGCATCCCAGAAAACTACAAGCGGAAGAAGTTTGAATAATTTACTAGAAAAAGGCCCTAATCTTCAGAGAGATATTCAAGCATTAATCTTAAAGTGGAGGACCTACAAATATGCCTTCACTGCCGATATAGAAAAAATGTATCGGTGTATTTGGGTGTCTGAAGATCAACAGCAACTGCAAAAGATTATATGGCGAGACTCGCCACAAAAAAGACTACAGGAGTACCAACTTTGCACTATAACATATGGAACTAAGTGCGCCCCTTGGTTAGCTATGCGAACTCTGAAACAACTAGCAATAGACGATGGTCACAAATACCCAGCTGCTGCTCACTCTCTTCAAAATGAGTTCTACGTGGATGACCTAATTAGTGGGCACAACCAAATAAAAGAGGCTAAGGAACTCCAGAGCTCACTAATAAACCTACTTAAAGGAGGTGGCATGAACTTACGCAAGTGGTCAAGCAACCACCCAGCCTTACTTGAGAACTTATCAAATGATCAAATATCAATGAAAAATATATTTGATTTCAAGCACGAGGAATCAATGAAAACTTTGGGACTTGGCTGGAACCCAAATTTGGATACATTTATGTTTAACTGGAGCTTGGAAGAAAACTTAAAACCACTAACTAAAAGAGTACTGCTCTCCGAAATCTCAAAACTGTACGACCCTCTTGGCTGGATATCCCCAGTTACTATTACTGCTAAACTATTGTTCCAAAGGGTCTGGATGAGTAAACTCGAATGGGAGGAAAAACTACCGAATGATATCGAAAAGGAATGGTTAAAACTTAAAAGTGAACTCCCATGTGTACAAAACATTAAGCTAAGCAGATGGCTCGGCGGAACATCTCCAGACATCGAGTTACTCTGCTTCTGTGATGCAAGTGAAAAAGCATATTCTTGCGTTGTTTACAGTCGTATTAAAAATAATGACGAATCGGTTATAAAACTTGTAGCCGCTAAAACAAGGGTTGCCCCATTGTCACAAAAAATTACATTACCAAGACTTGAACTTTGTGGTGCTTTATTACTGTCACAACTCGTCGGAAAAATAAAGACCACCTTAACTGAAAACAAGATAACAATACAAGCATGGTGTGATTCCCAAGTAGTCCTGGCCTGGCTGAACGGAAACATTCAAGATGGGAGAAATACGTAGCAAACCGAGTTACGAAAATCAAACAAATCATACCAGCTGAGCAATGGAACTATGTCAAATCAGAAATCAACCCCGCTGATTGTGCATCCAGGGGGTTGTATCCAAGCAAACTACAAAACTTTAAACTATGGTGGCAGGGACCTGACTTCCTAAAAACACTCGAAGTACAGGATCTCCAGAAAAACAAGACCTGCTTATTTACAACTAATATCGGAAGCGCAAAACAAAAGAAGACAACCCTAGCAACAAATCATAATAAAGAACATTTTATTGATGAACTACTTAACAAGTATAGCACGTTGACTCGCGTTACTAGAGTCACGGCCTGGGTAATGCGATTTAGTGCAAACGCACGAAACAAAGCGAAATCTGATACTAAGCACCTATCTACAAGCGAATTAATTGCAGCTAATGAACAAATAATCGAACATAAACAACAGACAGAGTTTCCACAAGAATATTTGCAATTGAGTAACAAAGAAGCTGTGCCAAGTAAGAGCAATATTTACAAGTTAAATCCGTATTTAGACAAAGAAGGAATCATGCGAGTCGGAGGACGGCTAAACTTATCTAACTTATCATTCGATAGAAAAAATCCAATGATTTTATCTCGGGATGGGAGATTTACTCAACTACTGATCCACCAAATGCATCTACAGACACTGCACGGTGGAGCTAGACTTACACTAGCCCAAATCAGACAACGATACTGGATCGTTGGTGGCAATAGAGCCGTTAAAACGCAACTACGCCAATGTGTGCGATGTCAACGTTTCAAGCCACAAGAAAACTACCAAATTATGGGAGACCTGCCGAATCAAAGAACAACCCCTTCCCGACCATTTACACACACTGGAGTCGATTTTACTGGACATGTGGATGTCAAACTCAGCAAGGGTAAAGGAGTGAGGACCTCCAAGGGATACATCGCTATATTCGTGTGCATGGCAACGAAGGCTGTACACATTGAGCTAGCATCCGACTTAAGCACTGAAACATTTCTCAGTGCTTTTCAACGTATGTGTGCGAGACGTGGAATACCTAAACACGTCTATTCGGACTGCGGGACCAATTTCATCGGAGCTTCAAGGGTGCTACGCAATGAGTTCCAAGAATTCTCCCAACTACTGACAAAAGAATTCTTTGATGAAATTGGAAAATTAGAGGTCGAATGGCACTTTAATGCTCCTGCGTGGCCAAGTGCAGGGGGTCTATGGGAGGCTGCAGTTAAGTCAATGAAGCACCATCTTCGACGGGTACTAGGAGAACAGAAACTTACATATGAAGAATTCTCAACCTTGCTAACTAAGATAGAAGCTTGTATGAACTCCAGACCCCTGTGCCCCCTTACTGAAGATCCCGAAGAATTTTATAACTACTTAACCCCAGGTCATTTCCTTACCGGTAGTCCAACGATGTCATTACCATTATCAGACTACAACGACGTCACAACTTTAGATTTACGTCGGCGCTGGCAACTCACTGAACATATGCTGCATCAATTCTGGAAGAACTGGTCCAATGACTATCTTTGCCAACTACAGACGCGTTGCAAATGGAACAAACTCCAGAAAAATATTGAGGAGGGTGCCATAGTCCTGGTTAAAGAAAATAATCTGCCACCTGGAAAATGGGCTATGGGACGCATAATCAAACTTCACCCTGGTCGCGATGGTAACGTCCGGGTAACAACTATAAAAACGCAAGCTGGTACTATCAAGCGCCCCATAGTGAAACTGACACCCCTTCCCGTCGCAATAAACTAGATGCATACAATCATGGGATGCAATTACTCCATATTACTACAATCATAACCCACATTCAATTAACATAACAGAAATAGGCCATGTGAAGCAAAAATTATTGGGTCATCGAACGTCCTCACTGACGCCGTGTGAAATAAACAGCGCACGATGCAAGGACGCTTGAATCAAATTACATAACATACAAACGACACTCGGTCGACAATTTACTGTGAACATGGTGCACTTCGCACTGTATGCAAAAATGACGTCACAATACAACGTCAGGCATAGTTAGAAATGCAAGCACAGCGTTCCCTACCTGAGGAACCAAGCAACGGAGAGCAGCTCTATCAGCGAGTGGAGCAACCGCATCGGGATCATACAGCGGCCCAAAAATGTTGCGTTTAATTTTAATTTTAACTTTCTAACTTTACTTTAACTTGTTACGTTTACTTTGTGATGGTTTTTTCTTCCTCTTGATGTGATCGATTCTCCTTTAGCTTCCTTTGGGGTTGCCAACATGTACGGTTTCAACACCGTACATTTTTCTGTGTACGCAGCAACCTACTTTTGTCGCCCGCTAATAATAGCATAAATACACGGATTCTAAACATTTTACTAGAGTGCATTATAACGTTTTATATCAACAACATCAAGAGGAACAAATCACCAAACTTTTACTGTGAATATAGACAATAAACTAACTTGTCAAAAAAAAAACTTGTCAACTTTGCTTCTGCTCCTATTAGTTTACCGTAAATATTTCACATATACACAGTGGATATCGGAATTCGAATCAAGTGGAAACCACAACTTTAACACTCAGTGATACTGTTATCTCAGCACGATTACGCAGATTACCACATTAAAACCTGCAAAATTTACTTGGTGTTTACCGGTAGGCGACATTTGGAAGTACAAGTACCCTCATTATTTTTTATATTTATAAAACTTCATCGTTTGACTGACATATATTGTTGTCATAAATACTTTCATACGTCAAACGAGTGTTGCCACAGCGAGTTGATATTATTGTGCCAACTATAAAGCAGGGCGGAAACTTTCGAGTCGTAGTCATGTCAGGCAATGAGGATGCGACGGTAAATTCCAATCTCAATACATCTGCTCGTCCAAGTAAACGTCAAGCATTGGGCTCGCCCCCTTTGTCGTCAATTTCAGGAAATGAAGTTCGTGGCATAATTCAGGAAGTACTTGAAAAGGAGATGAATAGACTTACATTGCAGCTTACAAACACCTGGACTGCTCTGTTCAATTCAGAATTCAAATCCTTAAAGGATGACTTACAAGGAATTAAGGAGTCTATGTCATTCATGAGTGACCAGTACGATGACGCTATGAAACAACACCAAGACCTTAGCGTAAAAGTTGTCGACTTGAAAAATGAAAATAACAGTATGCATGTGACTATAAAGGATTTAACCAATCGTATTAATCAGTTAGAACAAAGCGCTCGCTCAAACAATATTGAAATCCAGTGTCTTCCAGAGAAAAAAGACGAGAATATTGTTGAGATTATTACAAAGTTGGGCGCGACAATTGACTGCAATATTAAAGAGGACCAAATTTTGAATTGCTCTCGCATAGCCAAACTCAACAAAAGCAGTGATCGTCCACGCGCCATTGTAGCTCAAATGAGCTCTCCAAGAATCCGAGATAACTTTCTAGCTGCGGCTATCAAATTTAACAAGGCAAAACCCATTGGGGACAAGCTCAACAGTACTCATTTTGGTTTCAAAGGTGAAAAGAAAGCTATCTTCGTTGCCGAACACCTATCATCAGCTAACAAAGCTTTACATGCGGCTACACGATTGAAGGCAAAGGAATTGGGATTTAAGTTTGTCTGGGTAAGGAACGGACGAATATATATGCGCAAGAGTGAAGAATCTGAATACAAAATGGTTAGAAATAAAGAGTGTTTAGATAAGTTAGGATAGGATATTTTTTTTTATGAAAGTATTTTCAGTGAATATAATATTAAAATTCGCAAACCTTAGAGTGTATTATCAAAATACTAGAGGCCTTAGAACTAAAACACATATATTTTATCGTAACTTGTGCTGTAGTAATTTTGATGTCATTATTTTAACTGAAACATGGTTAAACAGTAATGTTTTAAGTAGCGAGCTTTTTAATAGTGAATATGTTGTTTATAGAAGAGATAGAGAAACATCAAAATACCATCATATGAAGGATGGTGGTGGAGTATTAATTGCAGTATCTACAAAATTTAATTCAAATAGAATAAATGAATGGGAGAGTATGTGCGAGGATTTGTGGGTATCCGTAGATTTAAATAAATCTAATCGTAGAATCACTTTCTGTGCCATTTATCTTCCACCTCCTATTAATAGAAATATGCTGGAACACTATATTGCTAATTCAAATGCCGTTTTAGATAGACTGGTATCGGATAAATGTATTGTTGGCGATTTCAATATGAGCAATATTAACTGGAGTCTTACAGATGATAAAGATATTATAAATGTTCAACAAAATTCTTCGCTATGCCAATCACTGATTGATTTTGTCAATGTAAGTGGTCTCACACAACGTAATCATGTCAAGAATATAAAATCTAAAATTTTAGACTTAGTTTTCACAGATTTTTCTTGTGAAGTATGTGAGTCGGTAGGGGCATTAAGCGCTATAGATGTGTTGCATCCACCGATTGAAATCAATATTTACACTAATGATAGTATTACATTAACAGAGAATGCCACTTTAAAAAAATATAACTTTCATAAGGCTGATTATGATCGTATAAATGGACAACTAAGCGAGATCGATTGGGAGGTTAAGTTTCGAGGAATAGATGATGTAAACTCAATGGTTGACATTTTTTACGACGTAATTTTTGAAGTTATTAGAAAATATGTTCCAAATTCAAAACTCCGAAATAATAAATATCCTACTTGGTTTAATCGTAGACTTATAAAGTTATTGAAAGAAAAATATAATATAAGAAATAAATACAAAAAATATAATAATCCTATGGATGCTATATCGCTCAAGCTTATTACAAAACGATGTGAAATTCTTGCTACAAAATGCTATAACTCTTATATAAACAACATAGAGAGGTCAATTTCCAAAAATCCAAAATACTTTTGGTCTTTTGTAAAAGCGAAACGGGGAGGCGCTAGTGTATATCCAGTTTCAATGACGGACGGTTGCAAAATAGTTAGTGAAGGGAATGATATCTGTGATCTATTCATGTCCTATTTTTCTTCAGTTTACACTCAGTCTGATCAAATAGATTTATCCAACATCAATACCAAATTTCTGAATACAGTTTGTTATAGTAGTGACTATATGGCTTCGCTTGAGATTGATAAGGGAGATACATTAAGGAAATTGAAAGCATTGGATGGTGCTAAAGGAGCTGGCTCCGACGGTATACCACCTATATTTCTTATAAACTGTGCGTCAAAGTTAGTTGATCCAATTAATTTAATTTTTAATAAATCTTTATCCTCAGGAGTCTTTCCACATAAATGGAAAAAGGCCAAAGTTGTGCCAGTTCATAAATGTAATGATGTGCATGAGGTTAGTAATTATAGACCTATCTCAATTCTCCCCATATTAGCAAAAGTTTTAGAATCGTTAATTTGTCCAATCTTTCAAAACCATTTCAAAAAATATATGACTAACCACCAACATGGATTTGTCAAAGCTCGTTCAGTGTCCACCAATTTAGTGACCTTTGTTGAGTCTTTAATGAAGTCCATAGATGCGCAAAAACAAGTCGACACTATATACACAGACTTCAGTAAAGCCTTCGACAGAGTGCCACATAGTGTACTGATTTACAAGCTCACTTTATATGGATTCACTGGTTGTATACTTAATTGGTTAGGTTCATATTTGTCGAACCGATCATTCTACGTAGTTGCAAGCGGATATCAGTCGGAGACTAAGGCTGTCACTTCTGGAGTTCCACAAGGCTCCCACCTCGGCCCTATTCTCTTTAACATATTTATAAACGACATACCCAGCTGCTTTCAGTACTCCACTCCATATATGTTTGCGGATGACCTTAAATTTTTGAGAGTTATAGATGATATGAAGGATACTGTACTTCTCCAACAAGACTTGGATCGGCTTATCAATTGGTGTGACCGCAATGGTATGCATCTGAATGCTAACAAATGCATGCATATTAAGTTCTCGCGTAAGACCAACAATATTCAATCTAGTTATGAGATTAAGGGGGCAGTACTTCAAGATGTTGGGATCGTAAGAGATTTAGGTGTATATATTGACTCAAAATTAACTTTTAGGCCTCACATTGATCATGTCGTTAATAAGGCTTCCAAACTGCTAGGATTTATTATTCGGAATAGTAAAGTCTTCCGTAGGCCAAGCACAAAAATATTTCTGTACAACTGCATTGTGCGTAGTGTTCTGGAATATGGAAGTGTAGTTTGGCGGCCGCACTACGCTACTCATTCCTTGAGACTGGAAAGGATTCAGAAAAGATTTGCTTACCATTTGTCTTACTCTACGAGACTGGGAAGGAGAGCCATTTCATACAAAGATAGGTTAAATAATTTCAAAATGATTTCACTGGCAAAACGCAGAGACCTTTTAGATTTAATGTTTTTGTATAAAATACTACGTGATCAAGTGGATTGTCCCCAACTCTTAAGTTGTTTCCGGTATAATGTACCAGCTCGTTATCCGCGAAAACCCGTAAAACCTCTCTGCGCACCAGCTCGCAGAACTGTCCTGGGTTACAATTCTCCGATCCCTCGACTCAGCAGGTTGTTAAATTGTAACAGTGAAATTTCCGATATTTATTGTACATCATCAGCTACTTTTAGAAAAAAAATATTGTTAACCATGTTAAGAGAGTAACCACATTTAACTCAAATTATATATCTCGTGTTTACTCAAATTATACATCTTGTGTTCTTAAAATTATATATCTTATGCTCTTAAAATTATATAATTATCTTTGTTCTTATAATTATATAAACAAAATAGGTTGATTATGGCGCAAGTGGTGTTTGCCTATAAGTAATTGTGCATTTAGATTAAGACTATGTATACTATTAAAGATAATGTATTAATGTAACAATTGTTGGCAAACCAATAAATAAATAAATAAATATACCTTTGATACTTCACAAGTGGTTTCTCTACGCACTCCAACATCAACTACAATACAAATGTACTGGGCTAACTACTACTAGGCCCGTACACTACTAATACAATAGCGTCATAATGGCGCCATAATAGCTTTCCAATGACTTTCCACTGAAACTACACAACACAATGATCTTTTAGTTGTCATTTTTTGTTCTTTTTTTTTTCATTCATTATGAGACCATTATGAAATAGTAGACTGCGCACATCAAATCTTTAAAATTCCATTAGATCTGCTGTCAATTATAAAATATACTCCGTTCAGCTTTTCTCAAGAAGCCTTTTAGAAGGACTGAGCTTGTACCTAGCAATAGCATCATATATTCTCTAACATACGTTTTAAAATTTGCATGCAACACTAAAATCCTCAAACAAGAAGCTGAAATAACATGTATTCACTTTGTTAATACTCTGTCCACTAAAACTTCACAAAACCACTACCCATTTCAACAAAGGCTTTTAAAGCACATTTTATAGTGGAACAAATCCTGAAATGGTGGTGGCTGTTGTGAAATATTATCCTGCTTTGTACCTATCGTAGTGTTTGTACCAGTGAGTCAAATCAAATCATTTTAAACTTTTTCTTTCTTTTCTTTCTTTTCTTTCTTTTCTTTCTTTTCTTTCTTTTCTTTCTTTTCTTTCTTTTCTTTCTTTTCTTTCTTTTCTTTCTTTTCTTTCTTTTTTCTTTTCTTTCATTTTTTTAACAAAATAACTCTCTTCTTCAACATTAATCACGCCGGGCATAGGATTCACCCTGTGGCCGTTGAATTGCGCTAATCTTACGGGAATCAAAGAAAAATTCAGGACTTATAGCTACCACTTACCCACGATGCAAAGACGTCTTGAATTGCACTAACACTGATGTTAATATGCAGTGTAATGTTGTAAATAGTGTTATTGTATATCTATTTGTGTAGGTATTGTTTGGCGATATATTTGTAATGAATTCAAATAAGAAAATTGCGGATTGGGCTCAAGAATGAAGCGAGCAAAGAAAAAAAAAAAACAAATGACAATCATCATAAAGAAAAGTTTGAATTCCAAATTAAAATTAAAACAGACAGCCAGTACTTGCCATCTATTAAACACCCCGTCTTATTAATAAATAAGGTGTAAGTCAAGTATAGTTAAACCTAGGATTAAAATATATCCGTCACTTTCTAATGTCATATAAACAAAAAGGGATGAGGCTATCTTAATACCTGGTTATTCCAAGACTAACTTACACCTTATTTATTAATAAGGGGGTTCGTGAATGGCGCAACTAAACATTAAACCTATTTACTAACAACCTCAATATTTTAAATGTGTATAATGAAACCTATTTCCTCTTGAAATTCCCCTTTGATTTATAACTTTGTGAGGATTATAATCGCACCAATCTGATTCTATAATTAACTGGGACGCACAATTTGAATGGCTAAATCCCATTCAATAAACTCAAGGCAGAAAACATTATAATATTCGTAATGGTAAATCTAATTAGCGACAAAATCCATTGAGTTAAAATCAGGGAGAGTATTAGAGTCAGACTTTTCATAAGTGCCTGCGAAGGTCTATTTGAATAAATGATTTTGAATTTTGAATTTGAATTTTGGGAAATGTTTTTGCGACATCAAACTTAATAGATCAAAGGAGGGTAGGCGTAAAAGCAGAAATAATCATTAACCTGTACAGTGTAATTCATTAATGTGAAATTATCGCTTCACTTACTATGGGATTTATTTATACGGGACCATAATGTATCGTACATGTTCGCGTGTTATTACTTTCATACGAAATAGCGATGTGCCATCAGAATTGTTGACGATCCCGAGCTCACAAGCGGTTTAGAGCCCCTTAGTCTGAGGAGAGACTTTGCCTCCTTATGTGTGTTCTACCGCTTGTACAACGGAGAGTGTTCTAAAGAATTGTTTGACTTTTTGTACCTTCTACCATCGCAACTCTCGCCATCGACGGGGAGTCCATCCTCACATATTGAAACCAGAATTGTTTCAAACTGTGCGGGCTCAAAGGAGCTTTCTTCCGTGGACGGTCAGATTGTGGAATGAGCTCCCCGCCGTGGTTTTCCCAATGGAGTACAGCATGGGGTTCTTCAAAAAGGGCGTGAAGAGATTTCTTCAGGGTCGGCAACGCGCAAGTGATGCCCCTGGTGTTGCAAGCGTCCATAGGCTACGGTAACTGCTTACCATCAGGCGGGCCGTACGCTTGTTTGCCACCTTAGTGGTATAAAAAAAAAAAAAAAAAATAATAATAAACGATACTACATAGCTCATCAAGACAACAGTTCCATGAATAAAGTGAAATGCGTATATAACTAATTCTGTTCGTCTGTTACATTTCTAGTCTATGTCGCTGAGCCGGGTTTAATGAAATCTGTTATTCAGATAGCCGATGGTATAGATAATGACATAGACTACCTACTTTTTATCCTGTAAAATAAACTAGACTTCTTCAAAATTTTAAATAACGCAGTTGACCTATGAAGAAATAACATCCCCAGACTGAAATCAGCAAATATTATAGGCAGATAGTTATTCTAAGCAACCACTTTGATAGTCGAAACACTCATCAGTATATGCCAAACTAAGCTGGAGTACAACCAGCTAGAATCAAACATTTCGCCGCTCTAAATGCCTTTAGATGGCTGTGATGTGTTCGCACGAAATTTGGGTACATCACACCGTCGTGTAATATGATTTAAAGATGATTAGGAATAGCTAATAAACATTTTAGTTTTAGTGAAAGTGCATCTATTCGCTCAAAGAGGAGCTCGACTGGGGAAGAAGGAACCTTACTGTTATGTTTCTGCGCGTGAGTAATACATGCGGTCATAAAACAATGATAACAAAAAAAGAGATTTCAAAAAGGAAAATAATTTTATGCACGATTTAAAATCATAATTTTTTTTTTCACAATGGCATCACACGGCTTGTGTATTTTGCCAATTTCCAGTTATATTATAAGTTCTAGCCACAATAAATCACTTCCATATAGTCCTCAGTTAGTCACCGTCCATAAAAGTCATGTTTTACTACAATTGTGGCCATGTACTAAAACTGTTCACAGACTCTTTGAGACAACTTGAAAAAACACGATACACATAATTAATTTCATTTCACTTCACTGGTGCACATAGATTGATCTTTATTCGACAAAATACCACCAATAATATGCAATAAAACTCAAAATACACGAATTTAAGAAAATAATAATGAAAACGCAACGTCATCCTGCAAGTTCCCACCAAAAAGTCATCATCATTTTATAATGTAAAAATCTACGTTTGTATATTTCACTGAATTTCTGTTTTGATATTGACCAAGCGATCGAAGTGAGCGAAGCGTCTCGGTTTTAACTTGGGCAAAAATGCTTTCGTATGACCTCGGCTGTTCTCTACAGGTTCGCATTTCTCAACTGATTCTCGTGAAGTTTTGTAAGCAGGTTCGGTAATTATATTCTATATAATTATGTCTACAGCTCACAGGAGCCACTGTACACACATTATTTGTGTATGATAAATATTTTTTTTAATAATTTGGAACACCCATTACAGAAAATAACAAAGTGAACAACATTAACGTTATGTTATTATTACGAATTATTATGATATGTTATTACGTTACGGTGTAACAGGTTGTCAAAGTTAGTGAGTTTGTACATTTGTCCATCCGGCACGCCTCGCGGTATGAAAGCGTTATTCATTTGCTATCTCTTGATGAATACCTTTTCATATTTTATGTTCTGTTGCTTTACGCTTAATGTTTGGTGCAATTGTTCGTTCTATACCCACCTTATCTTGCCGAACAATAGTATGTCATGAGTTTCAATTTAACGTTGAAAAAACGCGGGGCGTTGTTTATCGCACTCCATTTTTGCCAAATTGTATATAAACGGTAATTTTGGTATTTATTCAGTAGGTATTCTAAAACCCCAATTGTGAGTTAAATTCCCACACATCCTACTAATATTATAAATGCGAGTTTGTGAGTATGGATGTATGTTTGTTACACTTTCATGCAAAAACTACTGAACGGATTTGGATGAAATTTGGCACACAGATAGAATATATTCTGGATTAACATATAAGATACTTTTTATCCCGGGAAATCATATTATCCCTCGGGAATGCGTGTGAAACCGCGTGGGACAGTTAATAACCAATATTTGTATGCTTGCACATGTCTTCAGGTCCATTAATAATTTATATAAAGTTGTTTTTCTACATTCTCAAAATTAATGAAATATCGTCAGCAAACCAAGCTATAATTTATTTAAAAGACCTTTTACGATCAATCATGAATATATAATAGAAATAGAATTGGCCCTAGTATTGACTTTGATGTACTCTACACAATCTACCAGTTCAATGAATTTGGGGACATATTACATTGACAAATCTAATAATATATATAAAATGCTTTTGTGGGTACGTAAATACGCAGTTTTCTCAATCACCACCAACCCCAATCAACTTCCCGTTGGGGTGGTAAATACCCCTTGGTCTCCAGGTGGTAGTAAGGGAGTTTGGTCGCGGTGGGTGGAAGGGGGTGGTTGTGGGTGGCGAAAATGTTAAAACATATATTGCTGTCCTTTTCTAACGCATTTGGACTTCTGAAAAGATCTCAAAATTTCTGGAATGGAAAGTTACAAAATGTGTAAAACGGTTATAATCGATCTGGAATGTACTAGAAAGTTCAACAAATATCTGGAATGATCTAGAAAATTCTAGCGTGAATGCAAACTATTATAATCGGTATAGCATGTTTTGAGAAAGTTCTACAAATTTCTGGCTTCATCTAGAAAGTTCCAAAATGTCCAAAAATCGAGTTAGAATGTTCGAGAACGTTCTAGAAATTTCCCGAATGATCTGGAATGTTCCAAAATGAGTGCAATTTATTATGATCGATTTAGAATAATGAAGAAAGTTCTAGAAATTTTCCGAAAGATCGGGAAAATTCCAAAATGAGTGCAATTGATTATGATCGATTTAGAATGTTCGAGAAAATTCTAGAATGATCTAGGAAGTTCCAAAATGAGTGAAATTTATTATGATCGATTTAGAATGTTCGAGAAAGTTCTAAAATGAGTGCAATTTAAAATGATAGAGAAAGTTCAAATTTTTTTTGATTGATCTGGAAAGTTCCAAAATGTGTACGAGTGTTATTATTGATCTATTATTGTTTTAACTAAAAGAACCAAATCGAAATTGAAAATAGAAATCTATAATATCTGTTAAAAATGTATACTTATATATTTTTTATACCACTAAATATGCGATGTATTTTAACCCGAGCAACGCCGGGATTCGCTGCTAGTTAATTACTACGATATTAACCATTGAACTATCAAATATAAACACGAAATAGCAACAATTAGCGATTACCTGTCATCTATTAAAACGCATTCAGAACCATGTTACCGTAAATTAGCTGTGAAATGCTTACAGCTTTAACCAAACAGCTTTCATGTTAATTCCTATTACTGTATATTGAATAGTTATTCATACGTTATAGTTATAATATAGTTTATTGGACGTATCTAAATGAATTCTTCATAATTTTGGCAATATAAAAAGCCACTATCTTATCATGATTTATTTCTGAAAACACACAAGATAGCTTCTTGAAGTGAAAAACAACATTGAAATGTATTTAATAACGCATTTAAATATCACCAAATTGTAATAAAAAAAAGTAGCTTAATGGCCCTGATTCTGTTGTTCACAACTAAACTAATTTTAATGTCACTATGTCTCTTTCTAACAAAGAACATAAGAAAAGGATGTAAGAAATTTAGTCCTGTCAAATTAGTCCAATGCTTGTTTTCAATATAAATTTAGTCGCCATCTATCGCGGTCACGCCTAAATACACGCAAAATAAGACTGCAAAGATTAATTTGACAACTTAAAATATTTTCTATCCTTTTTCAATCATGTTCGTAAGAAAGAGATGAGTTGTGACTAAAATTAGTTTAGTGCGATTAACAACAGAATCAGCACCAATGTGTTAAAGAAGGAAAAAACAAACTAGGACAAAAATACAATTAACTCTTAAAGTGGGCTTACGTTTTTTTTTTAATAATTCAATTATATCATTTTATAATTTTATTTTAATATTATTGTGTCGTAAACCCACTTGTTATTTTGTCTAAATGGCCCTATTTTGTTTAATCCTTCTTAAACAGTCGGTCAGTGTAATTATTATTTAAAATACAATTTATATAAAATATCGAAATTAATCAATGTTGCCGCTGCTATCGATTAATGGCAAGGTTATTATTTTGTTTTACAAAAAATACATTTTGTCAGGGTTTTTCTTCAATCGACATAATCATTGGCCAAACAAAAGGCCAAAAAAAAAACTATAATCACCCATAATTATCTCCCTGCCCTGTTTCTAATTATTTGTGTACGTACGTACATGTTTTACAAAGAAGGAAAAAACAAACTAGGACAAAAATACAATTAACTCTTAAAGTGGGCTTATGATTTTTTTTTAATAATTCAATTATATCATTTTATAATTTTATTTTAATATTATTGTGTCGTAAACCCACTTGTTATTTTGTCTAAATGGCCCTATTTTGTTTAATCCTTCTTAAACAGTCGGTCAGTGTAATTATTATTTAAAATACAATTTATATAAAATATCGAAATTAATCGATGTTGCCGCTGCTATCGATTAATGGCAAGGTTATTATTTTGTTTTACAAAAAATACATTTTGTCAGGGTTTTTCTTCAATCGACATAATCATTGGCCAAACAAAAGGCCAAAAAAAAAACTATAATCACCCATAATTATCTCCCTGCCCTGTTTCTAATTATTTGTGTACGTACGTACATGTTTTATAGTAAAACTTTTTCCCATACTGACTCGTTTTGCACGTGTGATAATGGCCCTGATTCTGTCTCTTTCTAACAAAAAACTTAAGAAAAGGATTTAAGAAATTTAGTTCTGTCAAATTAGTCCAATGCTTGTTTTCAATATAAATTTAGTCGCCATATATCGCGGTTACGTCTAAATACCTTTAGAAATAATATTCAATAATGTTTGTAAGAAAGAGATGTGATGTGAATAAAATTAGTTTAGTGCGATTTACAACAGAATCGGCTCTGTTTACTTATAGTTCGACAAATCCCTTAATAAGCAGTAAACGGTGTGAATGCACACTAAAGGATACCCACATAGCTCAACTTCAGAGTAACCATGTAATACATGATTGGCTTGATCAAATGTTTGACATGCGTGTGATTGAATCCTTAATCAGTTTCCTTTAAGTACATTGGAACTTCAGTGGTGAAGGCATGTGGACACAAATTTAGTTTAGTGAGAAAGGGCATAGCTTAAATTCAATTAATGCTAAATCTTTAAGCATAATCCGTTATTAGTCGACATACTAACATTTCTGTCTCTACATTGTCACTGAAATCTCGATAATTTAATTACTTGAATAGCAGTTCTAGAATGTTCATTTTTTTTGTCATATTTAGTTAGGTAGGTAGGGCATAATCTCATTCAGAATTAGGAGCAGCCTGACTAGAAAACTTAAGAATACTTTATAGAAAATCGAAGCCAAATAATATTGCTTTAGTATGGTTTTGTGATCCTGCGGTGTGTAAGGTCACCAGAGCTCCATAAAGAGGAGCTGTAGGAGCGGCTTGCGGGTTGCGGGCGGACATAATGGTCTTCAGAATTTTTGACTATTGGAAGCTAAATAGAATATTACAAAGATAAAGATGACAATTTAGGAATATTCATGAAATTTTTAACCAGTTAACCCTTAATTACACGCGTTGGGTTAATGAGACCCCAAAAGGTATTTCAACATTCCTATTTCTGTAGTTTTTGAAGCTACCTTCTTGGGTTTTCTGGTAGCTTTCTAAATTGCAGTGACCTTCAAAACTAGTAACGGGCATGTCGCTGCCTAGAGCGGTTTTAGCAGGAGATTGAATTTGGGGTCTGACAGACCCCACGCGAGTAATAACGTAGTACTTTTTTGTGTAAATTTCGTTTGTCATACTGCAAAGTGAAAAAGGTGGCGTCTCCATATCTTTTCCAAAAGTTGACCAACGTTAAATACGTGATAGATACCACACTTGTCAAAGTTTCAATGCAAAAAATGACATAATTACGTATGTAATGAGAGTCAATGCATGATATGCTAAAATTATAGTGATAAAAGTAGTTCCTAATTAAAATGGATTTTCCTGAGATATGTTGATTGTTTTAAAGAAAGTTAAAGAGCTAAGTTTTAGTAAATATGTATAAGATGTTACTTTATCTACTAACTTATCAGATTATTCAAGAATTTATAGTTTTATAGATGACTGAAAATTGGGGTCTGACAAACCCCACGCGAGCAGTTGTGAGAGTTTTATCGCGAGTAACTACGGGTTAACAATCCATAAAAATTCAAATAATAGCCACAAATATATTCTTAATTTTCGTGTCAAAGCATTGTGGCTGAAATAATGAGTTGACAAAAATTACTTCATTCACATTTATTCCAAGTTTTCAACAAAAACCAAAGTGCAACTCAGAGCCATCAACGCAACGTCAAAAAGGTTTTAGAAGCCAACATGGTTTATAGTCCATTCATTGTGTACAAGTAGGGACACCACGCAGCCACTTTGATTATGTTTTCGGCAGACAACTTAAATATTTTATGTTCTTGCTCCACATTATTATTTACTACCACGGGAAAGCATACTATAAGTACTTTTGCAACACACTCGCTCGTAAAGTGACATTTATTGCACCGTTTTTAGTATCTTAAATGCAGCTTATTACGCACTAGTGCTTTTTACTTTACATTACCGCACAGTTTTATGATAGGTATAATCCCGATTATGATAAGTTCGTAGCTCACTGCAAGTGGTATGTGTGTATAACAAGCATTCATAATTTAAACGGGTAAAATAATATGACTGGCTGTCATAAAAAAAAAAACTTGCGCGCCATTTTTGTTAACGTTCTCATTGTGTGGTTAATTATTATAAAAAAATGTACTGAAAAAAATACAAGTCTGTTTTTTTCTTCGCAAGTGTGTTGAAAAACTTCGTATGACACGCATGTGCATTGATTATTACACTCTCCTCACATACCGCCTCGAGTGTTAATAACCAACTTTGCACACATGTATCATAATGTACTATTAATGTGATACTTGGCTTGAATATTTTTCGATTAGGATAAAATTCAACACAGTCAATGTCAAAGCCGTATCGTCTATCTTTTGCCTATTTTTACATGGTAAAACTTCAACATTGACTTCATTTACTAAATTGTACCTTTTCCATGAAACGCTATTATCATTAACATTTTCAATTAGAAAAAATAATTTGCTGTTAAGGCGGCCCTCTATGGCCGGCGCAACTTCAACGCAAGCATAGTCTAAAAGCTTGTTGTTTCATCCAACGTAATGTTTGACTGCGAAAAAAGAGAGACAGCATCAGAGCCGTCGGTTATCAGTCGGTAAATTCCGCTGATCACTCGCGGCCTCTTCGCTAGGTCGTCATTCATGATTTCGGATTCATAAAACTTGTTCCAGGAGTATACTTCTTGTGAAAAAATCTTACAAGTTTGTGAAAAAAAAGTTAGTTATTTAGAATCTCCAATACATTTGCAAGCCTGGTATCTAAATGTTTTCTTTACTTTTACAATTTATAGGTACATTAGATATGGCCAAAGTTCAGGCAAAAACGCTGTTTTTCGGAGGCTTTGACTGAATTTGTTTCACACTTTTTTTAAATTATGCCTAGATACAAGGCTAGATATAGTGCACAAGATACTAATTTGTTCAAAACATCTAACGAAAAATGTTTAACAACGCCATAACAAGTACAGAGGTTTTGTATGAAAAGTATGACGAATTGAGTCCTCTTAAAAGTAGATATCAGTAAGAAATATCTCCCATATTTTCCATTTTAAGTATACCATTCATGGATACCCTACTCCACACTCAAAACAAAGTGAAGGAATGAGTAAGCATTTCTTCATACGATGTTCAAGATGGGTATCGGGTAAAAAACAATCTGAAAAATACACTCCCCGACCTCAATAATGTTTGACATCAAAGGGAAATCGGAGAAATCTGTCTTAATATTGCTTTTTTCGTGATAAAATGCGAATATTTTTCATATTGGATACAGCAATTCGACTTTATCTGCACAGAGTAAGGAACGATACTGTCAGGAATTTTTAATTCAACGTAAGAATAGCATTTCCTAACATCTTCGCGTCCAAAGATAACTTACAATGTGTTCCGTCAAAGTCAAAGTCAAAGCCATTTATTCAATTTAGGCCCCAGAAGGGCACTTATGAAGGTCACATTTACTGAAGTTACCACCGGTGCGGAACTCGGCCTTCAACTGAGAAGAATCCGACAAGAAACTCGGCAAGGTTACATTTTTTTAATATTTTTTTACTACTTCTTGATCCCTGTTACTTTCTCCGGAGAGAATCGCAAGCCAAACAAAATAGAACAAATATAAGCTAGTTTTTAAATAGCTAACTAAACATAACATTAGACAGCCAATTTACGTAATCCAAACATAAGGTATCCAGGTAAAATCGATCGTTCCTATTTCCCTTTCGCATTTTGTTAGCGATTCCTCGTAAACCCATTGGATATCGCGCATCATAAAACATACACGTACGTTTACGTTTTTGTATCGTAAAAATGTATAGGTGTTCCCAAAAGTTTTGTTCTATTATGGAATATTTGTTAGTTGCCAACCCGTATCTAGTCAGATTTGTGTTTTGGGGCCATTGGATTGCGTAAATTTGATTTGTTTTGAAGTGTCTACCCTCATATGTTATGTTGGATTTGAAATATTAGTGTTACTCAGTAGATACTAAGGTTTTTTAGGGTTCCGTACCACAAAAGGAAAAAACGAAACCCTTATAGGATCACTTTATTGTCCGTCTGTCTGTCTGTCAAGACCCTTTTTCTCAGGAACGAGTCGAGGTATCAAGCTGAAATTAATATCAAATACTTCTAAGCCAACGCCAAAAAAATATACAGCCGTTTATGCTGCAAATTTTCGACACTCGCAAGGGAATCAAAACCTATAGGGTAAGTACCCTATAGGTTTGAACCCATGAACTCAGAATCTTAAAATTTGGTACGAAGCAACGTCTTATAGTACAGATAAAGGAAAAATTGCGAAAAGCATACATTTTTAGTTACATCATATAATAAAAATATTTTTAATGATTATAAACTTACTACCCCTTTCCTCATGAACGCGTAGTGGTATTAAATTGAAATTCATATCTAATACTCAGGTCTATAATACCTTTTACTTATATACGTATAGGTTTGTACGGAACCCTCGGTGCGTGAGTCCGACTCGCACTTGGCTGGTTTTTTTTACTGTGTTTGATCGTAGTCTCACCATAGTAAGTTATATGTAGGCGACGGTGGCAAGCACACATAGCCTAGAAGGAACTGGCTTTCCAGTGCAGCTGTCGGAACACACCGATAGGTGCTTGGCGACAGATTTACTTGAGTGTGGTAGCCAGCCAGGTGAGCACTACTCTACTGCCGCCACGCCGTGCTATGTTTTCCACACGATGTTTTCCTTCACTGAAATCTCAAGCTCATTGTAGGATTTGAACGCGGGACCTTCGTCTCGTCATCAGACGTCACAAGAAAGGTATCATCGCTTATTTTTTTTGTGTTGTTTACTTATAAATCTTGTTGTTATACCTTCTAGCTGTCACTTACAAGTAGAAAATCTGCCGCTAAGCGCTCAAAGGTATGTTACAGCAGCTGAGAATGATGAGACTTGGCGAGCATCAGTAGTGGGGGCCTGCGTAGGTACCGTACCGAGCCTCCCGCGTTCTTTCCGCTACCCCGATGACACCCGATCCCTTCCACCTCATACCGCTAAAAAGAAGCATATCAATGACGTCAGACGTCAACCACGTGGTGTATCAAGTCTCACCTTCATCTTCGACAATACTATTATGATTAAACATCTATAGCAAAACTTACTCAACAGACCGACTTATAATATGGTTGTTAAGACACACCTAGAGCATAAGTGCAAACTTTCAAAAAGTTTATTTCGTAACATCCCAAATAGTTTTCGGCGTTTCGGATCAGCTTAAGTGTTATTTTGCGACCACCCAAGAATTTAGGATTTTCGCCTTCCGTAAGCCGAGTTCAAGGAAGTTTTCAGCGCTTGGGAATTATCGGGATCAGGGAAGATTCCGCGTATTTCCAGATAACATTTAAATAATATGAGTTTGCTGATGATTCTGTATTGTAAGGAATCACAAACTTCGTATTTGTCCCGAGTTGAATGCCTTTTGTTCTCAAATTAGTTTTGAGTTCTGAAATGTGATCTTTTATAGCAGTAGAAATTGCTTATCGGTTTGTATCGATATGAAAGTAATTAACGGATAATGGATTCTGGGGGTTTACTAATTAATAGATAATGATTAGTCCCAATTATTATCTGAACCTAAAATTCCGTTGAAGGAGTTTTTCTGAGGTAGTTTCTGTGAGTTATGATAAAATGTAATAAAGACTTGTGTTCCCTTTTCACGCTTATATTTCGGGTGTATCGTTCACTTACATCACTTGTATACCTAATTATCTACTATTATGAGAGTATACGTAAAATAAAATATAACATTTCGAATATTTCCATATTTTTAATCGAAATTAAATAAAAAATAATGTGATGAAGAAGAAAAAATTTTTTTTATTGTCATAAAATTTTGTCAAGACGCTGAATTAAATGTAGTGTTCGATTTTTAAATGTACTTTTATCAGTTAGTGCATGTAATGGAGCCTCGTTCTAGTTTCAAATTCATTAACTCCTAGGTGTATATCGAATTTATATTCTGTTAGTGGCCGATCCCTCAGCGAGCGGCCTAGAGATCTGCGTTCACTGTAATCGTTGCGGCACTTTTGATCATTGCACATAGCGATCGCGATGGTTAAGGAACGCTCGCTAGGATCGGCGCCTAATAAGTCCAAAATTAGAGCATTAGTGATGAAAAAATAATATTTGTCACAGGTCTGTCTTTTAAGGCCACGCATAAAAATGCGCAAAAACAACCTATGGCCCTACATAGTAAATGGAAAATAACAACATGCCATAATTTGTAACATAAATGTGAACACTGTAATGTAAGTAATCCAATAATTTTATTACATAAGCATATTAAGGTACCATAATATTAACATAAATTTACTACTGTCGTTAAGTTTACTGTTGTAGGTCTAGACAAAATATTAACGCTACATTTTCCGTTTGCTGAGTTCGGGATTTTGAGTAGGTTTTGATATCCTTAACCATACAAAATAATCTTTCCAGAAACAGTCACAGACATAAAGTAGCACCATTGAAAGTTCATTGGAACACAATTTGTATTAGCAGACTTGGGTCCCTGATGGTAAGTGGTTGTCGTAGCTCTATGGACGCTTGCAATACATGGGGAATCACTCACGCGTACCAATCCTTCCCTCCTCCATAATGTACTTTGGCGACCTTACTCACGCGCAAAAACATAACATTCAGTTATTTGGCTGCGGTATTCCGTAAGGTGGTGATATTTCCCCAGTGAAACTGCTCTTTAAGCAAAATAACGCTATGCTCTGTCTCTTAAAATCTTCTGAGTCATACGTTCTTCATTAAATAGTTGCTCATGCGTTGCGTTTATCATAACACAAGGAGCAAACAACTTCATCATCTGCTTGCCCTGTTCCCAATCATTTGGGGTCGGCGCAATATGTACGCTTCTTCCATTCGTCTCTTCTATCCATCATACCAGTATCCACTCCTTTCTTATCCATATCATCTTTCACACAATCCACCCATCAATTTTTCGGTCTTCCTCTTCCCGTATATCCATCCACTTTCATATTCATAACTCTTTTAGTGACGTGGCTTTCTTATCTCCTCATAACATGTCCATACCACACCAAACGGTTCCCTCTCAACTTTTCAGTCACTGGCGTTACTTTCAAGCTTCCCCTTATATACTCATTCCTTATCTTATCCATTCTTGTCACTCCACACATCCATCTCAACATCCTCATCTCAGCTGCATGCAATCTTCTTTAATCCATCTTCTTTACTGCCCAAAATTCCGAACCATAGATTAAGACAGGTCTTACCACGAACTTATAAAATTTTCCCTTTAGCTTTAAAGGCATCCGTGCATCACATGAAGCAAACAACTTAAAACCTTATAAACGCTTACCTCCTGTATGTTGTACTCAAGTAAGCTCCTAAACGAATGTAGCAATAAACTAAGGACGATAATTGCATGTCTATCCACGGGTTTACGATTTGCTTTTATAGTTCATGGAAATCCTGTTGTACTGTTTGCCGTTTATTTATGCGCAAGCATTTTCCTTGGACGTTGAAAATGTAATAACACTAAGCATACATTTATTTAGTGAATTTGTTAAATAGAATATTGCACTCTTGCATTATGACTAGTTACGACTAGTTTGTGCCTCGAGATCGGAAGGATCTAATGTTTCTATAATGGCCCTGCAGTCGGTATCTAGGTTATATTATCGACTGCAGCGCCATCTAAACCATCCAGGGCGCCACCCAAATGCATACAAAAAATCATTCAAGTCGGTCCAGCCGTTTAGGAGGAGTTCAGTGACATACGTACAGTAGAATTTGATATATAAAGATTAAAAGAAGATCGTACTCTCACACGAATGCACCAGTAGATGTTAAGTGATAGATTTTCAACTCGAGGACAATAGCTAAGCAAGCGAGTACTACGAACTACCCTAAGAAGGACTGGCAGGACTTTTTGTGAATACAGGTACTTCTGTGTACATATAAGTTTTACAAAGAATAGCCAGTTCATATTTCAAATATACATCATCATCTGCCTGCCCTGTTCCCAATCATCATTCGTGGTCGGCGCAATATTTACGCTTCTTCCATTCGACATACCAGCATCCATTCCTTTACCTGTGGGATTGTGTGAAAGATGATATGGGTAAGAAATGGCTTTTTCGGTTTTCCTCTTCCCTGGATATACGGGAAGAGGAAGACCGAAAAAGGGATGGATCCACTTTCACATAACTCTGTTAGTGACGTGGCTTTCATATCTCCTCATAACATGTCCATACCACCGCTAAACTGTTCACTCTCAACTTTTCAGTCACTGTTTAAAATATACGTCATCACATTTAACTCCACTATACGGTTCATAACAAAATAGTTTCAAAAATTTCCTTTCAAGTTAACATCCTAAGCAAGTTGTAAGCAAGTTTTCATGCTTCAGAGATCTTTTCACAACTGCCGTAGCTAACTTAAATCGATGTTTCAGAAACTCTAGTTGGTAGTTTCCGAGCTTACTCGTTATAACTTATGAGAGTTAGTTAAATAAGTAATTACTTTATTAACAGTTGTTTGTTCTGAGACTTGTATATTGTATAAACAATAATAAGCTGACTTGCTTTTGAGTAAATGGTTTATAATTCTTATCAGTTATAATGTATAGGTAAGATGTTGTGATCTCCTTTTACTTTTTACGGTTTATTTAACCCATTGGCAATGCCGTTAAAGTTAGGTTAGGTAGTACCTGACAAATCAAAATTTTATCTCTTTTTTCCTGTGTCTGACCACAATCTCGCCATGCTTAGTGATTATGATGATATTAAGACAGGTTGAGCATAGCGTTTATTCGCTCAAAGAGCAGCTCGACTGGGGAAGTACCTCCACCTTACAGAATACCGCAGCCAAATAACAAATAACTTTGCTGTGTTCCTGCGCGTGAGTAAGGTCGCTAGATAGGGTAAAGGTTCGGTAACGTGTGAGTGATGCCTCGTGTGTTGCAAGCGTCCATATGGCTACGGTAACCGCTTAACATCAGGCTGGCCGTATGCTTGTTTACCGGCTTTGTGGTATAAACAAATATGGTGATGGTGGCCGAAGGTGGTAAGCACATAAAGCCTAGATAGAAATGACTGCGCGAGTGAACTGAAAACAGCGGGTATCAGCTTCTTGATGGGCGAGCGTTTTCTGTAACTATCCAAAATAGGTCTTGTTAAAAATAACTGTCACATAACACATACGAAAGGATCATCTATCTTTATCTTTATTCTTTATATAGGGTGACTGGTAATTAGTAAACGATACTTAGACACTTGATTGTACTCATGATAACTAACAACTTTCCCAGAGAAATAAATAGAGATAAATAATTATATTAAATAAAAACCGATGGTGTATTCTTATTCTTGTTGGGTACTAAATATGGGTAAGGGGTAAGGGCTCATGTGCTAAGTAAATAAAAAAACAGTTTCTTTGGGAATATTGTTTTTTATCATAAGTACAATCATGTGTCTAAGTATCGTTTACTAATTACCAGTCATCCTATATATGAAAAGATTTTTTCCTTGATTGACGGAACTATCAAATGCGCAACTCAAACCACTGGAGTTCAAAACTTTGAAAAATTACCTATTCCTTTTCTTTTATGGCGTTGGTTGAAAGAAAAAGGAAAAGAAATATCACCTAGAAAGGATTTTTTTTTTGAAATTTCACCCTAAAGGATGAATAGGGAACCATGCGTCAATATAATGATTTAGTAAGTCGATAGATTTTAGTTCAGCTAAAATTTCACATTCAGCAAGGTCACAAATAGTGGCAAATAAGTAATTCCCCGAGCGAGTAACATGCAATTCCCCATATCTCAATTAATCATCGAGCAAACTGTGTTCCTAATTCAGAATTGGGTGCGGACAGTGCTGCCATATCCACGGAATGTACAAGATTTATATGATAGTATGGTCAATGGTGTGGATTTTTGGAATTGCACCCTTATCGATTGAGATATCTTTTAAGGTAATTTAAGAGGTTTGAAGGCTAAACATCTTTCAAATATTGGCTACGATATCGGTACGTCGCCACCGATTTTCCTAGTAATGTATGACTGCCATGATAGATTTTCTTCAAACGGTTATGTTATTGAAATAAAATCAATTTTTAATTTTTATTTCATTTTATTATTTTAAATTTTTATTATTATAGCGGTAATAGAAATACATAATTCTGTGAAAATTTCAAGGATGGATGGACGCGGGACAGCGGAGGCTTAGTAGCTAGTCCCGTTTGGGTACGGAATCCTAAAACAATATATTTCTGAATGTGTATTTATCTTTTACCTCTAATTATATGAAAACGTGGAGTTACTTACTATGAAATGTACACTTATGTCATTTCTTTTGTTATCACCTAAAATTCAGGAAAATTTTAAGTTCCTTTTCCTAAATGGCGTGAAAATTACTTTCAACCAACTGTAATTTGACGTAACCGTCTCCAAACACGGATCTTATCCCAAGGACCAAGGTCAAGAGACAACGGTCTCCAGACAAAAGTTTGCAGTAAGAGGACTCCAGAACTTCTCGCAGACTTGTAACGATTACTCAAGAAAAACTCTTACTTCCTTTGTTAAAGTTTTAACGACTCCGGCGATTTCAGCGCCCTTTTTATATTTTACATGACTGTTATGTCTGAGGACTTACTCTTTTTGAATGTTTTTGGATGGAATAAGACATTTTATTTTCGAAGAGGCAAATAGGGAAGTCATCGCAGTAGATAAACATTGTCGTCTCATTATCTCATCGTCTCTTAGGCATATACTAAACCCAAGTTTTATGGGATAGTCACGAGTACGAAGGATGGCAGCAAGAAATTTTAAAAATAGGTTTTTAACATATCTATTGCTGTCGCGCTTTGCCTGAGTTATCCCGCCCGAGGGCGATAGAGACAACTACAGCTAGGACCGATTATACCTTTTTAAATTAGACGAAATCGCTATTTCGTAATCCCCGGTTTTCTCCTCCAACACTGGATCGATTTAAAAAAAAATCAAGGATCATACTTAGAAGAGCTTTGGCTATGTCTGTCGGTTTTCCTTTGTTTTTTTATATTCATCAAATTTGTTTGCTAGACGTCTGATAAGGGCGTTAAAAATGGTAAGTTTTTGTGATTCTAGAAAGCTCCTAATTCTTATAATAATTAATTTATAGAGAAAAACACAACCGAGGGACATAAGAGTAGTACCTACAGATTGCATGGTAAAATAATCATTGCTCTAGTATCCACCAGCATTACCTCTTAAGGGCAGACATTAACATACAAACACCTTTATCTACGTAGAAGTTTTTTTAAACTCTTGTAAATTTTATTTTTGTCTTCATTTTTCTTTTAGAAAGAAAAACTTCGATTATACTTGCAAAACTTAGAAATCACAGTTAAATAAACTATTTGTACAGAAGTTTTAATATATTCTTACGAAATGGACGAAGTAGCATATTTTTCTCGCTAAGTTCAACCCGAGTAAAATAATTCCTCTCTTAAACGAAATTCAAAGATAACTAAAAATAATTCAAAGAGACTTTTACTTCAATAAATAAAAATACATTTACTAAAGCAAATAGTTGATAAAAGACGTAACTTACAGCATCAATATTCCACAGTCGATCTGCTTAAGCTGCGAGGCATCATTACAACTGGAAAACGATTTTACGTAAAGGCTGCTTATTCAATTGGCCTTTTTTTAAAGAGTAACTTGGTCCCTCATTTCCTCTCGTTTGCGCAGACTTCTTTTTACGTTCAAAGCAGTAAAATGTTAAAAGTGTTTGAGTTGAGAAATGAGTTAGACCTAGTTTTTGTTTTATACAACTAAGGTGGCAAACAAGCATACGGCCCTCCTGATGGTAATCAGTTACCGTAGCCTATGGACGCTTGCAACAACATGCGTATCACTCGCGCGTTGCCGACCCTGAAGAAATCTCTTCACACCTTTTTTGAAGAACCCCATGCTTTACTCTATTGGGAAAATCACGGCGGGGAGCTCATTCCACAGTTCGAGCGTCCGCGGAAGAAAACTCCTTTTAGCCCGCACAGTTCGAAACAATTCTGGTTTAGTAGCAAGATGAGTAAAAAAATAGCATACAAGCTTTTGTGTTTAACCACGATCTTACCATGATATGTGATGATGTGGCTCAAGGTGGTGAGGCCACAAAACCTAGAAAGAGAACTGGTGCTCAAGTATAGTTGTCGAAACTAACAGCAAGCGGCACGCCTAGTAGAGATCACTTTTAGTGATAAGGCCGCCCATTGTAGCTCTTTCACTATTAGTTTTAAGTTTTGTTTGAAATTATATGTAACAATAAAGTATTATCTATCTATCTATCTATGTATCTATCTGTTGCCAAGACCTTTGATATCAGAAACCTAAAGCTATTCAGCATTGATCACATCTAACAAGAAATAATGAAAAAGAGTCATAGCCACCGCATTCATTCATTGAATTTGCATCGTGCATGAGAATTTCCTCATGGTATTTTTCCTTACCAAAAAACTAGTGGCATATCTATATGTCAATTTAACACTCATAGTTTAAGAGTAGCTTCTGTCCCATGGCTTTATTCGTAGCTTACTTTTTATATTAACTTTTTATATTAACGATAATATATATGCACTAAGTGGTAAGTATCCAAATCTTTTTAGTCATTACAAATTGATTGAGTAATACCTCATCATCATCATCATCAGCCTATAATTTCCCACTGCTGAGCACAGGCCTCCTTTCACAAACGAGGGTGAAAGGGAATGGGTAATACTCCACCACGCGTGCCCACTGCGGATCGGTGGAGGTAGGCTAGTGGTCAACCTAATGTTGGAATTTTTCAAGCTGCCTAGGAGGCATCCAGCTCGCTTAACGACTATCACAATTAAGTAATAACCGGGCTTTACGTGCCTTCCGAAGCACGGAAGCGCTCGATTTGAAATACCACTAGGCGGTCACCCATCCAGGTACCGACCACGACGGTGGTAGCTTAACTTTGCCGATCGATTAAGAACGGCTAATCATGCTACACCACGAGCGCTTCCTTCCTACGAGTAATACCTACCTAAATTAAATAAACGTACAAATGTTTGCTTTTATAATGGTAACAAAACGAGAATTATTCAACAATTTGTGCAAGTATTAAACAATAAACATGCAGTAAAGGGATTACGTTAAAAGCTTTCACGCTCAACAAATAACGTTTATTTTTCAATGAGCGGAATTAAAAGTAATATTTCTGGGATAATTAAAAGTTTATGATCAAAATTGCAAACAATTTGAATTTCTCTGGATTCCGTCTCTATAGGGTAAACATTACGAGGAAACCATAACGCGGTAGTACCCTGTCTGGCTGGCAACCACCCTCAAGTTGACAATGACTGTGTCAAACACCTAGTAACGTGTCAGCAGGGAAGAACTTAGTTTTAAAATGATTAAACATAAAAAAAGTCATTCAGATAAGGAAAAATATACCTTGTTGAGTTTCTCACCGGTTCTTCTCTGTTAAAGGCTTAGTTCCTAACTGGTAGTATCTTAAATATTCAAATCCTTTTTTTTGTTTAAATCAATCGGGATGATTCCTAGGTAAAAATTAATCATTCTAATTTATCCATCAGTTAGATTATCACAAAATATTCGACACGTATTTTTTGCTTTACCAAATCGTTAAAAAATTACAAAGATAAAGCTTGTCAAAGTTCGGGAGTGGGAGTTCGTGACGTCATTTTAGAGGAAAAAGTGTACTCTAACGTGACGTCACGCAGAACTTCAACACATGAATTACCACCATTTCATCGTCATTCCCCACCACCGACTATACGCTCTGATTGGCTAAGTCATAAACACACTAAATATTAAGAGGAAATGATGGCTGCAAGAAATTTGAAAAGTATGTATTTAACAAATCTATTGCTGTCGCGCTGTTGCTGGGATATAAATGTATGAAGGATGATAGATACAACTGTAGCTTGGATCGATTATACCTATTTAAAATAGACGAAATCGCTATTTCGTAATCCCCAGTTTCCTCCTCTAATACTGGAACGACTTTAATATTTTTTTCAAGAATAGTAATAAGAAGAGCTTTGGCTATGTCTGTCGGTTTTTCTTTTATTTTTATATTCGTTAAAGTTTGCTGGACGTCTGACAAGGGCAGTAAAAATGGTCAGTTTTTGTGTTTTTAGATGGCTCCTAATTCTTATAATAATTAATTTATGGAGAAAAACACAACAGAGGGACATACAGATTGCATAGTAAAATAATCATTGCTCTAGTGTCATTATCCAGAGAGGAAACTGAGAATTACGTTTGTATGGAACAAACGGCACCAGCGTTTCCTCTTAAGATGCAGTGATTGGACCTTACTGTTCAAAGTTAGTGCAAAATCATTGCCTAGTTACGGAATTGGATTGCTCGTTATAACTTACTCTAAAGGGACTCATCGATGACCTAAGCTGAATAAATAAGCTTTGTATGTCCATATAAGTACCTGAGATTGTATCATAAATCAGTGGTGATAGCAATAAGACCACATAAACCATCACAGGCTGTGTGTGTGTTGCAAGAATCCCGCTTAGGGAGTGTGTACACATGGATCCGCAATTTGCAAGCTGATGCGTCGGCTGCATCCCTATTCAGTGACCAATGGATTTACATAGTAGACGGTTTGTGTCCCACTGTAAATGAGAATCCATTATAGGTGCTGTAAGATTTGGTGCTGGTGCTCTAGTTCGATTATTTTTTAATTAGAATACGCGTCTGCTGGGATTAATTTTGAATCTTTGTTGGGAATATTTTATTTATTTTAATACATTAGGTTGAGGCGTATCTAAAGAGTACTTCGATATTTGAGACTGTGTATTGCAAACGTATAAATTGATTGATAAAAAACTGTTTTACAAAAAAATTAAACTGACTTCAAAGTACACTAAAAACTAATGAAACCCTGACCTGATGATAATGGGACCAAACGGGAAGTATACCCTTAAAAAAAATCCAAATCGGTTAATAAATGACAGAGTTCTGTGGTAACAAACAAAAAACAAAAAAAAAACACAATTTGTGGTGGCTCTTAAAGTGTGCGCGGTAAGAGGCGTACAGGTAAGTCAGGTTAATAGCACAGAATCGGGCCTGCGAGTTTTTCCTAAGCGAATTGTTTGAATGAAGCATTGTATCCCTTGATGTTTTTTCAATTATCTTAGGCACTGTGTAAATAAATAACCGTGAAATAAATTTACAGCGAACTTAAAACTCCTTCTTTCACAGAAATAAAAATAAATCAAATGGAACAAAATTTTCAAACAACGGATTAAAAATTCACAATGCGAACTAATTGTTGCAAGCGGCCACGAATTATATTTGTATTTTAAAGAGATTCTTGAAATGGCATTTTAATTTTCCACCATTTAAGTTCGCAATTTATTTTACTCAGTCGCAATTTATTCTCGACAATGTGATTAGAAAGAGGAAAGGTTTTGTGATCGATTGCCTGAAGTCAAACGAAACAAAATTAAATTCTTTATTTATGAGTCGAAGCTCAAGTTCAAATTTTAATTGACTTTGATTGAATAAGTAATTCTTACGGAAAACCGTAGACGGATGTTGTTTTCGGGCGAACCGTGCTGTTGACCAATGACTGTGTAGCGAACCACTACATAACGGAGTTCACACGCCGATAGATAGATGGCGTGCCGACACATTATCCTGCATCGTGCATACATCGCGCATACAAGCCCACTACATCCTGCATCGCGCTTGCAAAGATTTCTCGGCGATCTGCATATATACAACTGTCCGACATGTACAGTTGGACCGCGGTCCCCAGGCACGATGACCCAGCCTGGCGGAAGATCTTCCCTTTTAAATGGAGGTGTCATCCACCTTGCACCTCCATAACTGTTTTAAAACTAATATTAGACGAAGAATGCTTTGAGCGAACTGGGCGGTCGTTCGGGTCTTTCGTCTTTCCCTGAATATAGACTCAGTCCCGGGAGAGTCATGGACGAATGAAAATGGGAGCAAGTTTTGTGTTACTAAATTTAATTCTATTAGGTACTATAAAAAGGTAATTGGACTGTTTTAGAAAAAACTTAAACCGACTTCAAAGTACACTAAGAAGTAATCAAATCCTGATCTGATCACAATGGGACCAAACGGGAAGTGTAACCTTTCAAATAAAAAAAGAATTTTCCAAATCGGTTCATAAATGACGGAGCTATGAGGTAACACACATAAAAAAAAAACAATCGAATTGAGAACCTCCTCTTTTTTGAAGTTGGTTAAAAATACGGTTTATAATCTGTACGAAAAAGATAAAAACAAGCTCTTTAATCTATTATATCTATTTCTAATACTGTGTCTTAAGTACTATTTTTTAAAAATATAAGTACTTAAAACACAGTAAGACAAAAAAAATGAAAGCACTAAGTAGGATACTACTAATTACTAAATAAAGTATAAGCACCCAATTCCAAACAAAGGCAGTACAGGCTGCTTTAATGAGGTCCTCAAATATCTCGGTTTCTCTTTGTTAGGGTACCTAGCCTAAGGATTAGGGAATAAAAGTGCTTTAATAAATTTTGTGGAACAATTAAATTTAAGGTGTCTTGACATAAATACACGAAACACTATGTGGATTTCGCAAGGTTTGCTAAATTATGCCGACGAGATGGAGCTTATCCTCATAGCCTCGAGCAGACTCAGTCATCCACGCAACGATTCAGTCGAATGTTTCTACTATGGATCATGGGATAATTCCACATGAGCCATTATGGTTCCGCAGTGCTATGACGTTGGATTCTTGCAAAAGAACGTCAAAACAACTCTTCAATATCGGCAACATAATTATCGGAAGCGGTGCCGATTCTGTCGTAAATCGCACTAAACTAATTTTAGTCATGTCACATCTCTTTCTTACAAACATTATTGAACAAGGATAGAACACATTTAAAGCTGTCAAATTAGTCTCTACCGTCTTCATTTGCGGGTATTTAGACGTAACCGCGATAGATGGCGACTATTATATTGAAAACAAGCATTGGAATAATTTGACAGGACTAAATTTCTTTCATCCTTTTCTTATATTCTTTGTTAGAAAGAGAAATAGTGAGACTAAATTAATTTAGTTGTAAACAACAGAATCAGCACCAGTGCTGTCTACAGGCCACGGTAACGACTCTGCTCGAATTATATAATAGAATCAACTGGCGATGTACATAGATTATAATGATGATCATTATATAGGTATGTATGCATTAGGTTTATTTTTAATAAATACGCATAATATTAGTTGTCCCTAGAATAGGGTAAAGCCGTGGGCGACTACTAGTTATAACAAAACAACACCAATTAAGAACGAAAACAGCAAAACAGCAGTACTTGACAAAGAAATAAGAATAAGTTGATGTACAAAGAGCAAAATTTCACGCAAGAGACGTTAAATTATTATTTCAACTCCCTAAAATATAAAATATGAACGTTTGAAGTACTCGATGGAAGTAAATACTTCGTGTAGTTTAAAAAAATACGTAGAAAAACTCATTAGTAGGTAGTACTCACCCACGTCAGACGCCCAATTATTTATCGGAAAGAATAGGTCATCTAAATCTCGTGCCACAAAAGTCGTCCCTACATAAAGGAAAGTCTTAAATCGGATCAAAGGCGTCATATTTTAGTAGATTTATATTATGGAGATAATACGCTATTGCGAACTCGGTAATAAAGTAGTACATAGGACAAATAAATAGGACAATACTTTTCAAACCACCCATAGGCTCGCAAAGGACTTGCCTATATCGCCTTTGATTTCGTTAATCACATATTGCTTAGCTCCCTCCAATAAATGTTATGGTATGTGTGGAAAGAGGGATAAAAATCAATGCACATCGACGCGTCCAGAAGCTGTGTATGAACTTGTAGGACTTGTCGATGTAAACACGTAATAAATGGTATGTGTGGAAAGAGGAATAAATATCAATGCACATCGACGCGTCCAGATGTTGTGTATGAACTTGTAGGACACGTCGATGTAAACACGTTGCTATGAACATACATAACCGATGAACCTTGCACGCCCACGCGGACGCAAGATGAACGTTGTGGTGTGATCAGGGCTAAACTCCATATAGGACGCGCGTCCCACGCGAGAATCAACCTAATATTAGACCATTTTCTTCTCTGTACGGTTCAAAATAGGTTTGCACTAAAAAAACTATTCTGATCCTGTAATTAGGTTTTATTCTAGTTGTAGTTCTACTATTTTCGAGTGTTGTAAAGTTTTTCTAGGTATAAATAATATCCTTAACAAATCTGATACAATTACAATCTCAATGAGTGTCGGTTACGGAACAGCACCGTTTTGTTATCTGGATGGGCTATTTATAAAGCTGTTTAATTACCATTCAGTTGTAATATATGCTCTATAATCTATATTGTTACAGCTTATAGCATGCATTTAATCTTATAAGAGTTGCGTATCATAGTTCAAAATGCACCTGTGGTGTTTTTTTACAATGTACCTATATTTTTATAATTATTATGTATGAGGATATAAACTCTTGTACCGCTATGTAAACTTTGCATACCTGAGTGTATTGTTTTTGCAGTGATATAGGCTTACATTTTATTTTGACCATAAACGAAGAGAATTGCCTGTACTTTACAGAATACTGCAGCTAAAAGTAAAACCTTGGATTTAATTATATCCGTCACTTTTTAATTAAAACCCCGTAATTACAGACTTTTTATTTACGGTAATTATACTGTTTTACTGAATGAACTAAAATAAATCATTATCATCATATCAGCCTAAGGATGTCCACTGCTGAACAGCCTCTCCCATTAACTTCTACTTCGAACGGTTCTGGGCCGCTTGTATCCAACGGAGCCCAGCGACTCTACCAGATCGTCCGTCCACCTGGTGGGAGGTAGTCCCTCTCAGTACTTTCCAGTACGTGGTGGCCACTCGAGAATCTTCCTTCCCCATCGGTTATCAGTTCTTCGAGCGATGTGTCCTGCCCATTGCCACTTCAGCTTACTAAATCTACGAGCTATCGGTAATTTTTGTTCTCCTACGAATGTCCTCGTTTCGGACCCTGTCTACTGAAAACAATCATATTACCAAGTGCACATTTAACCAAACCCAAAAATAGTATCCATAACGCAACCACAAACGTCCTCATACACGAAATTATTTACATTTGAAACGTGCCTCGGTTACACTGAATAAATCATACATAGTTGTGGGAAATTACAATTTATATACTTTACGTCTTTGGGGACTCTATCGACGTATTTGGGTTTTTATGAAGTGTTTGTACTTTAAGTACCTTTACTTGACTTGCAAAAAATATTCAAAGACATAGAATTTGTGGTTTTCTACTACGGTAGTATTAATTTATCAGAAAATGTCAATTTATAGGACACTAATTTTCACCGGCATTTCGGAGTGTGTTTTCTCCGAGTTAAAAAGTCTTTTTATTCCAGATCATGATCTACCTGCATGCCAAATTTCATCAAGTTTGGTTGTGCTGTTAAGGCATCAAGAGGTAACAAACAAATAAACAAACTCACTTTCTTTATCATACATATTATTATTAGTGCAATTGTCTTAAAGATGGGTCCGCATGTTATTTCTCCCGGTTACATGTTCCCTCGTTCTCTTTGCCCCTGATTCTGCTTAGATACGATAAATTTAGTATAATGCAGTCAATTGAGAGCAGCTCTTTTTCACTTTACAACTATTATGTGTCACGCCATGAAAAAATTAATTGTTAATAAAAAGAGTTAATACATTCTTGGGAATCGAACGCGGAGTCTCCAGATTCGAGCCAAGTATGTAATCATTGAGTTTACAACTAAATAAACTATTTGTCTCAACATAGCTGTCCTTTGTTTTTGGTCTAAGTACACTCTTCTTTAATCTATAGCCGAGACTGAGTGCTAAGGATTCATTTTGGTCGGCCACTTATTTATGTTTGTGTAAGTACACAAACTGAAGATTGTATTTTGATAATGTTTCATGGAAACATTGGCAATTACTTTTTTATGTTAGAATTGATATAAAAATATAGCATCATATAAATAGAATAGATATTAGAAATAGTAAAAAAGCTAAGATTCTCTTCAGTAGATCTTTTTTTTACCGTGTATAGGCCTATGTTTGACCATGATAAGTGATGATGTGGCCGAAGGTGGTAAGAACACAAAGCCTAGGAGGAACTGGCTCTCAAGTGCAGCTGTCGGAACACACTGATAGGTGCTTGGCGACAGATTTTCAACTTGAGGGTGGTAGCCAGCCAGGTGGGTACTACAAAGTACCATACCACCGTGCTATGATTTCCTCACGATGTTTTCCTTCACCCAAAGCTGAAGTTGATTGTAGGATTCGAACCCGAGGCTATCACCGCCTTCGCCATCGATCTCAGTGAAAGACTTACTTCCGAACCGGGTGTTAACGTTTTGGTAATGACAAGATGGTGGTCGATATATTCATGGCCGAAATGATTTACGGATTTAGTTAATTGGTGAATATTATCATAGGTTAGAACAATTTTAGTATGGGATGTGTCTAACTGCGATTCCAGACGAGTTCCAGTGACTTCAAAATTACTCTGTATAGCTAAATTGCATCTTAAAAGTAAGACCACTCTACGAACGAATTTACGAACTCTAACGAACTGAAACATAAGATTCTGCTAACCCTAAACCCCAAAGCACTACACTGACCAAAGTGATCTTAACCCTTCCGTACCATATGCAAATGAATCTGCAATGCTGCTTTACATACGTTCGCATGGCGGCATCTTTAGTACTTATCGCCTAGGGCACTAAGGTGAATATTCAATGTACGTTCATTGCCTGTACACAGCTGAAGGCAAATCACTCGTATAACGTTACTCCATTCGAGGAAATCAGTTTAGGATGTGCTCTGAATTGTATGTATGGGCCGATTGTTTATTGATTCCCTTATTGTTTACGCAGAGGGGATGTGAATGTTTTGAGGTCTTTTCAATCGTTTATTTTGACCCAGTTCGGTTTTGGTGGGTTAGCGTGTCAACGTAGCGTGTTGTTTTATGGAATCTATGAATTGTGTGTTTATTATTATTGTTTCAAAAAACAAGGAATACCACGTTACTATGAAGATACACCGCTTTATCGCTTTAACGCTTTACCGCTGGCGTAGGAAGATCAATAAATGAATTGGTGTATCAGTTTGTTTTTGTTTTCAAATCACATAATAAAATATGATTTGAAAATCAAAATTGTAAATAAATTTATTTCATTTCATTTCATTTCAAAGAAATTCCCAATGGAGTACAGCATGGGGTTCTTCAAAAAGGGCGTGAAGAGATTTCTTCAGGGTCGGCAACGCGCGAGTGATACCCCTGGTGTTGCAAGCGTCCATAGGCTACGGTAACTGCTTACCATCAGGCGGGCCGTATGCTTGTTTGACACCTAAGTGGTATAAAAAAAAATGTATGTACACGAAAAACATAGCCAATAAGAGGAGGCGAAAATTAATGTCAGGGATTTGCATGGGAAAAATTAAAACTAGTCTAGTTGAGTTACATACTTATATTTTTAGATATAGATAAATGGATATCCTGTTGTAAAAACTGATTTTGGAGCCGATTAACACTTATATTGTATTTACCTGTGAAACGTATAATTATGTGGGCTATTTCATACTATTCACATCACATTTGCTCACATAACAAGTGACAATGTCTATAACATATACTTTTCTAGTTTTATTTGTATGATCGTAATTATTTATAGTAAAATACGAAATCATACATAAGCACAGTTGATATGGGTTGATCTTTGAAAATAACATTGACTCACGATTAATGTCTATGCGTCTCTTTCTCTCGCAAAGTCATATTTCGTTTCCATCCTATATAGGTATAGTTAGCGAAGCGAAATCCTAAGTCTATGATTGGAATAGGCAATGAGATTACAACAATAGGCGGCCTTATTACTAAGAGTATTTTTTACCATTTGATATTATACCTTGGATGAGAAAAAAGCTGTAAAAGTCAGAGGTGTTGTAAAATAAAATGTCAATAATTGTACTTCGACCAACTGTAATGAAATTCACCAAAGCATGAAACCTTAATACAAGCATTAGTTATAATAGCATGTAGCTTACTATGAAAATTTGGTCTTTACAAAGACAAATAGCACATTAATCTATTACACACCGCAAACGAACCAACATTCAGTGATACAGTCAGATGGAGTTACGTCTCCCGGCCCACAATTGTGAAGTTTTAACAAAGGGGGACAAAACGAAGTTGGAGAAACTAAAAGCGCGAATCCTTCCAAAAGTTCAGCATTATCATAATGTTAGAGGCTTGTGCTTACTACAGGGTGGGACTGGTAATGTTTTGTTGGTGTTGATTTTGTAAGATATAGTTTTGGAAGATATGTTTTGAGAGTGATACTAGTCGTTATGAATTTCGTTATTGGCTTTTTAAGCTTGGTCATTTCAATTTAATTACTCTACAAGCCATGCCAGTATAATTATGTGAGATAGAAGCTAAACTAAAGCGTTTGATTATAGTCCTTGTTACAATATGTAAAACGTTAGACTTTTACCTTTTTCCTCATCGGATGGTCGGGTATCCTATGAGAGGAAATCCTCATAGGATACCCGACCGCCCCGGGGGAAGCAGCTAAGTTATGCCAGACTTATACCGGCTAAAACCCCACGGTGGTCGCCATCTGCGCTGTAGAGAGGGGGCTCACCCCTCCAAGCGCGGCGCTTTGATAGCTCGTGCCGGGGGAAGTGTGACACCTCCCCCCAGCACCCTCACTGTGCTATCGCACGATGAGTCATCGTGACCGCGTCGACCCATCGTCCTCCTTTGGGTTGCTTCTGAGCGCACAGAGCCCCCGCTCTGATTGCCCACAACCCCAAAGGCCCCGTTTAGTCGCCTTTTACGACAGGCAGGGGAACAAGCAATTATAACATATAAAACTTTCCCATTTCATCTTGATATTTTACACCCATTACGTTGAAACAAGTTTCACTTTGATGAAAAGAGTTTGCGTCTAATTGTACCCGATCCAATTCATACACATAGGCATATGATTAGGTTTTCGCTTAGCTAAGCAGACCTCCGAAGCGTGGAAATTGTATATTACGATACGTGTGCCTTAAATAGTAATTTTTTGCAAAAATGACTTAAGGTACGAGTACCATTCGTATAATATTTTACAAGCACTGCTATTACAATCATTATACATACTTTGCGAGAGAGAAAGAGACGCATTAAATAATTTTGACGCAAGGCAAGGCAGAAATCGTGTAAGAACCTATAGCGTCCTGAGTACTTTGGTGTGATTTCACATTTTAATTAAAATAATTACGATCGTGCAAATAAAAATAGAAAAGTTTATATCTCTATATATAAAAATGAAATCCTTTTTCCCTAGGTCACGCTATAACTTGAGAAAGATTTTACCGATTTCATCCATCTTTTTTTATGTTTTCTAATAATCTGGAGGTTATAACGGAATAAAAATTTAAGAATTTTGCGTAGACAATTAGGAAAATTAAGAAATAAATAAATAAATATCCTGGAACATTCCACACACACGGTCATCTGATCCAAACTATCCCAAACTAAGCTGAGCTTGTACTATGGAAACCAAATAACTGATATAATACATATACTTCTTTTTGTTTGTAAATACATACTTAATATACATAATTACACCCAGACTCAGGACATACAGACATGTTCATGCACACAAATGCATGTCCTGTGACACACGACCTGCGGCGCGTAAGGTGAATCTTAACCAACTGCGCCAACTGGCCCAGCGTAGGGTAGGATATCCCTCGGGTACGCGGGTGAAACAGCGGGGCGTAACTAGTTATAAGATAATTATGACGTGCATATGCAGAAACAAATAACTCATAATATTATACGCTATGTTACAGCATTAGTTCATTTTAGCACAAATACATTACATTCATTTTCATCGCGTTTTGATCTGTATCTATTTATCTTGGACATTCAAGATCTTTGGTTGGTTATAGATATTATTATCAACAATAATTGGACATATAAGCTGAATCTTGTGGCTAGCTAGCCTGAAAATATGCCTTTATAATGTATATTCTTTATTTACAACAAATATGTACAAAATACAATCTATATATAGAAAATTTCCTCAAGCCTGCCGCTGCTTCCGATTAACGGCAGGGTTCCCTCTTTGGATAGCCAAGCTGACGCGTTGGCGGAAAAAGCTCCCCGCCCGCTGGTCTCCGGAGTTCTCGATCAATTTTGATGACAAGGTGTGAGCAAAACGGCGAGCTTCGGACCCCCACGGTCCCATAGTCTCGACCGCAAAAGGCACAAAAATATAGTTGGGTCCAATCGATGCGTATTTTTTGAATTTTGAATTTTCCGCACTGGCCGCAGCTGCCCCTGCAGCTTTACAAGTCGCCGGTAAGTGAGATGGCGCGAGTGTATCGACACAAATACTCATGTATATTCTAGGCGTTAATGTCAAATTAAATTTATCTCTAGAAATTCTCCTCAAATTTAATACCGAGTGCTTACCCTGTATAAGGTTGAATTCTCGGTTCGCTAGTGACCTTTGTTTGACGATGTCTCCCTATATAATGAGAAAACCATTGTGTCTGGAATCGAGGTTTAGCCGTAATTATTTGTGTGTGACGTATAAATACTTATAACTCAATCTTATATCTCGGGTCTCCTTAGTTATAACTTCACTAGGTACGCTTATTGAGTACTTAGTACACCTACAATAAGATAGAGTTTTCGGTGAAGATTTTTTCTTGACGAAACTATAGCACGGTGGTAGGTAATCATTACCCTCGAGTTGAAAATCAGTTGCCAAGCACTAAAATATGTGTTTTATAGGCATAATGGTGCCGATTCTGTTGTAAATCGCACTAAACTAATTTTAGTCACATCTCATCTCTTTCTTACGAACATGATTAAAAAAGGATAGAATATATTTTAAGTTGCAAATTAATCTTTGCTGTCTTATTTTGCGTGTATTTAGGCGTAACCGCGATAGATGGCGACTAAATTTATATTGAAAACAAGCATTGGACAGGAAAGTTGAAAGTTGCTATGGATACCGGTCCTCTAAAATAAAATAATTATAATTTATTTTAATAAAAATAGAATTCGTTGAGTCTGTCCCATAAGTTTTGGTTTATAATGCTTACAGAAAAATGAAACTTTGATAGAAAAAATACAATTTAATAGAGATAATATAAGAGGAGAAAGTTTAATGTGGATCCATTGACTTGACAGCTGTGTTGAAATCATATTTACAAAATTATTAAGGTTTTCCGCTTCTACAGCCTTCATTAATATAATCAGCCTTAATTCATCATTTGAATAAACACAAGTGCACAAAATATAAATTTGGATGTTCGGATGCTAATTGCACTGCTTGCGCAAAGAAGGTGGCGAAATGCAGCGCGGGGCGCCGGTGGCGTCCTTAGCAATGACCACCGCGCCTGCGGTCTACGGCTACGACGGTGACGTGTCGTGTCAATTCAGTTCTGTGATGTGTGTGCTAATGGCAATTAATTATTTTTGGTGTATATTGTTATTATTTTTGCTTTGGTATGTTAAGTTTAGAATTGTATTATGAATGATGGTGTAAGTGTTTGTAACTCTTTCGCCTTTTCATCGCAGCCTGCAGGACCGTCCTGTATTGACCGAGGGAATGACAAGAGTCTGGTGCAGTGTCCGCATTGTTCCCAGGCGCGCTTCTTTAAGGGTCGGCATGGTCTGAATGTTCACATCGGTAAGACGCACAAATCCCTCACCCAGTGTGTTCAGTCAGATCCTGCCGGCCCTCTTTTGGCTACTCCACCCACTCAAGTACAATCCTGCAGTTCCCAATCCTTTTGGCAATATATTTCGGCTTTAAAATCTTCAATACCAATAGTGAAGCGCATTCCACGTGGTGCTCGGATCGCTGTAGCTCAAAATCTGTCATTAAAAATTCAAAAAGTCTTGAAAGAAAATTCAGAAAGCGCTTGGGAACAACTTTTATTATTCCCCTTTCAAGTCCTACATGCTGACAAATCAAAAAGTTCACTGACTACAACAATAAAAAACAACTGTTACTTATCATCTTATCCAATACCAAACCACAACTCTCCATCGAACAATTCTTTCCCACGCAATAAAGATATATTTAATAAAGTAGAAGATAAAGTTAGCGACGGGGACTTGAAAGGCTGCCCAGCTACTCTTTTCCAACGATGTCATCGCTCCTGATTCGCCAGAAACTTTAGTAGCCCTTATTGACAAACATCCACCTTCTTCAGCTCCTCTTCTCCTTCCATTTTCCAACTCAGATTCTGAATCATTACAGGTATCCGAAAAAGATGTCAGAGCCGCATTGATGTCCTTCAGGAATGGTTCGGCTGGTGGCCTCGACGGCCTCACACCTCAACATATCAAGGATTTAGTGTTTGGGGTCACCGGGGATGCCGGCCGGGCCCTTCTTCAGGACATCACTGCGCTCATCAACTTCATGCTTTTGGGGAAGGTGCATGAACAGATTGCTCCTCTTCTATACGGTGCTAACCTATGTGCTCTTAAAAAAAAAGATGGTGGTATTAGACCGATTGCCGTAGGTTGCACGTATAGAAGGGTAGCATCTAAGGTCTGCTGCAAGCACATCCTCCCGAAGCTCACGGAAATATTCCAACCTTGTCAATTAGGCTTTGGAAGCAAGGGGGGATGTGAGGCGGCCGTTCATGCACTACGTTCATACATCAACCATAATGGAGGAGAGGTGATTTTGAAGGTGGATGTTAAGAATGCCTTTAACTCTGTTGACAGGACCACGCTTTTGACTGAAATTCAAAATTACATTCCTGAAACATTCAATTATCTTTGGCAATGCTATAGTTTTGATTCAAAATTATTGTATAGAAATCATTTGATTAATTCTTGTACTGGCTGTCAACAGGGTGACCCACTCGGTCCGGCCATTTTTAGCCTAGCTATACATCCAGTCATTTCATCACTAAATTCTAAATTAAACATGTGGTACCTAGATGACGGGACCCTCGGAGGAGATGTCGAAACTGTCCTTCAAGATTTGGAAATATTAATCGAAAAATTTCACTCAATAGGTTTGGATCTAAATTTCTCGAAATGTGAACTCTTTATAACAGATGTTGTACTTAATGAAGATCGAGACAATATCATCAGCAAATTTAATAGTCTGGCCCCAAATTTGAAAAGATAAAAGAAAAAATATTGAAAAGGGATTCGCTTCGCCTCCTTGGGGCCCCGATTTTAGAAGATTCATATCCGGCCTTTATTAACGAGGAACGAACAAAATTTGAAGAAACTTCCGACCGGCTTACTAAAATTCATTCTCATGTAGCATTCCATATCATTCGTTTTTGTCTTTTCCTACCAAAATTCATATATACACTTCGCTGTTGCCCGCTTTGGAACTACAATTTTTTGCTTTTAAGTCTTGACGAAACTATGAAAAACATTTTATCCGAAATTCTAAATTGTAATCTTTCGGATAGTTCTTGGTGCCAAGCCTCTCTTCCTACCAGATTTGGATGCTTAGGCATCCGCAAAATTTCCAGTGTTTCCTTACCTGCGTTTCTGTCTTCTGTGCATAGTATAAATGGCCTTTATCGCAAAATTATTGATAATTCCTTAGGTGATGTTCCTATAATGTACATGACAGAGGCCAGAGACGCATGGAAAATGGCCTGCCCGAATGAGGGCTTCCCAAAAAGCCTCCTTTCGCAGAAGCAATGGGACGAGCCTCTTTGCAAAATTGAACAAAAAACATTAATAGACGAATGTGGCGATATTAGAAATCGGGCTCGTCTCCTTGCTACTAGCGAACGTGAGTCGGGCTTCTGGCTACAGGCAACACCTTCGGTCAATATAGGTACTTTACTTGATAATATAAGTTTTTCCATTGCAGTTGGATTGCGTCTGGGCATCTCAAGAACTGAACCCCACATCTGTCATTGCGGTGGCGAGGTAGATCGGTTGGGTCACCACGGTCTATCTTGTCGCCGTAGTGCGGGACGGCTTTCGCGCCACGCCACTCTAAACGATGTCATCCGTCGGGCCCTTACCACCGTCAACGTGCCGGCTATCCTAGAGCCGAACGGTATTTCACGTGACGATGGTAAGAGGCCCGATGGTATGACTTTGATTCCATGGAGTCGTGGGAGGCCGCTGATTTGGGACGCAACATGTGCTGATACCCTGGCGGCCTCTCACCTCCATAATACATCTCGGGTGGCGGGCGCGGCAGCCGAAGCTGCGGAAAGCCTCAAACGGAGGAAATATGTAACTCTTGGAGACGGTTACATATTTCTTCCCTTTGGGGTCGAAACAATGGGTTGCTGGGGTCCAGAGGCGCGTAGTTTAGTTAGGGAGCTGTCCAGACGCCTAATTGATGCTACAGGGGACCAAAGAGCTGGCGCTTACCTCGGGCAACGCATTAGCCTTGCAATTCAACGAGGTAACGTCGCCAGCTTTTTGGGAACCCTGCCTGCAGGCGGCGATTTAAACGCAGTTTTTTATTTATAATTATTTCCTTGTATATATTGCCTTTATAATTTTAATGTAGTTTTAGTTTAGTTTATCATATTATTATTATTAAAGTAAATCAAGTAGTTGAGTTAAAAAAAAGCATTGGACTAATTTCACAGGACTAAATTTCCTATATCCTTTTCATATGTTCTTTGTTAGAAAGAGACATAGTGACATTAAAATTAGTTTAGTTGTGAACAACAGAATCAGGGCCAATGTCAAACAGTTCCTCAGAACACTGTCCGTTGTACAAGCGATAGAATTCACACAAGGAGGCAGCCTCTCTTTAGACTTAGGGCCTCTAAGCTGCTTGTGAGCAAGGGATTATCGACAATTCTAATGGCATGTCTCTGAACCGGGTCAAAAATATTCTGGTAGCAGCAGCTACTGACAGTAAGATCTAAGAAAAAGGGCACACGAAGAAAGAAGTGTTTAAAAAAATATCAAATATTCATAGGATTATTTAGTCTACCGCTTGTAATCCTCAATGGAACAATATTTTAGGCCTCTACTTCTTTACTCTTGAATTTATATTTATTTCTAAGTTTCCACTTAGGCACTCCGCGCTTTCCTTTCATTCTTTTGTCTGAGTCAAATCTTTTTTTCTTGAGTCTAGTCAAGATTGTTTTTGAAAACTATACAACAATCCTGACATTTATTTTAAGACGAAAGAAATATCAAGATACGAACATTTTTATTTCTTCAATTTATCTGCAATATGGATAAAAAAATCAAATTAATCCGTCAGTTAGATTATCGAATAATACACGTATTTTTTGCTTTACCAAATCATTGAAAATTGACAAAGATAACGCGTCAAAGTTCGGGAGTCGAGCTCGTGACAGCACTTTAGAGTAAAAACTGTAACATAACGCGACGTCACTTCAACACACGATATCTTCGTATTTCTTTTTAAATTGACAAAATCTCGTCAACGAGCTCGGCCACCATGGGCTTTCGTGCTCTCTAAGTGCTGGTCGAAAATCACGACAGTCGGTATTGCGCGGGGCGATGGCAAGAGACCGGATGGTATGTCTTTGATCCCTTGGAGTGTCGGCAAGTCACTGGTGTGGGATGCCACACGATACACTCGCGCCATCTCACTTACCGGCGACTTGTAAAGCTGCAGGGGCAGCTGCGGCCAGTGAATATTCTGGGAACCCTGCCGCTAATTGGAAGCAGCGGCAGGCTTGAGGAAATTTTCTATATATAGATTGTATTTTGTACATATTTGTTGTAAATAAAGATATATTCTCCAATTGACAAAATAAAAAAAAAACTACGTGGCTAATATTTTTTGATAATGTAAATAACAGACTTAATAGAACTTTTCAGTCATCTAGCCTATTGAGACTAGTCAGGGACTATAGCATGACCGCTGTTCCAGTGCCACGTCTTAACGCAGGCAAATGTGATAGCATGAGTTCAAGATCAATATTTTACGGAATTTCTTACTCTATTGGTCTGAATTAAATAATAAATTCTTTATCAATCAGAAAAACGAATAACACAATTTTGCTGAAACTTGCGTCAAATCTCACGTCAAGTCTCTATGTATAAACAAAGATCCCGCACCGCGCACTGACACCTTATGTCGGAGTGTTTATCTGTATATATAATTAATCTATATTATGAGTGTAACGTTCTTTTAAATTTTGTCAAATGATTCGATTTCACCCTGTAGTATTTGAGCTGTTGTAGTCAATTTTTTTTTTTTTTTTTTTTATACTACTTAGGTAGCAAACAAGCATACGGCCCGCCTGATGGTAAGCGGTTACCGCAGCCTATGGACGCTTGCATCACCAGGGGTGTTACTCGCGCGTTGCCGACCCTGCAGAAATCTCTTCACACCCTTTTTGAAGAACCCCATGCTGTACTCCATTGGGAAAACCACGGCAGGGAGCTCATTCCACAATCTGAGCGTCCGCGGAAGGAAGCTCCTTTGAGACCGCACAGTTATTATATCTGTAGTAGAATTTTATTAGACCAGGCGACAGATCTTTGAAGTCGATTCTTATACACAACTTTTCAACTTTTCTCGTTTAAAATCAAAGCAATATTAGATATTAGGCTATATTGGGCAATTTCCAAGGAGCAATCAGATCAGTTTTATATAACTTTGATTAATTTTGCGGTCGCAGTTCGTTTATCTTATTTCGTTGTTTAACTTTTGGACCAACTTTATCCCTATTTATCGAAAGGCCTCAAATACGGTCAATGAAACTTATGATTAATTTTGATGAAGGATGAAGATATTTTAACCAATAAAGCTTCATGTAAAGTATTTACAAGTTTAATAGAAACCATAGTAATTACACTTTTTAACCGACGAAAATACGGAGGTAGTAATATTTTTTCTTATATATCATCACACGTAACTTTTTACAGAGTAGTCCGATTTTGATAATTATTTTTTTATTGGATAGGGTATACCTCTAAGACCATGTAAATGAAATACCATGTGAATAAAACTAACATATAAAATTGAAAAAACCCCTACCCTAAGAGTGGGAAATTAGGGATGATTTATTGTTCACTCACAGATTTTAATGCCGAGTTGTATGTTACAAAATAATAATAAAAAATTAAGCATCTAGTAATTAGTAGTTTATAGCCACAAAAAATATTAAATAAAAACTTTGTAACAAAAACTGTAACCGCCGGAAATACTGAAAGGCAAAAAATATTAAACATTTCAAATAACGGAAAAGACAAAAACAAGCTCTTCAATCTTAAGAAATTTGAATATAACTCAGAATTTTCAGTCGAGAATAAACAAATATTACAAAAAAAAATACATATGTAGGTTATTGGTTTTTCTCTTTTCAGTTTTTTGTTATTCAGTTTTTTCGGTGGTTTAATTTTTTTATTATTTGAGTGAACTGTTGTAAAAATCTTTAAGATTTAATTTAATATTAAATTAAGATTTTGGTTGAGCTTTACATATATAGGATTAAATTTAACCGACTGCGGATAATCCTGTGTAATTAACCTAAAAAGAAAAATATCAATCCATCTTTTTTATAGGTCTTTAAAATTTGTAAGCCTTTATCAAACACGGTGACCTTATTCTTAATTATTGGTTCAACTTATAACAAAATGCCTAAAGAGTTCGGTATTTATGAACTTTGTGCCCTTTATAAAGTTAATTAAGTTTTTAATTAGGTTTAGGCTCTGTTTAATGAATCTGTAGATATTGTATTTTCTTTTATCTCCTAAATTATTGGGAAAGTATTTTGTGTATGACCCAATTAAAAATATATCGCCTCCACTAAATAGCTATATTGCTCGAGATATTAAATATTTGCAAATACAATTTCATTTCATTTCATTTCATTTCATTTCATTTGTTTCTTTTTGTAGTTAAGCTTTATTCACGTCGATATATGGACCAAAATGCAAAATGTGTAATGAACGTGGCGTGGCTTGGATCGAAAAAATATTCGATTTTACATACGCTTCGCTTCGGGCGTGTGACTCATGGCACTTAGATTATTTTTGTCTTTTTATCTCATAGGAGATACAAACTTTTTGTTGGTTTTTGTGGTTTTATATATCTCATCTAAATAAATAAACTCAAGCTTTATAAACCTCGTGAAGTCTGCGGTCCGTCCTGTAGGTACTAAAATTCCACTTGTTCAAAACACACAAAAAATTTCTAATATAGTCAAATTGTCCAAAGCTCACTGAGTTTCTTGCCTGTTCTTCTCAGTTGGAGGTCGAATTCCGAACTGGTGGTAACTTCAGCTTTGACTTTCATAAGTGCCTACTCTAACTAACCATGGACCCCATGGGCCTAAAATACAGACTATAAAAAACCATAGCCTGTGATAGGGTTAGCTATTCACGAATTAAGGTGACCATGAGGTACCCGGGGCGCGGACTGACTACGATTTTGACAGGACTCGTTCTTCACTGGAATAGGGTTGAAAATGGTAAATCATAAATGTGTCGACTCTATGAAATGGACTGTTATTAACGGGTTTTCTTTAGATTATACAGAATATACGCATTAAATTGAATAAGTGTCCGGTTAACATTCTAATATAATTCTGTATCTTATATATTCTTAAAAATAAAATTGTTGTCATCGCTGAAAATACGGAGAATTTCGACGCGAAAGATTTTTTTAGACGTAACTTAGGATTTTTTTATTGGGAATATCAAAGCACTTTTTAATATTCTATTCGGTTAACATTTTTCTCAAAACCCTCTTCTATCCACAGTATTTTTTTGTGTTAGGTATTTCATTGCGTTACGTCATACTCGACTCTCAAAGAAACCCATTTTTGAGATTTGAGCTTAGACCCGGCCTTAAATGTTATTTTACGTAACTAAATGTAATATACTAGGAGGTGACGACAAAAATGGTAACGATAAGGTAAATGGGTGAACTCTGGTTCATCGGATAGAGGATACCTCTCTGATGCCATATAAGTCGGTCTGCCTGCACCAAGTGGTTGCGTTGTCTAGATATGGCGCCTGAAAAACTGTTTATCGTGACCAAAAAAAAACGATAAGGTAAATGGCTGAACTCGACGTAGAAAGTAAGCACTAGCTGTACTGATGTCAATTTAAAAAAAACTGACCAAATATTCGGTTGCGTTATCTAGATATGGCGGCTGAAAAACTGTTTATCGTGACCGAAAAAAAATGATAAGGTAAATGGCTGAGCTCGATGAATCATGGAAGTATTAGCAAATACTAGCTTAGTAATAAAAAAACTGACAAAAATTTTGGTTGCGTTTCGTAGTTATAAGCAATCTACGTAACAGTTATCAGTATGGATAATTTGAGTGTTTCACGGTTTTCTCGGAATTTGCATTGTCAAAAATATGAAAATGATATCGGTGAGGGAGGGGGGCGCCCTCCTTAATACCTCCCGCCGCCCCGCCAGCAGTGAGCGGTTATATTCATCTTCTTTTATAGTTTGAGTATTATATGAAATAAATGCTTAGTTGTCTGGTAGGCATGAACCTATAGTGATGTTGTTGGCGGCAACACGCCAACAATTATTTTCCATCTACCGTACGCAAAAAATAACTGCTGTTTGGAATTTTGAAATCAATATATTAGTTATTTAAGACATTAAAGTTAGTTGCAAAAATTTTATTCGGACTTTCCCATAATATTTATGAATTTAGATTTTTATTGTAACGTGTCGATAGTTTTACAATTATTATAGAATCAACAATTTACTTTAATTTATTGACTGGCGAAAGACTACTGGGAGTTTATCAACAGGCATTGCTCCATATGTTCCATACATATCTTGCGCGTAATATGCTGATCCAATTCTACTTTTGAAGGTGGCATTGAAGAAGCATCAAAATTCATAAAATTCATTCATTCTTGTAAAATTTCTCATTTTTTTTTATTAGGTTTGTTTATTTTTTTAAAGCATCTTATGGCGATCTTCGTTGACATAGTTTTGCAGCCATACATGTCGCAAACAATCGGATTGCCAAGGCCCGAGCAACTTTCGTGCATTTGCGCCCCTTATGGCAGTCTCGGAAGCTGACCCTGAGTTAAGCTCAAGATATTCGGGTCCAATGTGAAGTCTGTACTTCTTCTGTACGGGTGTGAATCATGGAAAGTAACCAAGGCCATCTGGCACCAGCTCCAGGTTTTTGTCAACCGATGCTTTCGCCAAATTCTCGTTATCCACTGGCCCGAGAAAATCTAGAACGTAGAGCTCCGAGAACGCAGTCACAAAACACCGATCGACCAACAGATCAAGCGTCGCAAATGGAACTGGATTGGCCACACTTTCCGAAGGGACCCCGACCATATACCCAAACAGGCAATGGACTCTTTGTTTTTAGCAAGAATATTATATAATATAAATATTAAGGTGTGCTCGGTATATTAGGCACTGTAGGTAGAATTTCTTCAACTGTGTAACTGGTAATCAATTATGTGTATCTGGTACTGCGTTTTTCTTAGTAAACTTATGAAATAAAGTGGACGTACTTTTAACTGCTGTAAACTTTTTATAACATGATAAATGATAACTACAATGACAATCTATGTTATTTGGTAATTATATGTTTGCGTACTTCAGATACGATTACCTCGAATTTTTAACACTTTTTTAATGCGCTCGTGGTGTAGCATGATTAGCCGTTTTTAATCGATCGGCTACCACCGTCGTGGTTAGTACCTAGGTGGGCCTAGTGGTATTTCGAATCGAGCGTTTATGTGCTTCGGAAGGCACGTCAAGCCATTGGTCCCGGTTATAACATAATTATGATAGTCGTTAAGCTAGTAGGATGCCTCCTAGGCGGCTTGAAAAATTCCAACAGTAGTTTGACCACTAGCCTACCTCCACCAATTCGCAGTAGGCATGCGTAGTGGAGTATTGTCCAGTCCCTTTCACCCTCATTTGTGAAAGGAGGGTCAGCAGTGGGATAGGCTGATGATGATGATGATTTTTTTAAAGAGTTCTCATTAAACAACACAACTTTTTCATTTTTACACTATATTCACTAATGTGGTACATTAATTCTGACATATATCACATATAATAAAACACTTTTGTCAACTCGTGAACAGCGCGAGTAAGCATTGCCTGAACTTGCTTGTAAGCTCGTGCAGGTAACTAGTGCAAAATATCTTTCACAACAATGTTATAATCTTATACTTTGTTTTTATGTTGACTCGTGAATGCCGCTCAGTGCAGGCGGAGTAGCGGGGGGTATAAAGGGAGGGGGTGGCACTAATAACATTTTCATATTTTGACAATGTAAATTCCGCGAAACCGTAAAACACTAAAATTATCCATATTGATAATTATTACGTAGATCGCTTATAACTACGAAACGCAACCAAAATTTTTGTCAGTTTTTTTATTACTAAGCTAGTATGCACTAATACTTCCATGATTCATCGAGCTCAGCCATTTACCTTATCATTTTTTTTCGGTCACGATAAACAGTTTTTCAGCCGCCATATCTAGATAACGCAACCGAATATTTGGTCAGTTTTTTTTAAATTGACATCAGTGCAACTAGTACTTACTTTCTACGTCGAGCTCAGCCATTTACCTTATCATTTTTTTTCGGTAACGATAAACCGTTTTTCAGGCGCCATATCTAGATAACGCAACCAATTGGCGCAGGCAGACCGACTTATTTGGCATCAGAGAGGTATCCTCTATCCGATGAACCCGATTTCATCCATTTACCTTATCGTTACCATTTCTGTCGTGGCCTCCTAGTCTATAAGTGCCTACTCTACATAATAATAAAGTCGTACGTATACGTAGCTTGAAACAACGACCATTGTAAAAGGCTTTATACAAAGATATGCCCGTCCATTAGTCCGTTACTAACGGAAACAGTAAAAGCGAAATGGAAAAAAAAATAAAGCGCATTTTACGCTTAACTTGAGTGGCGAGATCGATTTTCGGAGCTTCGTACAAAAAGAATTGAAAAATGACTTTTGTGCGCTGCAAGCTGGTGTTAGCGCAGCCGATAATTGTCGAATACTTCACGATGTGTTGTGTTCTTTGTGTAATTTTGCATTCAAATTGGTAACTTTTGAATAAGAATTGAAAATATCACAGATATAGATATAGTTAGATAACGCAAGTATCAAGATTTGTATGAAAACCAAGCGTAGCATTTTTTTACTACCTACTATTTATTACACAAGCACTATTTAGTGACGAAAAACCAACTGCACAAACGTGCCATTTTTGACTACATACTATTACGTCATAAACACTATTTAGTGATGGAAAAAACCAAACCAATTCAAGTACACCGATGCAATGTGGGTACTATAGTGGCCACGTTAAGTATTTTATGCTTAAGTCGGCACTAATCTGGCACGCGAAGTAGGTGCTCTTGTGTTATCTAACTAAATCTATCTGTGTAAAATATACTAAAATTATTGGCAAATTTTATGTAATTGTACTAATATCATTTCAAAAAGTATAACGATGCTTTAATTAAAAATGTATGTCGTATATCGGTTCGTACTGACTATAATATTATAGAGTAACTTAAGCTGAAAGGTTCAAATACTTAGTATAAGACTTAACTTAAACATTGAACATCATATTAGTTAAATGGTCACGTAACAAAATTACCTTTAATGACCTAAAGTGAATTAACTACTCACCCCCTTACTCATAAAGCGCTATTTAACTAATATACTGTTTAAATGGTCACGTAAATAATGCCACATTATTTGACAATGACAATAGAGTGACGTTATTTACGTGACCCTTTAAACAGTAGCGGCCTTACTCATAAACGCTATTAAACTAAATATACTGAATAAATGGTCAAATAAATAACGTCACCTTGCTGTCATTGTCAAACAATTTGACGTTATTTAGGTGACCACTTAATCAGATAACGTTTTATGAGTAAGTGTGTGAGTAGAGTAGTTGATTCACTTTAGATCATCGGAAACATGTCGGAAACGAATCAACTCTCAATCGTTTATTTAAGAAATATATCAAGTTACATGAATAAAGCAAGAATGTAAAAACACTCATCCAGTATAAGAAATAAGGTCACATTTTTATTAAGAACTCATTGCTGGCAAAAATAACATAGGTCAATTTGTTCCAAGTTCTCTTAAAATAACTTAATGAAGAAGTTGCTATTGGATACCAGCCAATAGTAAACAAGTGTTAAGTGTCTTTTACTACGAAAAACAATTAGCTAAATAGCAGTGCGATAGAAAAAATTGATTCGGAGTTGCTGTGAAAATAAATAACAAATTGAAAGTAGAACCACGAAAAAGAAAGGTCATAAAAAAATCTGTAAAAATATGCCAAATTTGTCCCTCTTAGGGCATTAACCTCTCCTCTCTCTTTCGATTCACTTCGTAACAATACGTTTAAATCAGTCCTTCAGAAATAATATATTTTGTCCTATCAAACACGACGTTATCTTATGTTTTGTGAAATCAAGTTCGCTACTGTTTTGACCCGAATTTCAACATGGCTCAGACATACACTGCCTATGATAAACTAACTAGACAAGTGAACAGAATAGCATAGACTGAATTTATGGAAAAGGCGCTATAGCTCAGTGGTAGTGACGTCGAATACCGAGATGAAGGTCCCGGGTTCGAATCCTACAATGAGCTTGAGCGGTGAAGGAAAACATCGTGAGGAAACCATAGCACGGTGGTAGGGTACTTTGTAGTACCCGCCTGGCTGGCTACCACCCTCAAGTTGAAAATCTGTCGCCAAGCACCTTTCGGTGTGTTCCGATAGCTGCACTTGAGAGCCAGTTCCTTCTAGGCTTTGTGTGCTTACCACCTTCGGCTGCATCATCACTTACCATGGAGAGATTGCGGTCCATAAACAATAAAAAAATAAAATAAAAAAAAAACTTTTCTAATACCATCCTGCTTTTTACTTGAGAGCCTGTTCCCGACTTTCCATGGTGTGATTATGTTTAACAAAATCCTTTTTATGGTAACCATCGATGGTAACAAATCATTCCACCATAATCTTTAGAATGATATGCCATATAACAGGTTTAAGTTTGTCGCAACATAAGATGTAGAGAAATGAAAATGCAGAATTTCATTCCAAATACCATCCATGTTTAATTTCTTAGGCGAAAAGAATAATTAATCGAATTACAACTCAAAGCCAGATTAGCTTTGTAAGCAAGTGATAGAAACCTCCCGGACAATATTTATGAGGACGGGAAATTAAAATGTCCATATTTTTATTAAACTCTCCTAAAGGTGGAATCCACAATGCGTGGGTTTACGGACGCATGCGCCATTTACAACGTATTAATATTATAAGTCTTAATAGGACTGGGTGTTACTAACATCAAAAGATTGAAATAGCTGGAACCGAGTTTGTCAAATCAAAGACGCCCACGGATCATTGAAAATAGTAAGTCAGTTTACATTTGCTTGGGAAATAAGCATAATGCCCGAAAATCAACAATCTCAATAAACAAAGAAAATTTGATTTATTTATAACTATCTATCCCCCGAGGTTTCACCCGCGTTCCCGGGATGTCCTATGTCCTTCTCCATACCATAGGCTATCTGCATGCCAAATTTCATGACGATCCGTTGAGTAGTTGAGGCCGAACAAACAAAGAAACTCACATTCACATTTATAATAATTAGGATTTCCGTACCGTTTCAACCAAGTTCCCAGGATAAAAAAGAAATAAAGAAACTTCTTCATTTACATTAACCCCCTTTATTCATAATAAAGTTATCAAACGTTGATTAGCTAAAATTCCGAAGTCTTTATCTGACAGGTGACATTTGGTGATCGAAAGAGTGAGACGGGGCACACTATTACACTGATTTAGTTTAAAAGCGATTATGAATAAGGGGGTAAGTTTAAATAGTGCAGAAGAAGTCTGTTACCAAGAGTTTTGAGTTACCTCGGCCAAGGTACGAATCCTATAATAAACTTGAGCTTTTTTAAAGCAAAATATCGTGTAGAACCATAGAGTATGAATATAAATAGAGGGATAACGTTAACAAAATTATCTTGTGTGAATCGTGAGCAGTTTGCATTTAGGTGCATTCATAGCTTTCGGTGTGTTCCGACAGCTGCACTTGAGAGCCAGCTCCGTCTAGGGTTTTGTGTGCTTACCACCTTCAGCCGCATCATCACTTACCATGGTGAGATTGCGGTCAAACACAGGATTATAAACAGTAAAAAAAAATAGCACAGATCTCGAATATAGATACATTATATCGTACACTACTGAGTTCCTTGTAATTTTTTCTCGGTAAAAGTATCGATAAAAACGAGAAACTGGTATTCATTATAACTATTTAGTCGTTCAAACTATGAACGTGCAGTTCGTTTTAAGGCGGCATTGCACATACCCGTGCTCACGGCATATTCTCTAGTACAGTAACTCTATTCATATTATATATCTATGTGTAAATGTAATCGTCTGGGAAGCTACTCTACTATCCAGGTCTATCTAAATATAAATAAAAACTTATTTATTTAAAGTGAATACAGTTTTAATACAGCCCTGTAAACCACTTAATCTGAATTTTACCCTCTAGTGAAATCTGATTATTCACTGGACGTTTGGATGCAAGCGAATTAATGTCGGATGCCCTGATCGGATGTTTCCGGTTTGATAGAGGTTTCGGTCGATTGGAACCCAAATTGGTTCTGAAACCTACTGTATTTTATATACATTTGATTCGTATTTAAACACTATTATAGAATGTTAGGAATCTTACTATTTTTCTATCTAGACCGGTACTTTTGCTTAAGTTTTTTGAGTTTAATGGACCCATACTAATATGGATCATACATGAATATATAATAGACAAAACTGTTGGGAATAAATCTTCAACAACCTGATCCAGAACATAATATGGAATGAGCAGATTTCATCCCCATACGTTGATGTTTGAGTTCAAGTGTATTACGAACCGGCTGGTAGAATAAATTAGGAACGTTCGTAAGTGCCTAAATATATATGTGTATTAGGGCCTAAAATGAATAAAGATTTTAGAATTTGAAAACTGAATGGATTTTCATAAAATTTCAACAAGTAAATATAGGATTGGGGCATTTTATAGAAAATTTATGAAGTCAAAAAACTGCGGTCCAAAACTTACTTGTAAATAAATCAACAAAATTATTGTGCAAAAATATTGAAATTAAAGTAAAAATGAAATTACAAATTTACCATCACGCACGCAGGTATTGAATCCAGTATGGCGCCTAAAAATGTTTTATTCACCGTCGGTAAAATAAAAATGGCGATTCATCTCATATTTTATGGCGTCTTAAACTTTTGTTGCTGCCATTTCTTACTTTATACCTGATTTGAGATTGTCAGAGTATCTTCGCGGTTTAATTTTACCATCATTTATTTTTTTTCACCGTAGAGTAAGAATATTTATAGAGTGATAGCGTTAACAACATTACCTGATGCGAAACGTGAGCAGTTTGATTCATAGAAAAAAAATCGAAATGAGTTCCTTCTCATATGTTCTTCGTAAAAGTATCGATAAAAAACGAGTGATTCATTAATATGTATTTAGTTCAAACCTTAAATGCACAGTTCATTTTACGGCAGTGTTGATCATACCCGTGTCACGGCACATACTCTAGTACAGTCGCTCTATTAATATTCTATCTCTATGGGTTTTTTTTGGGATTTAATAATAATAATAATAGTTTATTGACATAATAACCGAAAAAAAGTTTTACTAAAAAAAAACAGGAAAACGATTTTTGTAGGTTACAAGTTTCCCTTGCGGTTTCACCTGCTTCCGAGGGATCTTATGTTTTTCCGGGATAAAAATTATAACCACAGATCAATTTAAGTGCCAAGATTCATCCAAATTTGTTCAGCCGTAAGCCACAGTGTAAATAAAAATCAAATTCAATCACTCGAATCGAAGCCTAAAGAAACACAAAAAATGCAAATCTCCAGAAGTGAAAGCTAGCATAAACCAAATATAAATTCATAGCATTTATGTAGCATATTAGAGCTGAAACCAAATTATGGATAATTAACTTCCCGGATCCATTAGCGTAACGAACATCTTGATAATGAGCTGAAAATTTCTAAAAGTGATATTTAATGAAAACTAAATCAACATAGAAGTCCTCGTGGTGTAGCATGATTAGCCGTTCTTAATCGATCGGAAAAGTTAAGCTACGCTTGTCGTGGTCGGTACCTGGATGGGTGACCGCCTAGTGGTATTTCAAATCGAGCATTTCCGTGCTTCGGAAGGCACGTAAAGCCGTTGGTCCCGGTTATCACTTAAATGTGATAGTCGTTAAGCTAGTTGGATGCCTCCTAGGCGGCTTGAAAAATTCCAACAGTAGGTTGACCACTAGCCTACCTCCACCGATCCACAGTGGGCACGCGTGGTGGAGTATTGCCCATTCCCTTTCACCTTCATTTGTGAAAGGAGGCCTGTGCTCAGCAGTGGGACAATATAGGCTGATGATGATGATGATGATGAAATCAACATGGTATTGGTGATGATTCTGTTGTTTGCAACTAAACTAATCTAGTCCCAATATGTCTCTTTTTACCCGACTGACCCGGAAAGAGGGTTATGTTTTTCGAGTGTATGTATGTATGTATGTCTATTTCTTTGTGCCGCTCTGCAGCCTAAACGGCTTGATGGATTTAAGCATATGAAGTGTCGTTAGATTCGTCTTGACTGGGGGAGTGTCATAGGGTATATTATTTTTATATGGCGCCTAAGAATTAAAAAAAAACGGGGGGGTATTAAAAATAAAAGTTTCGTTATTATAACAATATGGGTATCAAATGAAAGCTTGTAAATATACCATTCCATATATAACTTGAATTTTATAAGGTATTGCAGTCGGGGATAAACAAATATTACAAAAAAATACATACTTAGGTTATTGATTGTCTCCGATTGCAATACCTTATAAAATTCAAGTTATAGTACGAGTGTAATAATAGATTATAATTTAGAATATGGTATTTAATAAAATAGGTATTGTTCATAACATAATAAAAGATTAGAAATCCTCAGCTGTTTCCCCGTTAGTTTCTTAGAGTAATTTGTATTTGTTTGTCTTTTGTTAGTATATTGTCCTAACATCCTTTCCCACGGATAGTATCCCGCCTGGTTGCATGTGCAGCTATAAAATAAACTGCACAGCCATTAATATTATTTGAGCCCTTTCTGTCTAAATGTCTTAATAACCAATTGTTAAAGTATTTGCTTGGCTAAATTGCATAGCCCTTTGTTTGTAATGCATTGTTTATCGTAAGTTTCTCTTCCTATTGTGTATGGATTGTTTTAAATGTGTTAAGTTAAGAATAAGTTTGTTATAGAATAAAGGCTCGCTTTGGAGAGGGGATTTCGTTAGATAAATACACCCCGCATCACGGGAGCGCGTCAGTTCGCAGTTCGCACGAGTCTCGTAAGTCTCGCAGTCTCACCGTAGTAATAGATATCGACGCGTCTTGTATATAGTATAGTTGTAGTCTTAACGAAGTCCTACCTCCTAGCCACTGATTTACCCTATATTAAATAGTATTTCATTTCGTTGTTCCCTGAATCCGGTACTCTTGATTTATTGGTTAACGGTAACGATTTGTGAAGGTAATCTGCAGCGATTCATTGAATTAGTGTATTGTGGAGCTGCAGCTTAGCTCCGTTGATTGTTCATCATAGATTGGTGAATTACCATTTGCCATTTCTGTGCTGAACAATACTTCCTTCAATGATATGCTATTGACCAGCCCGAATCTATTGAAGTCACTACCTGGCATGTTACTGGTAGCGATGGCGGCCGATACAAAGGGTTTGTTTTTGAGAGATGAAGCGCATGCGGTCGACCGAGAAGTATCACAGTCTATACGGCGGGAGAACCCGACGGACAAACAAATGAAAATGAAAGTGGCTCCTGTTTTGCTTGGAGCCACATCTGGTCCGTGTACCGCTATGCATGATATTGTTAACTGTAAGACGAAGCGTAAACGTCATAAATATCCGTCCGCAGCTAAATCGATTGTGCATCACCATTACAGGGATGACTACCTGGCAAGTTTTAATTTGATCGCGGAAAAAAAAGATTTAATCAAACAGGTAGTGCCGGTGCATGAATGCGGTAATTTAGACTCACAGTTACGAACAACAAAAGAGACCGCTGCGTTAAATGGCATGCCTGCCGTGTATACAACACCGTTAGATAACAAGCATGGGGTACTGCATGCGGTGAGGTTGCTGGATGACCCGCTCGGCCTCGTGACGCCGGTGAGTACACAGGTTGATCATAGAGTACAATATGCCCGGCGACACGGGCTCGGGTGGGATAAGCAGCCTATCCTAGAACTATATAAAGAGCGGCTTTCACGTCTCGAGAACATGGCCGAGCTTGAAATACCGCGCTGCTACCCCGAATACGCAGTCGCCGCGGATGTTAAGGTAAGCACTTCTGTGAATGATAACAAAATGTCATTCGTGGCGGCAGTGTATTTTAGATCCGTGGGAAGCTCAGGTGTCAGCGTGGTGTCGATAGCCACGAAGGAAAAGGTCACTTCGGTGAAAATTACATCGTTATCGCAACTTGAGTTGCTGGCCGCTGTGTTAGGTGTAAGATTTGCTTGCACGGTAGATGAGTCGCACGATCTGATTGTTGCATGTTGCTCTTACAGGGCTAACTCTGAGATGGTATTGATATGGCTGAGAGCCAACACTAGGACTTTCAAACCATTTGTGGCTCACCGAATGGCCGAGATTGAGATCGCGTTATTCAAACGTAGACGTACAGTTTTTACATTGAATGCCGCTGACGACGCCACCCGGCGGAAGCCACCGGAATACAGATGGTTTGAAGGTCCTGTATTTTTGCATAAAGCCAAACATAAATGGCCGGAGAAGGTAAAGATCAGTTTGTTGTCGAGCATTGGCAAAGAACGATCCAACGCGGCAGCGATAGCCACGCCGTCCAGCGTGCGTACGATGAAACTCGGAATGCCGCGTGTGGAAGGTTTCTCGTTTTGCTTACGGCATGTAGTGACCACAGTTCGGCCGTCACTGTTAATTAAATTATGTAAACGAAAATGTAAGTCCACCGTCAGAGAGGGAAAAGATAAGGACGATGACCCCACGTGGCAAACGCTGGGTCAAACTACTGCCACAATTTGTGATTGTTTGATGTGGCAGTCTCTGGCGGCGGACGCGGACAATATTGATATGAATTTGTGTTTGTTATTAGTAGTTATCAATTTATGTGTCAGCTCAACACAGGAAACTTGTTTTGCCGTCGAGCTGAATGAGCTTGGCGGAGGAGAGGCGCCGGGCGATCAGAACCGACCGCTGCAGCCCGTCGTGGAACGTGACGGGTGCAGTGTTCTCCACCTCAAACCGCGTGTGCTCGCCGGGGCCAGTCTCATTGCTGGCCAGCGCACGCCTACGGTCCATGCATGCAGGGACCATGCCTACGTCCGGCTTGATGCCGACTGGGCCCACAGACTGCTCCACCATGCCGGTGTCGAGACAGTCAGAATCAATGTGTGCCAGCGCTGCTGGGTCGTGTGCTTACGACCTCCTGTGCACACCGCCATCACTCGATGTCAGGCCTGCCATCTCCGCTGCTCTGGGCCTGCCGAACCGCCGATCGGTTACCAACTCACCGATCGCCATGCTCATCACCAGTGCCTACTTAGCTATGTAGACCTGGACTACTACGGACCGCTCCCGATGACCGTGAGCCGCCGGCATTACAAGCGTTATGTAGCGCTAGTCACGTGTTTGCCGGCCCTAGCCTTGTATTCGGAGGCGGCTGCCTCCCTGTTGGCCAGCTCTGCCGACTGCGCTCTACGCCGCTCTCATGACAGCGTGTCGGGGCGCGCCATTATCGTTGAGCGGGCGTCCAAGGTGCCGCTGCCAGGAACCATTAACGGCGCCAATATCTGTGACCAGTCCCAGCTGTGGGCTGCGCTGGCAAACCACTTCTGGTCACACTGGAAGCGCGACTGCTGCAGCACCGGTGGGAGCCCCGCGAGTGCAGCATAGATCTACGTGTTGCCTCGATGTTGATCTACGGCGAGAACATGTGACCCCCGAAGATAGTGATACGAGTATTCTCCAACAAAGATAGTGTTATTGTAATGTGAATTTTGATTGTGTAATTGACGATGTGATGAGATACCCCACAGAAGCTAATGGTCCTCCTCGACATAGTCGCTCACCCCGTAGTTATAGTACAGTAAGCTGTACGGCGGGAGTATGTTCGCGACAGAATGATTGTTTAGAATTATTTAAATTAAGATTTGTAATCATAGATTATAATTTAGAATATGGTATTTAATAAAATAGGTATTGTTCATAACATAATAAAAGATTAGAAATCCTCAGCTGTTTCCCCGTTAGTTTCTTAGAGTAATTTGTATTTGTTTGTCTTTTGTTAGTATATTGTCCTAACATCCTTTCCCACGGATAGTATCCCGCCTGGTTGCATGTGCAGCTATAAAATAAACTGCACAGCCATTAATATTATTTGAGTCCTTTCTGTCTAAATGTCTTAATAACCAATTGTTAAAGTATTTGCTTGGCTAAATTGCATAGCCCTTTGTTTGTAATGCATTATTTATCGTAAGTTTCTCTTCCTATTGTGTATGGATTGTGTTAAATGTGTTAAGTTAAGAATAAGTTTGTTATAGAATAAAGGCTCGCTTTGGAGAGGGGATTTCGTTAGATAAATACACCCCGCATCACGGGAGCGCGTCAGTTCGCACGAGTTCGCACGAGTCTCGTAAGTCTCGCAGTCTCACCGTAATAGATATCGACGCGTCTTGTATATAGTATAGTTGTAGTCTTAACGAAGTCCTGCCTCCTAGCCACTGATTTTACCCTATATTAAATAGTATTTCGTTTCGTTGTTCCCTGAATCCGGTACTCTTGATTTATTGGTTAACGGTAACGATTTGTGAAGGTAATCTGCAGCGATTCATTGAATTAGTGTATTGTGGAGCTGCAGCTTAGCTCCGTTGATTGTTCATCATAGATTGGTGAATTACCATTTGCCATTTCTGTGCTGAACACTCGTAAAATTCTATAGATTTAAGAGCTTGTTTTTCTCTTTTCAGTTAATTTATGTTTTACGCAGTCGGGTTTGTAACAAAGAACATAAGGAAAGGATGTAAGAAATGTATTCCTGTCAAATTAGTCCAATGCTTGTTTTCAATATAAATTTAGTTGCCATCTATCGCAGTTACGTCTACGCATAGTAGTTAATTCACATCACATCTCTTTCTTACAAACATTACTGAAAAAGGATAGAACATATTTAAAGCTGTCAAATAAGTCTTTGCCGTTTTCATTTGGGTATTTACACATAACCGCGATAGATGGCGACTAAATTTATATTAAAAACAAGCATTGGACTAATTTGACAGGAATACATTTCTTACATCGTTTTCTTATGTTCTTTGTAAGAAAGAGTCATAGTGACACTAAAATTTGTTTACTTGTAAACAACAGAATCAGGGCCATTGTATGCCTTTATTATCATAGTAAAAATGGTAAATTAAAATTTTGTCAATTAGTAGCGCTTATTTCAAAGCGAATTTACACTTATTGCTAATATTATAAAACTTGTATAACGTTGATAGACGGGTTTTAAAAACACAGACCTCTTTTTATTAGATTTTTTATAGTTAGCAATACGGTTTAAACTTAGTCGCGAAATAAGCGTTTATGTCACTTGAACGTGAATAATTGTATTTTTATCAAAAATACTTTGTTTTCAAATTCGTGATCAGTTGTCAACTCGCATAGCGATTTCTGTATTTCTGTCTGTCTATCTGTGTCTCAAATCTAAGCTTTTTAACGTCAGTTTTTGCAGGTTAGTTTTTTTTTTATTGTGTATAAGGCCTGTTTTTGACCACAATCTCACCATGGTGATGTCTCTACCACTGAGCAATCATCGCCATTAAATAGGTTTTGAAGACAAGCCGACCACATGCTTGTCACCCATAACGATAGTAAGTGTTCATAGCACTGATTACAGTACCAACCAATCACTGCATCTAAATGTTTAGTTTATCCTTGACTTAGCCAATCAGAGCGCATTGTATGTGGTGAGGAATTGGCAGAATATAGATTTGAAACAAAATGAACGTCTTTGGGTTAATAGCTAGATTTTTGTCGTATTCGCCTGTCTGGTTGCCACCATTAGGTTGAAAATCTGTCACCAATCAGTGTGTTGCGGCACCTACAGTAGAGGTACAGGGGCTCAATTCTGCTATTACAATTTTGTTCCAAAAATGACATATTTGGTGTCAAAATTGACATATTTTAAAGTTTTGGTAATCTACTAATAGAATAGCGTCATAATGACGCCATAATAGCTATCCGATACCACTGAAACTACAATCGTGCCACAATGATCTTTTAGTTGTCAATTTTGACAGTTTTTGTACTTTGCGTATATTATAAGACCATTATGAATTAGAAGACGCACATTTGCTCAATGATAATTGCAATAGTATCATGTCAGTATGATATTTTTGCAGTCTCGGCCCCCAGTTCTTTTCTAGGCTTTATTTGCTTACTTATCAGAGCTTGTACTATGGAAACCAGAGAACTGATAAAACTACATACTACTTTAAACCAAGCTTTAGTTCCGTTATTTACCATAGTTACATTGTGGTCAAAAAGGCCTACCCATTAAAAATATCCCCAAGTTTTAGATAAAGCTGTAATATACCTAATATTGGCTGAACTAATATTTGATCAAACTACATAAAACCTGCTAAATTCTACGAATATTAAAATCATTAACTGGACATTCATATTGTGAGCGTCCTTGTTTGAGTTAACTGTATAATATTTAACATAAGTCCTAAATAAATAGCTTAAGCACTGAATAATACCACAAAACTGAATATAGAAGGATTTAGCAACAGTTTCACGACATAAGTTGACAATGTTAAAATATTTGCATAAGTGACCGCTTATAAGCTAAATTAAAAAAGTGTACTATTTATATGTTTTGAGATCTCGGAAATGGCTCCAACGATTTCGATGCTTTGCTATATGGGGATTTTCGAAGGAGAAACGGCACTGATAAGAGGGTCTACTACCAAAAACCATACACGAAAGTCCGATCATCGTTGTCAATCAAGTAGCCAATAGAATTGGACAAAAGTTACGTCTAGTCAGAATTGCTGCAATTCTTCTTCTTTTTCCTACCCATGGTCCCGTTATTTGGGGTCGGGTCTCCTCACATTTCTGCGCCAAGTCAGACGATCTTGGGTTGTCGGTTCGGGCAATTGGGCTTTCTTGAGGTCTCGTTCTATGTTGGACCACCAGGTCAATGGTGGCAAGAATTGCTGCAACTCTGTTGGTTAATATTTGACAACGATGATCAGAATATCGTGTATCGTTTTTCGTAGTAGACCCTCAGATCGGTGATTTCAATGCAGCATGTACATTAGCGATAGTTTAGTGGTCAAACCGTTAGAATGCCGTCTCGTAGATCGTGGTTTCGATCCCCAATCCTGTCAAATCTATTTTTTTTTGCCTTTTTTCACCGAGCAAAGATCAACCAGGTAGGTATTAGATTTTAAAATGGAATTTGGCATGGGCTGTCTTTTTGGTTTGCAAACAGAGGACTGTGTGTGAAAAAATATCCCAGAATATTTTATTGTTTACTAGCATTTCACTATGCGTGATTCCCTATTATACACCCTTAGCGATGGAAGTTTCAAAGCCCTGTAACCATGAGATTGAATCCTGCGTAAGCGTGAAATTCGTGAAATTGTATGTAGTATCTACCTGCAATAATTTTTTGTACCTGCAATAATTGGTTGTACCTGCAATAGTTAGTTGTACCTGCAATAGTTAGTTGTACCTGCAATAGTTAGTTGTACCTGCAATAATTAGTTGTACCTGCAATAATTAGTTTCACCTGCAATAGTTAGTTGTACCTGCAATAGTTAGTTGTACCTGCAATAATTAGTTTCACCTGTAATAGTTCGTTGTATCTGCAATAGTTAGTTGTACCTGCAATAATTAGTTGTACTCTTATGGTGCGTCCATGCTTGGTGAACCGAGCACGAGCCGAGCCACGAACGAGCACACTGCGAGCACGATTCGCGTAGCGTGGACGGGCTTGCGAGCCTCGAACGAGCATTCGTAGCGTGCTAGACTGCGCTCCGCCCGATTGTCAGTTTTTTCACGAACACAGGGATTCGCATCGCGATCGTTGTAGGCTCGTTGAAGGCTCGTTACGTACGTCCACGCTTGAAATCGCGAGCAACGAACGGATCCTGTTCGTTCGAGGCTCGGCTCGTGCTCGCTTCGCGTAGCATGGACACACCATTAGAGTACGTTTATATTTATGTATGTGGCTTATGTTGTCCACTGTTGGCAGATCATAAATAAATATAAGCCATCTGAAAATTGTACTATGGCATGACATAATAACAATTATCGTCCTGTAGACTTGAGCGTAGTATGGAGCAGTATACAGGAGCACTAAGAAACCATAGTGTACAGAGTTATATAGTAGGTAGGTACTTATCCAGCTTACCAGCAGAGATACGATTTCAAGTTAAAAATCTACCGCCAAGAAATTAGTAGTATTCTGGAATAAGTTACTTTTTAGGATTTGCGTGCTTACTACCTTCGGCAAAGGGTAGAAAGTTCAATAAATAAAATTACTTTGACTATAGTGGTAAAAATGCGTCTCGATATGATTTCTATTATATAAGTTTTGGAAGTAGGTATTGAAAATACTACTTTATTTCCATAGGTAGACCCTAAGGAAATAAAGTAGTATTTTCAATCATTCACAACCAGTAAATTGTGGTTGATTTTATTTTCCAATTCCCAACAAAACTTACGTATACCCGTAACGAATTCACGACTACGAACGTTAGACACACGTTAAGTGCTGAAATGACTCTTGTAACCCCTTCTGGATCACATAGGGTTGACAAATTTTTTGAATTTTTAGGAAATTTAAATTTGTAAAAAAAAAACTAGCAAGCTTCGAGGTTCCATGTAACAAATTGATAAAATTAAATATCAGAATTATCCTTAAATTTCCATCTAGGCTTGATTACTACCTTCAGGCAAATCGTAACTTTATTGTCGTCAAACGAAAGCCTATTTGAAGTAAAACAAAAATGGTTGTATCTTTACTCATTATATTTGATTAAGACAAAAACATAAAGTCTAGTTCCACTTAATAACATTTTTGCATAGCTCACGCTCTGTTACTTAGTTGTAAATTGAGATTTCGTCCTGTGAGCTTGTGTAACTGTAGTATATTCCGAACCGGTGGTAAATTCAACTGTATGTACCAATGTAACGTTCATAAGTGCCTTACTAGGGCCTAAACTGAATAAATGACTTTTTGATTTTGATTTAACTGCCCCCGGCATAGTTTTTGTCTTAGTATTTTATGGCTGTAGAGTTTCTTACGCTCGTGTTTGTGAGCTTACAACGTTATTAATCTCTTAGTTTTGTTATGCTACGTGTTGCGGACTGGGTATATTCCGTTTTTGTTTCAAAATTAAGATTGTAGGCTAAAAAGATAAAAATATGTTTCCGTCACGTTTCCGTAGAGGTTTTCTAAAGCTAAAAATAACCATCTTCCAAAAAGTTTATATTTACCTTTCAACTCGATAAAAAGCGCAGAAAGTAATGTAAAAAAGTTTTATTTGCCTAAAAGTTAGATTGGGCCAACCCTAACAGAGGGTGCATGTGCTGTGGCGATGTAGAGGACCCTTCAGTTTCCCCGAGGGCCTCATAATTTGGGTCAGCGGATGCAAAAGTTTCCATCTAGCAAAATTCATAATTTGATTAGGCGTCATTTCTATGTTTTTTTATTCGTGTTTATTCTTTTGACGCTGTGTTTGCTTTTTGGTGACTGGGCTTTATGAATAATGTATTTTGTTTTAAAATATATTTTTTTCTTTTGAATTTGTAATGACGTTTTATACCAAGAAATTATGATTATATGATTCTTTGGGCTTATAGTCTCATGATACACGAATATTAATTATAATGTATTTTTTAATAATAAATGATTCTCTAATTTAAATTATTATGTTAGAATTGAGTTATCTGAGTATGAAATTAGTATAGTCGTTTCAATAAGTGATGTGACTATCATGACTTTCATGACAACAGTATTATAATACTGTTATCTATAGTTTTAGAACTTAGTAGCTGACTATCCAGACTAACTGATTATATTGACAGCAGCATGACTCTGATAAACTTTTAATGAGAGTTCGTCCATATTAAATATCAAAAAAGGATTCTTCTACCTACCCTTTAAAGTCTATCCGGGGAAAGTACAGACAAAAAACGTAACGTGAACCATGAAAAAGATGTAAAAGATAACTTTGTCAAAGGTGCTACACTTTATAGAGAAAACACTAGCTCAGGATCCTCTGCTAAAAAGCCTGGGAGTGCCTTTCAAAAGGAAATGGCGATCCTCTTTAGAGGTACGCCTCTACGGACCGAAAGGTCACTCCTTTCGGTCCTTTTATATTTTTTCCAGACTTGGTGAGTGTTACTTTAGAAGCTAATGTATGGTGCTTAAGTGAAGTATAAAAAACAAAATGGTCACTTAAAAACTTTTTTGTGAGGGACCCAGATTAGAATAAAAGTAGGTAGTTTACGACTCTGTGGATGTAAAGTTTACCTTTATAGCTGGGTTAGCACATTGCAAACCAGAGGGAAATTGCATGAAAAGCCTTTGTCGGCTTAAATTCTCTTTCGTAATAAAGATACTTGACAAGTACGTGTCAGATTCGGGCACGGAGTGTTCCGTACAATAACAATAAAATCTATTAAATTTTATGATTCAACTTGAACTTTGGAAAAAAGTGTTTCTTTTAGTCACAGCTTACAAACTACACATGAATTGTTCTCAGTAATTTTGTTTAAATATTGTACGAAACATAATAGAAATTGCAAGTTCCTCACTAGGTATTTTAGTTCTTAAAATAGACCTAGTAAAAAATCACATTAAAATCAATAAAAAATTCAAAAAAAGCTCTAAACAATGAAACCCATATTTTATGCTTACCCTAGCATCTAAATCCTATCCTATCATATGAAAGAAAAAAAATTATAAAATTAAGGGTGTGCAAATAAAAGTGTTACATTTTTTCACGAATTTTATTCTGTCTTATTTTTTATTTTGATAGTTGTCATAAGATTTCGTAGTAACGGTTAGATAACTTGTTATCTTATAAATTCCCAACATATTATGATAATATTATCGACATTAGAATTTTAACATAAAACATATAAATATTTGATGAAATTTTTTTTTATTACAATCGTAAAAATATATTAAAGGAGAACGTACATACAATCTTCCGTTAGAATAATAAAAAAATGAACGAAACGCAATCACGGAAACCAAAAAGTATTCGGCATGTGACACAGATCTAAAAATTTCATGTGCTACTGTAAAGAATCAATAACTAAGTTACAGTCGGGGCGTTAGAGTCGTAAAACGGTTACGTGTTCATATTAAAATGTTATAAAAAACACACGCACGTCTACTTTTCCCACCATGGAAAAATATACCTTATAAACAACCTTGAGTATTGGAATTATATTTTCGTTCAATGTTACACTGCGTGCTATCAGATTACGTTCGTTTAAGCTATGATCGTAAAAAATTTTAGGTATATCGGATTTTCATACAGGTTTGAGCTTATAAGCAAAAAAATGCTGCTTGTCACTAAAGAGTTTGGATTAGAAAATCAGCGCTATAGTTATCTGGAGCTGGGACCTGAGGGCGAACCACAAGCTCTTAAAACAAGGTTAAAATAACCATGCCTTTTGTATATCTTTGACATCCGACGTCAAACGGGACAAAAGATAAATAAGGTTATTTTAACCTTGTTTTAAGAGCTTGTGGTAGGCCCCCAGGACCGAAAGATAAATCAGAACCTAGGCTTTACAAATGATTGGTGTCACTTCAAGAAATATTTCTCTGTTTACTGTTTTATTTTTCATGTTGCTTTTGTTGATATTGTGCTTTGTGTGTCCAACTTGGTGTGTTTTATACCTTATTGTTATAAATGTGACGTTAATTTGAATTGAAAATTTATACATAATTGGACTGTTTTTACAAAAAACTTAAACCGACTTCAAAGTACACTAAGAAGTAATCAAATCCTGATCTGATGACAATGAGACCAAACGGGAAGCGTACCCTTTCCGTTATGAGGTAACAAACATAAAAAAAAAAAAACATTCGAATTGAGAACCGCCTCCTTTTTTTGAAGTCGGTTAAAAAGACGCTTGTTCTTTCGATACCTATGAAAAAAAAAGCAAATTGCAGGCTAGTTTAATTCGCAAGGTTTTGTTGTTATTTGTTGAAAACAATGTTAAAAAAATATCAACACAATTCTCTGAATTCATGTTTCCATTGTTGAACGTGTGAATTGTTTTCATACGTTTTTAACTGACCATAAACAATTGAAAATTGTTTCAGAACTCAAACTCCCTGTAGATTTGAGCCTCCATGATTGGTTTTTGGGAAAATTCATGAAAATAAACAATCTATGTCACATGAACGAATGAAAAGTATTTTCCTATTATAAGTATACAGTCTTTAAGATTCTAAGTAATTTACAATAATTATGTCATTCAATGACAATAATAGTAAAACAAAATTATAGAGAAATTACAGTTTGTTTTGTAAACTTTACAATGCCGTCGACTGTACTCTTTAAGATATATCAAAGTTGACATTTAATTTGACATCTGACTTAAAGTAAACTACAGGGCATTTGTCTTCATAACTGTCTATAATTTTGAAGTAAATTTAATCCGTTAACGTCAAAAATTGTTTCAATTCTTCATCCATTTACAATGGCCATGATGATAATTACGATTTTATTAAGAATATTATTTACATGATCAACAAAAATATTTTTACACCGTTTTATTTTAACAGTTTTCGAAGAGCTGAATTAAAAATGATTTTCAATGTAAAATCAGCTGTCCAAAAACTAAATAATTAATTACAATATTATTTTACATCTATAATCTTAAAATTTTACCTGTATTTTAAATTTTACAGCAATTGTAATATTAATTTATTTACATTTACAGTCCATTTGATATTTACAACCATGATTTGTCCAGTGATCTAAAGTGTCATATCACGTCACTTGCACATTATCACTTTTTTACACATAATTGTAAATATCCTCCATGTCTCATACGTTCATTTCTGACATCGCCGCTTGAGGGACTCTAGATTTTTGGGAAAAATGTTGTGATGGAGGTGAAGATGTCGACAACGCCGTTCCATTCCCTGGAACTTGTGACTGCCCAGTTTGCGCTTGCACGTCTGGCAAATTACTGGCGCTGCTCATAAAAGTTGCGTTCTTTGGCAACGTCATACAATTTGACGCATTGCAAATCTGGTTCTGCTGCTGATAATTACTGAACCCCACTTTTCGCGGCAGCGTCGTACACTGTCCCCTATTCGTCGGCGGACTCGCTTTTTGCGATAAATTCGACATTTGTATCCCCGTGTGACACACATTCGGACAATTCGCAGTCGTAAAATGTGGAACACGATTTGTCATCGCAATAATGGCGTTTTTGTCCTGATGATCTATATCGACTATTGTGCTCGAGCTCTGAGAGTGTCCGACGAAATAATGGGGATGTTTCGACGAGACACTATCGAAAGTTGAATTGTGGTTTCTTTTCTGTTGTTGTTGCAATGCTTTCACTTGCAATCGAGTTTTATCTCTTTGATAATATACCCCGGCAAATATCAATACATTAAGAATGAGTAACGAGCATCCGATAGCAATAGTGACACTAAGCGCTGTAGAATACGCGGTGTAACCAGCTACGGCCAAGTTGGACATTTCTTGAGAATTGGTGTTATTTGGAGCATGGCTCTGAGTGACCGCCGAGCCCGGTCTAGCCGACATGACACTGATGCAGGTAGTTACTACATAAGGGTCCAATGTCGTGGAGGGTACGTCGAGGGTAACGTTGTAGATTGGCTTGCGGTAAAGTTCGAGCGTCGGATCGAAGTAGTTCGCCCTAGTGAGAGGATCCGGCCTCACTAGCCCGTCGTACAATTCCGGATCGTTGTGGTTCCTGAAAAGGTTATGTTTCGCGACGACGTCTTTCATCCCTGCCCGGTGGATTTCTGGGATCAACCGCAGCCACACGGAGAGCTGATGTGCCCGGTAATGGTTTTTCATGCGTGGCTTCATGCCTGCAATAGAATTTTTGATTGTGAAAGGGTTTAAGGAATGTTGCGGGACCAAATTGCTTGGGCTTTGTTGGGAGAGAGGTCGACGTAATTAACTTTAAAATTGATATGGCAGGCACGAGGTGGGCGAGATTACTTTTTTGGAGATTACAAAATAACTTTAAGTTATTTGGTACAACAATGTCTACAGCCTCGTTGTTTTATTATAAGTAACTTTTTTATACCAAACGGACACAAAGTTTCATTTTAAGAAATTAAAGAGATTATAATGATATCTGGAAACTTACCTATCTCCAAATACTTCTGATACAAAGTATCGTATTCATCCCACAGGATGCTTTTGAATTTATTGCGTTCCCGCGATATGGGCAGGACAGATTCCTGGCGCTGGGCCTCGTTCGGATTCCTAATCAAAGTAAATCAATATAAATATATTTACCATTCAGAGATTGTGGTCTATTATTGGATTATTATTTTTCCTTGTACTTAATACCAGTCACCAGATTATTATTGATTAGTGTGAGTTCAGTATAAATGGATTAATAGGGTCATTACCGTATGTACCGCAACAACTGAATTTCTACAAGCAGTTTGTTCATTTAAATCTGTTTCCATTTCAGCTTGAATCTTTTGTGTTGCTATCGTTTTAAATTCAAATTAAATTCAGTTGTAAATTTTCAGCAACTTGTTTCACCCGCCATGTTAATAAATATTATTTTGTTCTATGAAAGGTCAAGCAAATGAAACTCGCAAAAACAAACTTTTGGGCGGGCACAATAATTTTCAATTCTGCTCAGTTACCAAACAAGGCGGGACGGGAAGTCGGGCCTCTAGCCGGCCTGGTAAAGCTGCCGTCATAACACAAGCTGAGATAGAGCGACGGCGAAAACTTATAATAATCCTACAATAAGCTTGATCTTTCTGTAAAGGATAACATCGCGTAGAAACCATAGCATAGTAATCTTCAAGTTGGACATCTGTCGTCAAATACCTCTTGGTGTGTTCGGGCTGGATAGAGGATTCAGCTACTTTCTAGGCTTTATGTGCTTACTACTTTGATGAGTGTTGATCAGATTTCGTGGTAAGTGACCAAGGTGAGATGTGTGAGTTGTCTAAACAAAGTCTCTATATTCACTACTTTTTTATTGAAATTGCAACTGATAATAACTAACATCTATCTTGTCATAATTCAGTAATGATAGTTTGGTTATCTGTTGTGGTATAACTACTTAAAGTGTAGAGTAATTTTCAGAAAACTAGAGAGACGCGTTAGTTCGAGTGATGTGAATGGGAATTATAGTACTATGGGCCCGAGATGGTTATCAGGGACCCAATTCTCAGCCACTCGTTCGAAATAAAGTTCGAACTCGTTCGAAATAAAGTTCGAACTCGTACTTTTTTCGAATGTAAATCAAGTTAGGCTATTCTGACAATTTCGAAGACGCCATTTTCTCTCATTTTTCGAGGGCTAGCGCTCGAACTGCTTCGCCTGGTCGGGACCGTTCGAAACGTATTTCGAATGCGAACCTATTTGACGTTTAATAAACGTCAAACAGGTAGGTTGTCGTTTGAAAACGTAATAACAGCAAAACGCAATTATCAAGTGAAACGAAACGCGTCGTGCAATTTGTATTTATCATAATGGCAACATTTATTCCTTACACTCGATCTTAGTTCGATTAGTGTCGAGAATACAGGAATCGAAAAATAGACTCCGCCTCTCGAAATTTTACGGTCGAACTAGCACTCGTAATGCAAGTTCGATTCAAAGGCTAGTTCGAGGGAAGTGAGAATTGGGTCCCAGATCTATGTGACAAAAACGCTCCGTCCAGCTACAAGATTAGAACGGAGAATGGTGCTATTATTAACCGACACATTGACCATGTAATAAAGAAGACATCTGTAGATATTTTAACCACAACAGATAATCAAACTATTATTACTAACCTCATGACAATTCCTATAATATGTAATAGAGATACAACATTTATTTTTACAAAATGAAAAAGGACTGGTGACGATTTATTATTGCTTATTTCATAAATAAAGGATCAGTCACAAAAAATTTCGCCACCGCCTGCATAGAGTCCGCAGCTCAATTTTTATTTTTGTATTCACCGAAATGCGAAAATAATGATACACTTTATTTTGTTTTATTGCTTTGATTAACGAGTTTTTGTGTGCCAGACAAAAATATTTGGGTTAAAGGACAGGCTCATACAAATTTAATGACTCGTTTGTAACGTAGCCAGGGATGTGGGGCCGCTTTACAACCATACTAACGAGGCGAATAAAAATATGTCTTCATCATTTTGACAATACAACCTCAACTTATTGTTATACATTATGGAATTCTTTTCATTTATCTCCATTTTTTTATTTAGTTCAACGAACCATTCCACCATTGCAAAAAGTTACGTCTTTTGTATTAGATTCACATTAGACAACAAATAAAAACTCAACTCGTATTTACTTATTTCAAAATTTCTTGCTTAGCTCCCATTGATCCAAACCAAGTTATCAGTGTACCTATTAAGGCATTGTTATTTGATAAACAAATAGCTACTTACCCAGTACGGACAAAATTGGCCACATAAAGTATAAAGGCCTCTGATAAAGCCACTTCGGACTTCGTGTAGTTTTTGGGAAAATGACCGAGGCCTTCAACTAGCGGTGCTCCAAACAAATAAGGAAGCTCTTCGCCGTGTACGGAACCCATCCGCTGAAACAACATAGTCATTTAAATAATAGATTTCATAATGTATGCACTGGAAATATAGTTGAATTTGAATTGAAACTATGTCCACGATATACTAGTGAATCTTTCTAGGACATATTTGATACAAAAGTCAAAAGCTTTTCAACAATAATTGGTGTTAAAAAATAGAAATTTGAAATGTAAGTATTATTGCCAGTTACTATGAAGTTGTTAGATTTCAGGCTGATATTGTTTACAGGCAGATTCCCGGATTCATATCATTTTGGAACTAACATATGACTTGACATCGTTAGTTACAGAGGTAAAATTCAAAGGATTTGGAGACTGCCAATTGACACAATTTACACCTCTTGAGGTTCCATTAATTATGAATCATTAAAATAATACATGTCTTATCGATTCCTATTTCTCTTACCTGAGGATAATCACCATCCTTTGTTTGATAGTCAAATACATAGAAGAAGGTATTGGGTCCAGTACCAAGTGAGCTTTTAGCTACGCTGAGGAAATCGCCTGTTTGAACCAGCGGAGCTACGTATTGAGCGTCAGATATTGCCAGTACTGCTGCATCTCTTGTGTTTATTGGATGCTGATGGGGAAGAAAAATTACAGGCATTAGTTTAGTTTTAATTTAAGTTTTATTACAAGCTTTTATTTAATATTTACGTAACTATGTTCGGGTGGAATCTTGCAAATCGAATTTCATCCACTTCCAGTAGTCGGATTGACTTGATATTTGGTGTACAATAGTATATTGGATGTCAATGCAAGTATAGTTAACAAAAAGTGCAGTCGCCAAAAAAAGCTTGTATCCAATATTTTTTTAACAAGAAACTTATTTTCTTTAAAACGTTTTGAATAGAAAAAAATGGGTTATTGAGATTTATTTAAGACGTTTCGGGTTAAACTTAAAAAAGTACGTATACGGTTATGAAACTTATAAACGAGATCCCAGGAGTGAAAGGAACACGAGCAGTGTTGATGATGAAAAATTTATGTCAAGCTTAAATTGGATATTGAACGCATGGTAACTATTTCGCTTTAATTGATGTTAGTGAAGGTGATAAAGCCTTGAATTATAGCCAAATAGGATTGCAAGTGTTACTGATAATAGTTTAGAATAATGGACTCCGAAAATCAATATTTATAAACAAAGCCTATTAGTCCATTGTGCCGCGAATTTTCAAACACTGACGTCATGTCGAAGCCAATTTTAAGGGTAATAACTGAAAATTATAACTGGAGCGTGACGTAATCAGCCCCCGAAATTCAGGCACAAAAGCCTTGTTTTGTTTGGTTGTGCTTTGTATTTAACTTTTGCCTTTGTGATAGCAAAAACGGTTAGAAAACCAGTCACCGAGTTGATCCTGAAATAATATCTGGTATTAAATAATGCCCGTCTACCGCTATATCCTACAACTTTGCAGAATAAAAGATTATCGTGGTGTCTTCATTGAACGGCTTTGCTTTGATTAATGATTTTATTATTCCTTTGGATGATATGTCGGAGAACAGATTTTTCCAACGGCATGCCAGTTAATAAGTCAGTTTCCGATTAGTGTTTTGGACGTAAGCCGGTATTGTAAAATACAGCGAGAAATTGGACAGACATGAAATTGTCTGTGCCTGATTTTGGCATATTAAATTAGTTTCAGCAATCGTGAAATCCATGAATTTTCGGAAGTACGTTATTCAATTTCAACTCAGTGACTCTTCAATCATATTCACCCGAATCCAATGATCGCATTTCTAATGATATTTCTAATAATACCTATTCCATACTAGAAAACACTTGAAATGATCTAAGCGTTAATTTTACAACAAGTATTTTAAAAACTTCTTTCAGTTTATTTGCGCAAAAGAAAGATATTTGACACTATTTTAAAGGTTAGCTTTTTTATGGCGGTGCGACGGCGACTATCTTGTGGGCCAAGTCTGCTAAAATGTCATACTGACACGATACTATTGCAATTCCATTATCATAGAGCCGATGTGCGCAGTCTACTAATTCATAATGGTCACATAATGAATGAAAAGAATTTTAGTACAAATCTGTCAAAACTGACAACTGAAAGATTATTGCGGTACGATTGTAGTTTCAGTGGAAAATCATCGGAAAGCTATTATAGCGCCATTATGATGCCATTATGACGCTGTTGTGTTAGTAGACTTCCAAAACTGTAACATATGTCAATTTTGACAAAACTGATAAACATTCATTCAATTGATTCACTGGAAAACAATTGTAATAGCAGACTTGTGCTCCTGGTTATCTGCATCTTGTATAAAAAATAACTGATTTGTTATTTATTGTTTCTTCGCGTTACTTTCTTAAGAATCTGAACTATGGCTTTGATTTTAAAGGAAGAGCTTCTTTTAAAATCAAAACCATAGTCTTGAGATTCACTTCCACTTTTTAATTGTGAAAATCTTTATTGGCTTTGTATTTACCGTAATCTCATTTTCTTATTACTGCTATATTAAAATACTGATAAAATTGAATAAAAATACGCTTGCTTTATGTATATGGAGCGCACAGCTCGAAGCCTTGTCTTAATATGCAGCCTTTACACGTTATTAGATGGAACATTCCTAGCGTCTTCAAGTTATATCGTTTAAAACTTATCACATAAAATATTTGCAGGCTCTACCGACTTGAGCTTCAAAACAATAGGAATTTGGCAGCGACGGCATTTGCCAAGCGCCCAAATGCCAAGTGCCAAGCTGCCAAGTCATCATGACCGTATGTTGTCTAAAGCTTGGTCCCATGTTAGAAATAGGTCAAGTAATTTCATTCGAAGCTCTCATGTTTTTATAAAAAATGAAATGCACAATATTGTAGCATGTAAAACACATTATGGATAAGCGAAAGGAGAATATTTCTTTTTATTGAAGATTTTTTGTAAGAGGCTGTTTTTTTAAGTATAAAGTTGCTGACTCACTTGTACAGTTCTCTCCCAATCAGTGTATTCATTGACAATTGTGAAGAAGATTTCGCTCAAATGATATGTGTACGCATTCCTGACGTAGGTTCTGAAACAAAAAGTGTTCTTCTAAAATTAGTTACCCCCATCGCTGTCACCCCAATAAAATAATATTTGACATCGTATATCAGACTAGATTTTATACCTTGTTCTAAACTTCTCGTACATTTTTCACATCGTAGATCTAGATTTTATCTAATTATATCAACGTCGACTTAAAAAGCCTGTTCTTTTTTTGCAGTGCGGTGACTTCTGTAGCCCGCGTTTTTGCGTCATTAAACAGGTTTTTAACGCTACCTTCATTACGAATGAGCTTGTAATTAGGGTTTGTGTGTGAAAGGAATGTAAAACGACTTACACAAAATCATGACGTTAAACGACAGAGAAACTAGTTTAAATTGCATAAGAATATATTCGAAAAATAAGTAAAACATCACTTTATTAATATAGTATGACGTCTTCAATTTTCCCAACCGAAAACTACTCACACGCTATGGCGTTCGATTGCTACCCAATATCATCTCATATCGTCCCACCTTACATTACAACCCATTCGTGTGAAGATGTCACTATAACCACCCCCAGCGCTCAAACACCAATTTGCTGAATAAATATAGAACTCACCTTATTATTCTGTCCCTTCGTTCGCCTTCGAAACCATTCTGTATGTCTTGCGCCGAAAATTTCCAGAGAGCTTCGCTAGTCACTACGCCGAATAATAGATCGTATTTATTTTGACCGCCCCTTATCCCGAATGTCCTGTCGCCACTCCTCTTGTCCGCACTGAAGTTATTTACACCAGACACACTAGTAAAACCTTGAAGGTCATTTGGAATGAAAAATGTCAGCAATTCTTTTGCGTAATCAGTCTTGACGACAACTCCGTCAACGGATGGACCGAAAGCAGTTAAATAACTTGGTGTACTTATTTCTGCTGACATTAATTCTTCGAGTGGTACTTCTCTCAAGCAATCGACGATTAGTTCGTGATCTTTGACGATGTCTTCAGGGAGAGTGCAGTTTGATGACTTGGCTAATTGGACGGAAAAGCTTACAGGGTCTTCGACTAATGCCCATGAGCTTAACGCTGAACCTGATAGAAGAATTGCTCGATGGAAGAGACCTGGAAGGAAGTTGACTATCAATTCTTGGTTCTATGAATTAAAGTCTATCTTAAGTTTAGAAAATAACAAATTGGCGTATAATGATGCAAAATCGTACTTAAATTGTATTCAAAAGAGATTGCTAGCTAACTCGATAACCTTAAATTGGGAAGATTAAAAAAGACAAGTCAAAATGCTTTGAAAAGATCTACTAAATGTTTCACGGAGCCATTTGACTGTAAAAGAAAACACCAAAACACATGCCATTCGATTTAGCAGTTCCGAATAAGCCAAAGTGAACCCGTTAATTACGTTAGATTCACGAGCGTTTTATAGCGTTGTGCGCGATGTGAAAAGTGTTCGTTAATTTGAATTATCGAAGCTTTGCTTTAAAGAATTAGAGAACATTTTTCATCGAAGCTTTATTGGTGATATTGTGAATTTGTTTCGGGTATTTTAGTTTATACGAGCGTGCTTTGGAACGTCTTTTTTTCTGTCTAAAACTTCCCCGGACTGCGCATAACAATGCAAAAGAATTTATAACTTATATTAAAAAAAAAGGTTTTAATAAATATATAGATTAAGAGAATTTAGCTAGTAACGAAAGTTAATAATGATTCGGCAGAAAATCTAGTCCTAAAACAGGATTAGAGATAAGGGAATAAACATAAAAGAGCTAAGTAAAACTCAAAGAGGATTATTTTATTCATAGTGGAAGATTGTGTTTGCAATTCAGCCAAGCTTAGACTAATTAATCTTCCTGACTTAGAAATTTAGCTAGGTCATTTAAAATTAGACGGTTTCTGGCCAGTTAAATTTAGACTTTATTAGAATTCAAATTATTATGTTTCTATAAATGTGTGGCATATAGTATAATGATGACTCACCAGGCATAACAGTAGGGGAAATCATAAGAAAGTTAATGCAGGCAGCACCAGATCCATGTCCCAGCATCGTGACATTACCAGAGTCTCCACCAAATAGAGCGATGTTTTGTTGAACCCAATGAAGAGCAGCTATCTGATCCATTAGTCCATAATTTGCTACTCGGGCTTTTAGGTGCGGTATCGGATTAGCATTCAGGAACCCTGTCGGATAAATATTTGTTGATGATGCTGATGAAAATAATAGAAACATTAGCTCAAATAACTACAGACAAGGATTGGATGAACTTCATTTTGGGTTTACCGTACATTTTTACAAATTTACTATGAATATTCGTGTATTAAATACTAGCAAGTAACTTCAAGCGGTATAAAACAACGCTGTACTTATAGTGACGTATAAATAAGTAGCATGACACGCAATTACCATGTCTGTCATGTTAAAAAAACATGAAAAACATTTCATTTGCCGTAAGCCGGAAATATATTTGACGATATTTACATATTTCACACGGAAATCAGGTCAACTAGACATCCATTTTCCAAAATGGCATATGCCTTCATCACGCATAGCATCAGCGTATTATTCGTTGAAAATAAATTCATCAAAACTTTAAATCTGCGTTTCAGAAAGTCAACCATACAATTTGGGCATAAAGTCTAATATTTAACAGCAAATTCCGACTGAAAACTTTCATGAGAAATGTTTAATTAAGCAGAGTGGAACGTGACGAATAGCGTTGGAGCTAGAGCATCCTATAATTAGATTGTATGAAAACAAACTACTTAACGGCTCCTTAAGATCTTTAGCACATACTACAAACGCCTACATATAGCAGCAAAAACACGCTGATTGAATTTCTATTGCAATTCCTCTGTAGCAATTTGTCCAAACCAAAGGAATATCAGGACTTTTTGTTTTCTTTGCCTCCTCCTCCTCCAGGTCCTCTTTTATTTTATGAATCATCTAGTGAATATTGATTTAAACAACTTCTTAGTCACTTGTAAAATTGGTTCGAAGATTGGTTTAGAGACATCGAAAAGCGATTGGATAAGTAACAAAACGCTATCAAACGGAGCAGTTTCTCCGTTGAAACGTGCATCAGTGTAGCAAAGCTCTTAGATATTTTTAGCTCTTCGTAGACTTGGAAGCGGTTGTAAGTGGATTTGTGCGGTGTAATCAGGTTTATAGCCTGGAAGTGAAGAATGGCGGATGGTACTTTTGTTACAATTCATGCTGCAGATGATGAAATAATGGCTCGTAATTTTGTAACATTTACGGCTAAGTTGGGGAGGTAATAAATCCGAGTGGTGCTTAATCTTCGTGAAATTAACTCATTTAAATGGAGATTTTAATTAGATAAAAACGATTGACAAAGAAAAGTACCACACATAAACTTGTTAAGATCTTTTTTTGGCTGATCATGTTGAAAATGAGAAGCACTATGTTAATAGTTATAACAGAGACATATCAGTATAGTAAATAAAAGATATACGGCACTAGGTGGAAGTATTTTCTTTCATATAGGCACGGTAATGTTATCTAATAAAGATTTATTAAATGATAATAGTAAAATGAATGATGATAAACGAAATATTCGTGGAATATTTGCAGTTATAGGTTGATAAAATGCGGTACTGGAAAGATTTCTAGATACCCAGAAAATACCAAAAAACGAAGAACAAATATGCAACGGCTCATGAATATGGAAAAAGCGGAGTGGTATGCCAGTAACATTGCAAGTGAAAATTTGTGATCGAAACGGACAGTTTTCAGTTACAGAATATTTCCAAATAAACTGACTGCAAAATATGGTGATGTTTTGACCAAGCCAGGCCATTTACTAGGCTAGAATATTTAAAGCAGTCGTGCAGCATTAGAATCGGTTCATTCTGTGACTGAGACTCATGATTTAATCATAACTAGTTATTTATTGCCTACAGGTAATATACACTTAATTGTGATATTCGTTAAGCTAGTTGGTAGCCTCCTATGTGGTTTGAAAACTCCAATAGTAGGTTGACCACGTCGACCTCCACTAATCCACAGTGGGCATGCGAAGTGGAGTATCTATCCATTCCTTTTCACCAACTAACATTTGTGAAAAGAGGCCCGTGGTCAGCAGTATATTATGGGCTGATGATGATAATGAATGATATACATTTAGTATGTTCTTACAACTCAAAATCAAAGACATCAACAATATTTGTCTACGTTCACTGGAACGTACCGATAGATGGTTGGCTTGGTTTATGATTCTAACCAAAATGACAATGTAGGATTTGATTCTAGCACCTTTGCCACGGCGTTCTTCTACCTCAGAGTTAACACCACTGTGTATCTTTTGAGTATGTATAAATTTAAGTTTAGGAGTATATATGAAATCAATACAAATAGAATTACTTATTCAAACTGACAGATTAATCTATCAAACCATAACCTAAGCCGCTGGGGTGCACATAGAGTTATTATGACTAAGAAGGAATTTTCAAAATTGAAATCTCAGGGCGGAGAGCTACTAAAATAAATATTCAGTACTCACCCAAAATCCCCAATCTGTAATTGATAGTGATAACAACTAGACCGGCGTAGCTAGCCAAGACTGCACCATCGTACACATTTCCTGAGTTCCACTCGAAAGATTCGCCATGGATGAAGATCACCACTGGATACTTTGCTTGTAAAGTTGGACCAACTGTAAAAAGATTAACAAATCACTCCTCTATTTACAGGTAAACATTTTTTTTGTTGATTATTTTTTTCAATATCTTTCAATATTGAAAAAACAATAAGTTCTATTGATTTGTTTCGTGTGGTAAATTAAAGGGGTGATTAAAGATGCCTCAAATTATTCTTTTTTTTTTTTTATATCACTAAGTGGCAAACAAGCATACGGCCCGCCTGATGTTAAGCGGTTACCGTAGCGTATGGACGCTTGCAACACCAGGGGTATCACTTGCGCGTTGCCGACCCTGCAGAAATCTCTTCACACCCTTTTTGAAGAACCCCATGCTGTACTCCATTGGGAAAACCACGGCGGAGCTCATTCCACAGTCCAAGCGTCCGCGGAAGAAAACTCCTTTTAGCCCGCACAGTTCGAAACAATTCTGGTTTCAGTGTGTGAGGATGGACTCCCCGTCGACCTTCCTCCTTTCTTAATGAGGATCAATTGTAATGTTATTTTCACCTATCTTTAAATCTCTACTATTTTTGTATTCATTCCGCCAATTTTCACTCATAAAACTTAAAGTCTGTTTGTGTATTCATTATACTTGTGAGGTATTATAAAAACGTTTCAGTTTCAGATCACTACAACTCAGATACGCCCACTGAATAAGGAAGCTTCATAATAAGTCATTAATAGTCATTAGCTCTAATATATTACAAAATGTAATACATATAATTAGTTAGTTAACGTTCTGTGTTCACTCTCTTGTGATATCAAATTAATGTTACTTCTGCTTAAAATAGTCGTCGACTTGGTTTATTAGTACAAATAACATCAAAGCATAAATTTGCGGTGGGTGAATTACAATCAAGTAGACGTCAGCTTGGATAAATATGAAATAAATTAACGTTTAGGTGCTAATCGTTGTTAAGAGTGAACATAGGAAGATAAAGGGAGAGAGAGCTGCTATGTCACAATATGGTAATTTTTATACAGAGTGGTTGGCGTGGAGTTTATACCCTAACTACTACGCCGCAGGATGTGAATCCAATTCCCATCCAAAACATAATTTTTTGTGCAATATCATGACTACTTGTTCTCTGAATCCGGTTGTACATAACTCGGTGTTTGACAGGCCGGTTGGCGTAGTTGGATAAACATTTTTGTGCAAAGCCATTTCTTCCGTGTGTATGGTAATAATTTACAAGTAGTATTATGTCTGTAGTTTATCTGGTTTCTATAGCATCCGTTCTTAGTTTAAGATCAGATGACCGTGTGGAGAATGTCTCAGGCACAGACAGTATGTCTGTGGTCTCAGGAATATTCTATTGCAATTGATTGAAATATCTAGATAAACTAAGATAATAAATTAATCTTCAATCACGTATCAGACAGAAGTCACGTATCCGTTGATTCCCTCACCTTCAAATATTGAATAAAATGAAATTAAAGTGTGCTGAAATGGAAGACAGATGGCTCCAAGGGTGATCTCCAAGGTAATTGGATTGGATTCGAGCGTCGGGCTATTCCGTCCAATTTCTCTATCAGAGACAATTTGTAAAATACCGTTAGACATGCCAAGTGACCCGAGTTAGGATGCCGACTATTTTAGGACAGTTGTAGGTGACAAGGGCCCTAGGATAAATTATGATAATGCGGAGACTTTCCTTGTTTCATTGTAAGTGCTTTGAAATAAATAAAGATTTAATTTGATAGTGATAGAAGAACTGCTTTTATGTTTGAATCAAATTTGTGGTGAAGGAACTTTCAGAAGAAGAGAATAACCAGAAGCTAATTTTATTATTAATATATTTAATAATGGCGTGAATGTTCATTATTATTGTTGAAATGCAAAAATAAAAATATACAATACAAACATAAATTTCACCAAATACTTCGCCAGCTGTCATAAACTAAAAATATTTACTGACCCAAATGATTTTTGGTATGAAATTAAAAGCACTAAAATGACAAATCATTTCGTCCGTTTCGTTTTAAACCTTTGTTTTCGTTATCAGTGTCCCACATGACAGATATGTTGCACGCTAGATAATGTTTCTCTTTGGCTCCGGTCCAACTGTAATTAATTGTATTCTACTTATTGAATACTAGAATGCACATTCTTTATTGTTTTTTTGATCGGATAATCTTTTGAATAGCACCTTTTAATTTTCTGTTTTATACCTCTTTTAGCTTTATCTGGGGGCACGGGAGTGCCCCCCGCCAAGACAGCCAAGCGAAGCGAAAGGGCACTACCTACCTTTTCTCGAAGCGCTTCGTCGTTTTTTTGAACCCTCATAACTTGGGTTTGGATTATACCAGATAAACAAAATTCTCGGAACATGATGTCAATAGTAATATTTATAATATATAATATTTAAGCATATTAAGTTTCAATAACATAGCTCTTATACTTTAGATTTTATTGATATCTAAAAAACCCCGATTTCGTCACTGACTCACTGATGATCATCAAAACTCATAGGGTACTTCCTGAAGTCTTGGCCGTTTCAATACTATAAGAACTATTGAATAACAAAAAAGCAATGAACAGTGAATACATTTTTCACCTTACTCCCATGTGACGGTAGCGAAACGGCCAAGCCACAAATTTTGACTACGGTGTGTAGAGGTTGTGAAGTTAGGGCTTATAGAGTAAGTGCATGTAGTTATAAGCTTGGCTCTACATGAGATCTGATAACTTTTTGACAGTACGAGCCATATGTCTTGGCGGCAACATTTTACATGAAAATGTTTTTGGTGGGATCATCATTTACTAAGCTAAGATTATTTTTAAAAATAGCTGGATTTATTAAAAAGGTATATATGGTTAATGAAAACAAAAAGGCGTTGGTGCAAAAAGTTTTAAAAGCATTCCCTGTCACCATCAATCATTAGGTATTAGATATGGGAATCATTTAGCCATCGAATAAATAAATCCAACAGTATTTTTAGTAAACAGTCTGTATTCAGATTACAATAAAACGTAAGCGGCTAAAATCCTTGCTTTAACACAATTCACAAAACAAAACCCTACTCAGGCAATCGTGGATACATTTCTAAATTGTTTTAATGGTAGCAAGATACGATTCCAGCTCCACATTTCATAAAAACCAACGCATGGGGAAATAAACGGAGCGAATAAGCCGTTGGTATTTTTGCTATGGAAGGCGATAATATTTTATCAATAAACACGCTATCACTAGCGTCCCTTTCCTCTGAATATTCCAATGTTACTATGGATTTACAAAATGGTGGTATTTTCGTATCAAATTCGCAAGTCAGTGAAGTAATAACAGCGATAACGCCCGAAGAGGCGTTGCCATGGAAACGGTCTTGATACCTTCAGACTTGGAATTATATCTGATGAATCGAGAAAGTGTGGAGTATTCACAATGTTGGAAACATGAAATCGGTCACCTGGATTAACTATCACTCTTGAAAACAACAGGGAAGATTTTTATTTGATTTAGGGCTGATTTTCGTCACACTGTCTGCTACAAACAACTGATTTTACTTCCCTTTTTTATGCTAGTTTAAAAGGATTTGATTTATGATAGGATGATGATTGGTGAAGGAAAATACCATTAGAAAACCAAAGCACGGTTGTAGAAGACTTCAAATGAGATCAATTCTTTACAATCTTCAACGTAGAAATCTTATTATTTTGCCTCTATCTAACCATCAAAATAAGAATTGTCCGGCTCTAAAAGCAATTAGGTAAAAACTTCCTTTGACACATTTAAAGGTGTTCATATAATTTGTAATTATTCAAATATTCGAGCCTTAACAAATGATCAGAGAATAAAAACAGAACACCGAGTCCTTCATTACGCGTCGAATAATGAGAAAGGAAAACAATTAAAAATTAACGAACACCGGGTGTCTGGGTGTAACGAAATACGTTTTTGTACCGGTGCAAGAGTTCAAAGGCACCTGATGTTGATTATATTTTTGTTAATGATGATGGATGGAACGAAATTGTACTACATTATTTTCCTGGAAGCGGACTTCAAAATTTAAATATAGAAACCATGAGGATTGTAATTAGCAATGACTTATTGATTCTTTTTTGACTATGAGTAGGCTCAAGCCCACTCACCATAGTAAATAACGTTGTGACCGAAAGTGATATGTACCTGAACACATCTGATTCTTAAATACAATTGCCAAACTATATCGATCGGTTTTTACCTTGAGAGTGAGCGAGCCAGCCAGGCCATTAAGAAATATAATACGACATCTAGTAATAAAGTATAATCATTATTCAGACCACGGATGTCCGTTTCTATACTGGCCTATGTTGTCCTGTATAGATTTCCAAAACAAACTTTCATAGCGACTTCTAGCAACTCTAAGGTTGTTGGTCCATCTAAAAGGTCAACTAAACAATTAACGTGAAATCTGCTCATCCATATAAAATTTATAGATAAAACTGAACTGAAATCAATCTTCAGTCTGTTATTTATGTTAGCTTCACAGAAGATTATATAACTTTTATACCAGCGAAGCCAAGTTTATAACAAACAGCTTTGGATACCATTAAGCTTTGGTGATATAAATATTTGTTTTCTCACAGAATAGAATGAACAAAGAAATGGTGCATGTCTAGATACGCCTTTTCTAGCTTCTTTGTATATAGATGGTTCGATAACATTGCAAATTTTTATGTAAATCTATATAAAATGCAGCGAACGACCTCATAGTGGTATAGTTGCATGTTTCAGTCTCGTTGTCGTAAAACTCTAATGGGTTTCAATTTAGAATTCAAGTGACTATGTATTTTGACAATGTTTTAAGCAAGACTTTTACCGGTTTAAATTGGCTCTTAACATTTTGGTGTCTTTCAATAACTTAATTAAAAATCTGTTATAAGTAATTTTATATAAAATTTATAACATTTCATTGTTACATGTTTGAATATTATAATCTTAAATTAAACTGGATAGAGAATATGGTATCTTTTGGTGGGTCTTATTATGAGTCATAATGTCTCTATTTAACATGTTTAATATAATATCAGTTTCTAACTCTTACTTAACAACTCTCAAGAGATTCACATGTATCTTGATGACAATCCTGTACGCTACATTCTAAGCTACATTATTCCATTATATCCATTTTATTCATAAAATCCTTTGTCCAACCATGGACTAAGGGAAAATAAAACGCGACTTGTCTGCTAGACACAGAAAAGGTTTCAGAATGCTTTCAGCACATAAAACGAGATTACCATAATTTTGCGAGATATTGTCCTTTTACTTATTATAAAATTCTGAAGTAAACAATTTACGGAATCGTTTCTTTTCATATTGCAACGCCGAGCATCGTTTTAACACTTTATGTTCATAAACTGATGTCTAAAGCTCTTATATTTGTAATGGGTGGTAAAAACCTCTTTAGTGTGGAGAGTCATAATACTGTATTCTTTTATTTCTTTCGACAATTTGATGATGGTTATTTGAGCTATTAGGATCGTTTATTGTATAAGGACCCTTTTATTTTAATTTGATTAATTTATTTAATTTTAGATTATCTGTATCAGTCAACTTTTTGTGAGTTTGGATATTTGTCCCTCAATCACGCTTCAACATCAGAAGGGATTTGGATTAAATTTGGCGTACAGATAGAATAAGAATGTGTTCTGGATTAATAGTTTCTTGCCGGAGTCTTCTCAGTTTAAGTGTATCCGAATCGGTGGTAAATTCAACTGTATGTACCAATGTAACGTTCATAAGTGCCTTACTAGGGCCTAAACTGAATAAATGCCTTTTTGATTTTGATTTTGAATACATAGGATAATTTTTATCCAGGGAAAACAATATATCCCTCGGGAACGCGGGTGAAACCACTGGCGGGGTGCAACTAGTTTTTCATAACTATAATGTTAACCTCAAAATTTGTAATTTCTCAAGTTTTATTTTCAATTCTTACTCTATAGTCAGTAATGTTGTTATAATGCCTTAGCTATTTCATTTCCTTTTTTAAGTAACGTTTAATTAGCTCCTTCACTGCAAAAGACTTTAAGCTTGTAAGTAATTTATTTGATGGGTACTCGAAATTTATGGTAACAAAAGCACACTTGAAAGGACTTAATTATTTTGGACTAAATACCCACTTTGCCATTAAGAGATAATTCAGATTATCTATACAGCCACCAACCACTTTAGGGTGGTACGATATTTATTTTCATCGATAAAAATAATAAACTAGATATTTTATTTTATAGTTGTATGACTTAATGCAGTATGGTTACAGTTTTACAAAAATAATTTTATGACATTTTTTATTATGTGTTTTGATCATAGAGGTATTATCCTCTATGGTTTAGATAGACACTGGGGCAATACTGATTTATTACCATTTGTACGTATTAAATTTTGAACCATTTTTCCATCTGCACGATTTTTTAATGCATCGATATTAAAAGTTCTTTAACAGTTTTAAACAAACACGAACCTATTGTAGGTTACGAACAAAGAAACTATCTTTGGCGACAAAATTATCAGGATGAAAAGGGTCTATTGTAAACTATGATTAAAATCTGCAAGTTGAGAGTTTAGTTGCGGTAGACATTTCATTAGTGTCTCCAATAGCCCCTATTGACGAGAAATATTAAAAATGTTGCAGAGCAAATCCACAAAAGAGATTTTGTATTCAGTGTAATATAGAAGATAAATCTTGTGGATTTTGGAATATAAATGCTGACAATTTCACTGAGGCGATAAAGTTTCAGAAAAGAATTGCTTCGTTTACGAAGCATAGATATACGAAAGTAAGTAATGTTATTCCCAATTTATATTTCTAGATTGTAGATGAGATCCAATTTGGCAATAAATTGAATAGGTGCTGGTAACCAATGTAAGGTTATTGTTACTTTTCTTTTTTGTTTTATCATTGAGCGATAAGTAAAAGAAGTATTAGCTTAACTATCGTCAGTTAATTAGGATTTTTAACAAAGAATTATTAAAAATTCATAAATGATATCAAATACTCATTTTAGTAAAAGAAAACTTTTTGAGATTAAAGCGTTTTATGAAAACATTGAACCCTGCCAATTTAGTTTAAAACTATCCGAGAATATTGCATTTTTCAGCAAGCCTGCCAAGCTTTATAAGAAAACCTAGTTGATTTATTAGTCTGATATAAGTAAAATAGTTTTAATATTACAAAACTTATATTTATTTTCTAGTTTATTACTTGATTTTTGTGCTATTTTGTTATTACTTTATTTTAATAACAGTTGTAAAACTATTAATTGTGTTTGATATATTTTTCATTTACCTACATAAAAATGTCCAAGTTTATTGAATTAAAATCATAACCAACGTGGCACCGCTTTATAAGCGCCTTTGCACATTATAAGAAAATTTCTTGTGTCTGATCAGACATGTCTTATAAGACATTCAGTCGCACTGGTTCTTATATGAGACCGTGCACATTACAAAAATTTTTTTCTTATGTCTGATCAGACACGCGTCGTCGTCGGCTGCATATTCGACGTCGCGCCTACACAAGACGTCTTGCTTAGACACGACATCTACTCATATATGGAAACTAGTTCGCGCGTGCACATTCGTCGTGGCTGCGTCAGCCAAAACAACTATAGTGTCCACGCTTTTATTTCGTGTTTTTATTTATTTTATTCAAATCAGCTCAATTTTAATTTTAATACAATAACTTTTATTTTTATTACTGTTTTATTTTTCATGTAACCCAGTTATGCTATTTTTGTAAAGTTAAGAAGTGGATTAATGTTGTTTGAATAAAATTAATAGTAATTTTTATTTTTTACGTTAATTAAACTTTTATCAAACATGTAATAATGTTACATGAGTAAAATAAAAATGAATATATTGAACATTTAAGCTCTATAGTCTCATTGATTCTTGTCATATTTAATGGATGTATCCTTTGGATGTATCCAATAATGCCTACAACTACGGCCGTTTTTTATGTCTATGGTACAAGGCAATCACTGTAAACTCTGTCGTCTGTCCATTTGCTATGCGTGTATTGTCCGTCCGTGAAATATGGTTACAGACAGCGGCTAAGACGTCTTGCATGAATGTGTACGATGAACCAGACAAGAAATTTGTCTTGTCGAACGGTCGTGTCTGATAATGTGCAAAGGCGCTAAGACATTCAGTCGCACTGGTTCTTATATGAGACCGTGCACATTACAAGAAATTTTTTCTTATGTCTGATCAGACACGCGTCGTCGTCGGCTGCATATTCGACGTCGCGCCTACGCAAGACTTCTTGCTTAGACACGACATCTACTCATATATGAAAACGCGCGTGCACATTCGTCGTGGCTGCGTCAGCCAAAACAACTATAGTGTCCACGCTTTTATTTCATGTTTAGAATGTTAATTTATTTATTTTATTTAAATCAGCTCAATTTTAATTTTAATACAATAACTTTTATTTTTATTACTGTTTCATTTTTCATGTAACCCAGTTATGTTATTTTTGTAAAGTTAAGAAGTGGATTAATGTTGTTTGAATAAAATGAATAGTAATTTTTATTTTTTACGTTAATTAAACTTTTATCAAACATGTAATGTTACATGAGTAAAATAAAAATGAATATATTGAACATTTAAGCTCTATAGTCTCATTGATTCTTGTCATATTTAATGGATGTATCCAATAATGCCTACAACTACGGCCGTTTTCTATGTCTATGGTACAAGTCAATCACTGTAAACTCTGTCGTCTGTCCATTTGGTACGCGTGTATTGTCCGTCCGTGAAATATGGTTACAGACAACGGATAAGATATCTTGCATGAATGTGTACGATGAACCAGACAAGAAATTTGTCTTGTCGAACGGTCGTGTCTGATAATGTGCAAAGGCGCTAAGGGTCATTATTTTTTCACGTCACTTGCTAATATTATTATAAAATTTTCTCTTTCGCGATTTGTGCGCCTAGTACCTACAACCAAATAAGTCGTGTACTCTAGATATACCCTCTCCGTTATACATTGTATTAATTAATGATTGTACATACTACTTGTAATACCATAACATACAAGACTAAACTATACCTCTATTTTAATCAACAGAAAAGTATTTCATTGAAACGCGATGCAGAAGCTAGTTACAGAATAATAACATCAAACAATATATTGTCCCCGAGTGCATATACGCCAATAAGCATTCCTTTGATAGAAAACAATAAATCTTGCATATAATTGATGTATCAAACCGACAATGCATGATCGATGTGGGTTACACTCATGTTCACTGAACCGTTTGAGGTAGGTGCATGATGCGAAAACCAGAAACGGATTGGTGGCACCATAGCTGGGGATTAAAATAGGGGATTTGCGGTAATAGTTTTTGTGCCAAGATTTTATTCGCTCTAGATGTTAATTTAATTACTATACCAATAGTATACACTGGAGTCACGCTATCTCTTATTTTCGTAAGAAGCCTGAAAAATCTGTTATAGATTTGAAGCTGGAAATGATAATATATAAATACTTTCGCGGTTGAATATTGAGAAAAAGGTAAGGTACTTTGCATCATAAGTCTTTTTTACAAACATTATTGAAAAAGGATAAACATATTTAAAATTGTCATATTAGTCTTTGTCGTTTTCATTTACGGGGAGACGTAACCAATTTTGATGCCGACTAAATTTATGTTATGCGTAATTGGACTAATTTGACAGGATTTTCTATGTTTGAAAGAGATATAGTGAGACTAAATAATTTTTGTTGTAAACAACAGAATCAGCACCATTATTGGAATTTAGATTAGACAATGGGTCTGTCAGAAAAAGCAAAACCGGCCAATATTAAAACCCGGATTTTTTTAATTCTGATTCTGAAAAACCCAGCTTTTGGTGAAACGGGTTTGAAAATGATCTTTAGTTTTAGGGAAAATAATAAAAACATCGAAAAACCGGAAACATGAAACAACCCGGGTATTTTAATCATTTCAAATATGCCGAAAACTCGGTTTTTCAGGATCGGGTGTATCGGATTGCATTCTGTAGTCAGTTAGCATATTCATATTTTTTTGGTAATTTACATTCTCATTCTTTATTAAGATTAGCGAAACAAGGCTACAGTTAACGAAATTAAACAAGAAATAAAGCGGAAGTAGGTCAAACCAGGACGCACGTGACGTTTTGTTTCTGTCCCTTTCATTTGTCGACCTTTTTTCGTATCGACATTCGAATTGGGTTGACAAATTGGATGATTAGGGATTCCAACATTCATTTGATGTAATTGTTGCATATTACCAAATTGATTACGATAACAAGCTTAATAATCTATGATTTCTGTGAAAAGGTTTTCCTGTAATGTTATTAGGTAATGTTGTAATAATATTTGGTAATATAATTAGACCTTCTACAGAGTATTGATTGATGAATTATACGTCGTGAATTATACGTATTGTCTTAAGGACGAGTTTTTATTTTATTTTGATGATATTATTATATTTGTTTATAACACGAATACACTTAAATGCTTACATAATAAAGGTTTATACCGATAAACTAAAAAAAGCAATCATTGATTTAAAACTCAAAATAGACAATACTAATAAAGTCAAAATTGTCGCAAAGCCACACGTCTAATGTTTAACTGAGAAGAACCGACAAGCAATTTAGCAATGTCGTTTTATGACCTGACAACCTAATTTTTTCATATCAAATAATATTGTTACATAAAGTACTATTATGCAGATCTAAACAATGCCAACTAATCACATTTTGTATCTTGGATTATAGATGTCCACAATTATGTAGTGCATCAAGCAGCTAAAAGGTTTCCTTTGACAAATTTCCTTTTGGCTACGACGAAATGAAGTCAAACCCTACAAACCCGCTACGCTCGGCAATTTTCTTGAAATATCACAATTGTATATACCATCAGGCAGCATTTTCTGTGATTCATGACAAAAAATATACAGGGCCATGTCTCTGGAGATTGCGTACCGAAAAAATCTGTTGTTCAGCAAAATTTAGATATTGAAAACAATTGTAGGTAAGTCTGAGGTGTTTTGATTTATTTATCTGTTTTCTTGTATCGTTTTGTCAAATATTGTACACTGTAGTAGCCTTGTATATCTATTTATCTTTGGAAATCAAAGTGTATTCTAACTAAACATTATTATTAATTATAATATCCTAGTACATTCTTCACATACGGCTAGTTGATCCCAATTATGCGTTAATAATGTTGTAAATGCGCTATGTGTATGTATATAATAAGTGTAATTAAATGTTATCCAAAAATAGAATAGCTTATATACGATGATGGAATGATAACATGTAGCATTATGCAGATATCTATCCACTGTAAACATTACTATTTAAAATCAATCATTAAACGTTTAAAAAAACCTTACCTTGAACTGGCGTATAAATATTCATGTACAGACAATCTTCACTTTGGTTCTTCAGTCGTGGCAGTAACCTTCTCAGATACTCCAGCCTTCCTTTTGGCATCCTATCCAAAGCCAATGTCTCGTTTGAAATATCAGGTAGACGTTGAGGACAGACTGGACCCATTTGGTCTACTGTCTTTACGTCGTCCCAAGGTGCTGGCGCTCTTGTTGGTGCAAACCTTTATGCAAATTTTTAACATGTAATATTTATATTTACCATATAACTGGGAGTAAAATAGGGGTACGCGAAACCACGAAGCAAAAAGCTAGTTTAATATAAAACCGTCACACATATAATTTCAACGAAGAAATGCAACAAAGCGACGTCGTTAACAGAACATTTTCAGAAACTCAGTAAAATAGAGTTGAAATTATGAGACGAAGCTGTTTTCTTTATGAAATTAATTTACATTTTCCACTAATTGGAGTTCTGAACAATGATATCAAGGAACTGTTTAATGAAAACCAAGATGAAGTTGAAATACTTGAAGCTATATAAATAAGAACATTACATTATGAACTTCATAAAGAAAAGCATATTTAGAAAAGAATTAATGGAAGACTCTGGTAAACTTTTATTGACTTTGAAAGAATGTTTTTAAATTAAAATTACGTTAAAAAAAACTATTTAATTTAGAATCTTAACTATAATTGAATGAAATTTCTGACCTATAAAATTGAAGGTCCAGACTGAGTTATATCATTCCAATAAAACCTTTAATATAAATAAGACTTGATTGAAGCCAAACAATCCCAAAAAATGCCAATCTTTGATCTATGTAATTTTCTTGTACGCAATTCAGTAGATTGAAGGCGACATTTCTCTCCGACATCTTTACCTCCAGTCAACCGTTAAATAAGAACTGACCGAGCATAAAATAAAAAAGTGTACCTGTTTGATCCAGTGGGAGGAGTTGCGTATGGAACCCCGAGGTATGCTTCAACAGGCTTTAAGTACTTATGCTGATCCATCGGTAATATTACTCCTTGTAGTTTTCCGTATCTCGTGCCGATCACTCTGGTTCTTAGCATAGAGTTTCTGCCACTAAAACCATTACAATTCGAATTCTCGCTCAATACCAACACCAACAATACCACCAGCTTTAGCTTATCTTGTAAGTTTAACTTCCAACTTATTTTCTTGAAGTATTGCACCGTCAGAAACTTATGTATATACTGTTTCTGTAATGTTTTGTGTAGATTTGTTTCTTTTATGTATTGTTTTATTGAATTCCAATGGTGTTGTGGCAGTCTGTCGGTGGCCATTTTCTGTGAATATCACCTTTGCAGACCCATTTCTTTATTCGGCTTTTGGTCGCGCCGCACGCTCTGTATAAAAAAGATTAAGTTAAAACTATTTTTTTCGAACAATTTGTATAATTACATATTAATTTTAAATGCGTATTTAGAATAATAGTAGAGAGTAGCAAATATTATTTATTGTTTTAAATATCAAAGTCTAGCTTCAAACATGTTTTAATTCTAAATAAGCTGTTTCATATTCGTAGTAATATTATAAGCCTAACCTTTTATTATAAGAAGCTTTCAACCCTTATATAATCAAGGTACTAAGACTTTTCACATTCAATGAATTTATTAGTAGGCTTAAGATTGTAAGTGATTTATAAACAAAGTGTTTAGTATCTATTATATCACTTAACGCCTAAATCCTAATAAATTTATGCGTAATCACGTGCTTACACCCACGCTTTGATTGTTCTTTGTATAATATTACAAAGACGTAATTGTTATTAATTCATTTTAGATATAGATAAAACTGTAGCAATGTATCTTTCCAATAAAGATTGCCAAGATTTATTAATAGAAAAAGATTGTTCTTTCAGTTCATAATAATATTACACATCTTTATGGTATGTAGGAGTAATTTATACAAAGTTTTGTGATTTCTTAAAAACTTACTTAAGTATTTTTTTATTGTTGATCATAAAATAAGTTTTTTTTCGAAGCACTTTTAGTATATCATAATAAGTTTTCGATGAAAGTTTGTTATTTTTGAATTTGAATTTTTTACTTATCCACTACAATAAAACGTCTTTTATTCAATAATAAATATAATACTTTACCACCATAACTTTATCTTTTAACTATTATTTACCTTCAATAAAATTTGAGTTTGAATTTGATTTAATAAATTGTCTAAATTACAGTTTGACTCAGATATTAGTTGATGGAGTATTTTAAAGAGTAAGGAAGTATTTGTGCGATTTAAGTTGATTGATATCCACTATGGGCTTAGCCCATACCAGCCCATTGGTCCCGGTTATCACTTAATTGTGATAGTCGTTAAGCTAGTTGGATGCCTCCCAGGCGGCTTGAAAAATTCTAACAGTAGGTTGACCACTAGCCTCCCTCCACCGATCCGCAGTGGGCACGTGTGGTGGAGTATTGCCCATTCCCTTTCACCCACATTTGTGAAAGGAGGCCTGTGCTCAGCAGTGGGACATTATAGGCTGATGATAATGATGATGGGCTTAGCCCGCCCGACGGTGTCGGCTCGCCTTTGTGATGCTCGTCATAGAGCTGCTGATACGAGTCAACTGATTAAGGACAAGGTCAGTATCAAAGCTCGTCATACTGAACTACTTCCAATATTACTTAATTTACTGATACACACAAAACTTTACACAAAATTTTGTTTAATAATCGCACCGTGGTATGTGCATTGAGCTATTATTACTACGTATAGAGAAGCTATCATAAGCAAAGGTTATGTATGTCCCATTTTTTAGAGTCAACTAAAATTCTCTTTACCGCTGAAATACGTAGCGCTATCAGAACGCTTTTAGGAGTATTTCTCTATACGTAGGGTATGAGATGGCATAAGAAGTTGAAATACACCGGCATATTATATTCTATTTAAAAAATAGGAAATTCACTCCACGTGTGATTAATAAAAGAAATGAAAAAATTACAGGATTAATAATAAAAACAAAGTTAAAGAAAAAGCACTTACTTGCTTATTTCACTTTTGGCACATCTTTACTTAACACAGCCATTTTGTAAACCTGAAACAATTGAAAGCCTATGGTGAAAATACATTTGAGGTTTGAATCTATCCAAAAACAGTTTTCAATAAACTGAAAAAAACCCTGTACTAAAAAGTATTAACGATGGTACAGTAGTACCCAATTGATATGGCTTACCGATGTACCTGCGCAGAAGATACATTTTCAAAGCGTGGGAAACGCTATTGGTCGGCAGCTGCCGCCATGTTAGCGCGCGCCGTGCGGAGGGGCGTAACTTGCGAGTGAGACGGAATTCAAAGTCAAAGCCATTTATTCAATTTAGGCCCCAGAAGGGCACTTATAAAGGTCTAACTAACAGCTGCAGTGTATTATGAAACTTATAGTAGTGATCTAAGGTTGATTGTAAGTTTTAAGCATTCTTTCGTTATTCTTCGGGGCCATACTTTCTTTTCTGTTCGAACGAAGATTCATGACGTGCCATATCAGTTGGGTAATACTGTATCAAATTATTGTATTGTCATCGGTCCTTGATAAGTGTGCAAAGGTTCTGTTTAATTTGACGTTTTGAAGGCGATAAAAATTACGTTTGAAGATTCCATTACATACATACAGGCGAAGCCAACAAAAGCGTGTTAATTTTTTTTAATTAATTGAAATGAATTCAATTAGCCGACATCAATGAACTATTTAGTTCTAGTAATAATAATTCCTATTTTTAATACAGTTTTATTGGTTGATTTGGGCAGATTGGAATATCAGAAACAAAATATTAATATTATAAGTTCGAACGAATGGCTTTTTTCCGATACATTTTTCGTTCTGTCAATCAAAATAAATATTTCTCATTTATGTTTTTAAGACTAAATTCCCTTGGTGAGATGTGTCCATATTTTATTATTTTTGGAACTCCGGATTACAATCTGATAATCCATCCAAGATTGGTTTTTGATTGATTGATTTTAATTTTATAATCAATATAGGTCATAAACTGACGAAATTTTTTAGAACTTTAGTTAGCTTAATAGTCAATATTATTATAGTGCCAACTACTCCACGCTTAGAAGAGAACGAGCTCTTCGATACTGCTGTCGAAACATACGGGAAAGCGTTTAGCCACCTATTGTCAAGTTGAGGAAACCAGACAAAGTATCCTATATAAGTGTTAATAATATGTTCTCCTAATGAGGTTTTCCTTCACTGAATGCTATAGGATTCGATTGGCTTTTTTTACGGAATTTGAAGTCACCAAAGAGCTGTCTTCCCCTTTGAATAAAAGCCTAATAAAATCAACAGGTAAAACATACAATTTTAAGAGATGTAAAGCGTAGCGTTTATTCGCTCAAGGAGCAGCTCTACTCGACTCGACTGGGGAAGTACCTACACCTTACAGAATACCGCAGCCAAATAACTTTATGTTGTGTAAAGTTGTGTTCCTGCGCGTGAGTAAGGTTGCCAGAGCTCATTGGGGAGGGGGGAAAGGCCGGTAACGCGTGAGCGATGCTTCTTGTGTTGCAAGCGTCCATATGGCTGCGGTAACCGCTTACCGTCAGACGGGCCGTATGCTTGTTTACCGACTTCATCGTATAAAAAAAAGGTACAGTTTCCAATTGAAAACTATTAATAAATCAACCATATACATAATGATTACTAGGTGCGAAATTGCATCGCATTAAGTTAAACTGGATATTCCATAAACACTCAACACACGCAAAGCAATCCAAATCTCCTTGATTAAATTTCGCTCCCAACATTGGCATCATAACAATGAGTGTAAAAAATACCAAGTTTTTTTTTTGCATCTACGTTAAATGGGTGATGATATCCGGCCCGAATTTTTATCCGGACCGTACTAAAAACCGGATAGGCTTTGGCTTGTACGCCCGTTAACTTGAATTAATAATGTGGGTGGGAGTTTTAACCCCTTTTTTCTGTACATAGATATTGAATGTGTAAATAACAAAGAGTATGTGTGGGCGGGCGGGACTTTGGAAGACTTAAAGCTTTTTGTGAATGAAAAATGGATCATAAGCGTATTTTTTTAAGTTTGTTTAAAAACGTTTATATATAGACATTATTTCCAAAAAATAGAATAAAACAACGTTTTTTTATATTACTCAAGCAATGTTAATAAAATACTTTAACCCCCTTATTAAGTCAGTCTTGTAAGTAAGACCCAGGTATTAAGATAGCCCCAGCCCTTTTTGTTTACATGACATTAGAAAGTGACGGATATATTTAAAACCTAGGTATTACTATACTTGACTTATACCATTTTTATTAATAAGAGGTAGAGTTTAAAAATCAAACGTGGCCGAAAACTGTTAAATTCTGGTGTTCATCACATCAAACCGTCATGATCATTTAATACCTTAATTCAGATAAATATAAAATTTCTTGGATCAGTCTCTGACGTACCAATAAATTATCTAACGTTAAAAAAAGAGTTATGTAACGTATACGAAAAACACATTTACACTCGCAGCAATTTCTCAAACTCATCCATCCAAAGAAGTAATTGATCGAAATATAAGTATGAACAGATAAAAATCTACGTTCAAACGAGAGAAAGACTACCATCGATCCTCAATAACGGTAGATACTCGATCCCCGAGAGACGTTAAAAAAGATGACAAATGGCTTATTCTATATTCGCTCGGAACGCTTGTAATAAATCAATAAAAGCTCCTATAGGGGATATGAATCATGATGGCGAAATAAAGACATCTAATCAAGCGTATTGGAATACTTTGGTGAGATCCTGGAATTGTTTCTGGATTACTATAATGGGATTATTAAAGAAAGCCTGTTGCAGAGCAATAAATCTTACCTATCAAAGCAATATGTAGTATACGGATTAGTTGATACAGGCACATAATATTATTGACGAGGTAGCTAGAATCTCAATTCTCGCGTTTTCAACATCGATGTCGCATTAGAGATAATGTGTCGAAAACCATGGCGGACTTCTGTCAAAATGTATATTTTTTTAAAGATATCTGCCATGCTTTTTGGTAAATGTCGATTAAGGCATTAGGCGCCGATGCCACAGAGAGAGTTCTAGAGTTCTGAGTTCTGCATTCTGTGTTGACTATTGTGCACACAGCATGCAGTCTAGAGTTCTAGAGTTCTGCAATATTCGCTACTGATCGCACATCATACACTTTTTTACTTTCAAAGGCCCCACATAGCTTACAGTCAACGCGGAATGCAGAACTCGGAACGCGGAACTCTAGAACTCTTTTCTGTGGGATCGGCGCGGGTGCCTTAAGATGGGAGTCGGGCTGCGATTATTCCATACAAATGTATTCCCCTGTTTTCTTCCTGAATAATGCCTCTAGAGTCATCATTTATTGTATTTTTTCATATAATCAAGTTCTGCTTTGGACACGTCCCTGTTACTTCCTTTTTTTCAGCAACTAATTATTAAAGAAATTATGGTCCTCCAAAAATTACAATAAATGCCCTATTTTTCCGCCGTGATTAAAAGGACTACCAGACAAATTTGAAAAGATTTTAACATAAAATAAAGTAATAAGGACCTTAATTTTAATGAAAAAAATTATTGAATCGGCTCAGTTTTCGAGGAGGAAAATGAGGAAAACGAAACATCGATTTCGTATTTTTTTTTTGTGAATAAATCGGTCTGATTTGCAGATGTTCCTATCGCACATAGCGCATAGCATAGCGACATAGCGCGACGGCAATAGTTTCTTCAAATACCTATTTTTCAAATACCTCGCAGCTAGGAACCCCTCTTAATTTCAAAGATGCGAGAATTGGGCCCCGTACCATGATGTGTAACATTTTGACTTTGGTAACATTTCCTTATGCTAGTCATTGTTAAAAAAATAAACTCGTGCCTCATCTCCAGATGTTCACTTGTTAATAAACGAAAATTTTTGTAACAATTAATAATTTCATAATGAGAATTATTTTAAATGAATGCCTCAACATATAAAGACCTAAAACCTAGTTACAAAAGCTAAAGTAGGTATCCTAAATTTTGATGAGTTCAAATACGAAACTGGTAATTAGCTCCCTTTCGCTTTGAACCTAAAATAAACGGACTCAAATATCAAGTTTAATAAGCGACTCTAACTCATTCATATCTGATGTAAGGACAAATATAGTGGAAACGGAAATATTTACCATATCAACTCATATAATATTCAGATTCCCAAGTGAATACCGAAGTCGATCACGTTCGCAACATAAATTTAAGTAAAACCAACTACAATATTATATTATATTATAGCTTTCAAACTAACTCTATGTAAATTGTCCAAGTTTTTGTTCCATCGAATTGGATTTTGCTCGAGGCGAAATTTGTTGTCGATTTTCTTTTTGTTGTTTTTTGCGTTTCTAAGTTATTTTTAGGTTTTTCATTATTTATAATAGTAATAAAAACCTTTATCATAAGAGAATCATGCATAAACTATTATTTCATGCGAACTTTAACCGATATAAAGTCTGTGCTATAAACCCTCAAAAGCTGCGTATATACCTATACTAATAAATGCGAAAGTGACTTTGTTTGTTTGTTACGCCTTCACACCTCAACTACTTAACGGATCATCATGAAATTTGACACGCAGATAGCCTTTGGTATGGAGAAGGATATAGGAACTTTTTATCCCGGAAACTCGAGTGAAACCGCGGGGGACAGCTAGTGAACAATAATTACGATAAATGTTTAGTTTTAGAAATATTCGTAATGTAGGTAAATGTTTTTTGATTGATTTAAGATAATTTAATATAACGTTTTCACTTTTGCTAATATATTTCTTCTCATTTCTTCACTGTATCTGTTCTGTCTTGTAATATTGATAGTTTTCTTGAAAATTATACTAGGTACATTCGGACAGTGGCGCGAGGATCAAAACTTCCCGTACTTACGTATTCGTAGTATCGACTCACTTTCGAAAGAGATACAAAACGGTAGTATTACATAGTCTTATGTTTGGTAATATTTTATAATTATTATCGTTTATTGCCGCTTAAAAGTAAATAGAAATAGAAAAAGTAATTTGTAGAGTAGGTACATAATAACAAAATAATGTTGCAAGCTCTATTACCTTGTCATTATGAGTAACAAAGATGTCTCAGTCATCGTGTTACTTTTATTAGAAATATGCGATCATTTTCCGATAACACCTACGTACTTATATTATCCCTGATCACAAACATTACGTTACGCAAGAGATACTATACAAGCAGTTATTTTATGTATTAACTAGCTGTCTCGCGCGGCTTCACCTGCGTTCCCGTGATCACAAGCCTATAATACTCGGGGATAATGTAGCTTCCTACTAGTGAAAGAATTTTTCGAATCCGACTGGTAGTTCCAGAGATTAGCCCGTTTAAACAAACAAACAAAAAACTCTTCCACTTTATTATATTAATAATTAATAATAATAATATTATATATTATAGTAAAGTATAGATGGAAATAAACGTGATATTTCTGTTAATATAAAACACAAAGGTACTAATAATAAACATAAAAAATTCAAACAGCGCGATTTGACTCTTGAGAAATGTCATTATTGAGAGGGATTGCTAGCGACAGTATTTATGGCAGGTACACTATTTCAGAAATCTCCGAAATCAAGAATTCCAGATCTCCAGATCTTCTCTAATTACATTATTTCAGTTCAAGGTAAGTAAATCTTTTCTGTCTACAGAATTTGCGCGTAGTGAGATCACGAAAACCATCTTAAAAATTAAATTTAAAGAGGAAATTTTCTGTCTGTAGTATAAAGCCTTGCTGTGCTCGAGTTCTGTCGTAAAATTTAATTCGTGTTTTATTAAAGGACTCCAGGATTCGTAATAAAGTTAATATTGCCGAGGGAAAGCAGTGTTAACTCAAACTTGATGGGAAAGAAACCTGAAAAACGACGATTAGAGAGGCAATCTATTGCTTTGTAGTTGTTATTCCCACTAATTTGCCGTTTCCTCTTTCGTTCTTATTCCTGGAAAAAGCACGTTTCAATGCTTCAGTTAATTAGAGTTGTAAGCGATGACAGAAATCATCTGATTGAATATTATTATTAAATAATTTGTTGCATGGAAAAAGAAAGTATTTTTTCGACATAGTTTCTTGATAGAGTCTTAGAGGCAAATGTAGAAGTCTTTAAATTAAAAAAAAAATAAGCCAACCAAACTTAATTACACATATATAAATATAATAACACTCTCAATAGAGAGAGAGACAAAAATAAATGATATATAGGTATAATGTGTAAGTGACAAAATCATTTATTTAACGACATGGAACGACAGAAAATATATCAAAACGCGAAAGATTTATCAGACAAAAAAGACCTCTGACCTAGATAAAGAATGTAACTAGTATTTCGCTGGAGCTTACTGAGAAATTATATTTCGCATGATCTTTTATTTGAGTTGAATATAAAACAAAGTCTATTATTTGTCAAGAGACTTCTAATAAATAAATGTTTCAGATAATTTGTTCGTATAATATTAAAATAACGAATGTCTAATCATTGTCATCATAAAAATATTGTAAATATGTTTTTGGTTTATTGAATATTTAATCTAAGGTAAGATGAGGTAAAGTGTTGTTTGCTTTAGAAAAAAAAAATAAGTACTTAAGTTGAAATGTAGGTTATGTTTTCATTTATAAAAAATATAACATGAGAATAGTAAGCAGCCAAAAAATGACTCAAAAGATTCAAATCTAAAGAGGCAGCAATAAAAACTTACATAAAATAAACCACAAAGAAGAATATCGAAATATAATAAATATGCTTATCTCCTTTTGCCCCCTTCCGCTATTCCCCCCTCGTCCTTTGTACCCCTGATTGCGAACTCTCTTGTTACGAAGATATATGGGTAATTGAATCGATGTACGTTACCCCTTAATGCTTATGATGTATGTAGGCAATTTTGTTTAAACGTCTTTGTGAGGCCGTCGTAAAGACTGAACGTTTGGATTGTGAAAAATTACATTGTAAAGCTTTTTAGGAATATGGTAATGCTGTAATGCAATCTATTTGTAAGGATAAACAATTTTAGCTAAGAGCATCCAAATTAAGTAACATGAAAGAATATAGAAGGAGACAAAGTTTTACCTAAATTAAAAGGTTTAGGTGAATATATCTCAGCTAGAATGTAATTTATTTAAAATAATTAATTTATTTGTTACAAAATTAAGTAAATAGGTTTTTTATTCTGAAATAACATTCATCATCATCAACAACAGCTTATAATGTCCCACTACTGAGCACAGGCCTCCTTTCACAAATTAGGGTGAAAGGGAATGGGCAATACTCCACCAAGCATACCCACTGTGGGTTGGTGGAGGCAGGCTAGTGGTCAACCTACTGTTGGAAATTTTCAAGCCGCCTAGTAGGCATCTAACTCACAATTTAGTGATAACCGGGACCAACGGCTCTACGTGCCTTCCAAAGCACTGAAATGCTCGATTTGAAATACCACTAGGCAGTCACCCATCCAGGTACCGGCCACGACGGTGGTTGCTTAACTTAAATAATATTAGATCCTTCAAAAGCGAAAGTAAAACTGTAGTATGTGTAAGCTAATCTTAATATTCTAACTAACTGATTAAAGAAAAAGAACAAATAAACATGAAAACTAAATAATAATCATAAAAATATAGCGACAGCTTTATTTTGTTAACACAAGTTGATCTAACTCGTATAATAAACGGATCAAACTGTATAAAACACACGGAAACTTCAATTTACATTATATGAAACACTGCGTGCTCATTGGGTGAAACATAAGCCGTGTACTATTAAATATTCCGACAAGAACAAAGCATTTTAAAGCGTTTATGTTTCCCAAGAGATATTACCAAAGTTTTAGAGCAGAATAGTTATAGCGATGAAGATGGTCAAGTGTTAATCACCGAAACAGTGCTAGACTAGTTTAGTGCTACAAATAATGCTTCCGTTTTCTTCATTAAAATTGTTATCTAGTTTTTGAGGCACCCAATGAGTGAGCTTGATGTATCACCTAGAAGTACTTAGTAACTTTTCTACTTAGTCCCTCATTATAATACATATTTTGAGAGTATCTTAATATATAAAATGATAAACTGATTGTTGATATATCAGCCCACAGCCCAAACCGCTGGACCTAGAGATTTGAAATTTTGCACAAAGATACCTTATACAGTGTAGGCATCCACTAAGGAAGGATTTTTGGAAATTCCACCCCTAAGAGGGTAAAATAAGGGATGACAGTATGTATGCAAGTCCGTCAGTTTTGAAGTTAGGATCTTCAAATTTTGTGTTTAGGCTGACGATTGAAAATTAATGTGTAGTTATGTCAGCGTTTGTGATAATTCCACCACCGAAGGGAGGAAAAGGGGGATGAAGTTGGGTATGCAAGTCCTTCAATTTCAAAGTAAACTTCACTAAATATATTATTATACGGTGTAGGCATCCACTAAGGAAGGATTTTTGGAAATTCCAGCCTAACAGGGTAAAATAAGGGTTGAAAGTTTGTATGCAAGTCCGTCAGTTTTGAAGTTAGGATCTTCAAATTTTGTGTTTAGGCTGACGATTGATAATTAATGTGTAGTTATCTCAGCGTTTGTGATAATTCCACCACCGAAGGGAGGAAAAGGGGGATGAAGTTGGGTATGCAAGTCCTTCAATTTCAAAGTAAACTTCACTAAATATATTATTATACGGTGTAGGCATCCACTAAGGAAGGATTTTTGGAAATTCCAGCCTAACAGGGTAAAATAAGGGTTGAAAGTTTGTATGCAAGTCCGTCAGTTTTGAAGTTAGGATCTTCAAATTTTGTGTTTAGGCTGACGATTGAAAATTAATATATAGTTATCTCAGCGTTTGTAATAATTCCACCACCGAAGGGAGGAAAAGGGGGATGAAGTTGAGTATGCAAGTCCTTCAATTTCAAAGTAAACTTAACTAAATGTATTATTATACGGTGTAGGCATCCACTAAGGAAGGAGTTTTGGAAACTCCACTCCTCGGCGGGTAAAATAGGGGATGAAAGTTTGTATGAAAGTTCGTCAGTTTTGAAGTTAGGATCTTTAAATTTTCTATTTAGGCTAACAATTGAAAATTAATTTATACATGTTTCAGCTTTTTTGACAATTCCACCCCGACACCCCGACAGACAGGGTGAAAAGGTATGGGATGTATGTAAGTCATTCAGTTTCAAAGTAAACGTCACTTAATATATTATTACACGGTGTAGGCAACCACTAAGGATTTTTGGATATTTCATCCTTAAGGGGGTAAAATAGGGGATGCAAGTTTATATGAAAGTCCATCAGTTACGAAGTTAGGACCTTCAAATTTTGTGTTTAGGTTGACAATTGAAAATTAATTTATATGTGCCTCAACGTTTTAAATAATTCCGATCCCGAAAGGGTAAAAAGGGGGATGAATTTGTGTATGGAAGTACACTAAATTTATTATTTAAGCTTATGGTTATAAACTAACGCAACGAATATCGGTGTTGTTGGAATTTGAACCCTTAAGGAGTGAAAAGGGGGATTAAATTTAGTATATGAAGTTCTTTATTTTCGGAGTGAAAATTTATTATTTCGGCTTATGGTATTGGCGTATTGAAATGACTCGCCTAAACAACATCAGGAAAAAGAGAGGAATCGGTATTAAAACAAAGATCCGGTTAATACGAGCATTGGTATTCCTCATTTTCATGTATGGTGTGGAAGCGTGGACTATACTGGCCCGAGAAAGAAAAAGGATTGATGCATTCGAGATGTGGTGCTGGAGACGGATGTTGGAAATACCTTGGACCGCTAAACGCAACAATGCATCAGTCCTATCGCAGCTCAAAATTAAAACACGATTGTCCACCATATGCCACCAACGTATTTTTTCGTATTTCGGCCACATGGTGCGCAAAGGCGATGAAAGTTTGGAAAGCTGATCATAGTTGTGAACACGGAAGGAAAACGACTATGTGGTCGTTCACCAACAAGATGGTCCGATCAAGTAAAAGACTCATCGTCCTGCAAGTTTTACAGAAACCAGTGGAGGCAGATCATTCGCTCTAGAAGCAAACCCAATGTTGACCACGATCCTCAGACATGAGGGAAAGAGAGATAAGGCCCCAAAAATTGTGCTGTGGAACTAGACTACAAGTAACAGCTCTCCGCCGCAATGTTATTGAGGCCAAAATATTTACTGGTTCTGCCAGAGGAGAAACAGTCTTCTTGCCGCGTATACCATTGATCTCAAATCACCTTCCGTTTGAATTTAAAAGATAACAGTTCCCAATTAAGGTTTGTAGTCACAGGGTAAAACTCTGAAATTTGCTAGAGTTGATTTGCGGCAGGACTGTTTCAGTTTTATGTGGCATCCTCGCATATGAGCTCTTCTCTATCTGAACTTTTGTCAATATCACACGTAGTGGCGGACAATAGCCATGAACAAAGCTCTATATTGTTACAATGATTAATATCTAGAAAAAAGAAATAATCTACGCGGACGAAGTCGCGGGCTATAAAGCTAGTGAATTTATAAATTCATAAATGATAACAATAAAATTATTTAAATAAAACATGAGCTGACAAAAACATCGCAATTACGAGACCCGAAACACTTGTTCCCTCATAAATTTAATATTCTGCTAAATTTAAATTCATTATGGTGAAAATTAATGATTGTCAGACGGGTCATTAGTCCAGCAGGATCATTAAAGAAATTTGCTATTATTTTATCCTTCACAATGAATTTCAAATTAATGAAAGTTTTCCGGACGAAAAAGAAATATTAAGAGATACACTTCAACAAGGAAACGGAGCAATTTGACAAACAAAAACGAAGCTAAAAGAGCTTAATGAAATGACATACGCAGTTTCACTAATGTCCTAATTAGATTTGAGTCACAATGACATTTGCTAAATTAAAAAAGTTGAAATAGATAATTTATAAATAATCTAGGTATCTGTAAAAATGTTAGGCGATACCTATAATTACAAGATCATAAAATAAGTAAGAAATTTCGTTCTAACAATGTTACTATTGGATGAAATGAAATTGTTTGTAGCAAACGAATGCATTTGCATCACCAGTTCTGTCAGTTCAATCTTTGTAGATTCTCTACGGTAATTTGTGACCGGGCGCTGTAATCCTGGCATATTTGAATTATGGAAGCTTTGGTCGTAGCGGTGGACATGATGTCACACGTCGGGCTCGATAAGCAGAGCAATTAGAGCTAAATTTAGTAACACCAGTGAACTGATAGGTTTAGCTTTGTTTTAACCATTTGGAAGTTTGATTATGGTACTATTGTAAATACTTATCATAAATTATGAAGTCAACATTTCTTACCTTCTTCCATTTTCATTATTCCTATGGTAGGCAGATACAGTACTGAAAAGTACGTATGTCTCTCCCAAACGTTTAATAAATCAAATTGCGCCTTTCTACACTTTTTGTTTGGTATCAATACCTTTTTGTCTTTTGTTTTTGAATAACTACATCAACACGAAACGTATAGAAATATCTGACCATAATGTGCTTTTAAAAGGACTTTAACATCAACAAAGAAAACAATGTACATTACTAGAACCAATTCCCAAAACACCAATACGTACTTTACCAGATCTTATTTTCAGACCTTATCCAAACATTTACCGAAGCATTTCAGTATCAATTAACAAATATATTTCTTCTATTCTATTCCCTGTGGCACCATGTGGTTCTTTTATTACTACACCATTAGCCCTTAAGTAGTCATCTACTTTCATTTGGCACGTGCCGTTTCCATGTTCTGTAATAAAACTAAATGTATCGTCACACTCACAGCCAATTTCTGTCACCTCCCTGAATCAGCTAAAAATATGCCTAGTAGAGGACAGAAAAACTCCTTTCACGGTTGTCAAGCGAGAGAAATCCGCAAAGTAATGCCCCCTCAAAAGCAGAAATGGGTCAAGATATACTAACATTAGGGTTGGCACGGGGAAACTTGATGGGAAATATGAGAGCCAAGATTTATGGCAGTTATTACATTAGAAAAGGGGGACAAAGTGTTGGATGCTCCTTTTACAAGATCAGAGATGGTGCTACTGCGTGCTACATCTGTGATAAATTTGGGGCAAAAGAGACACGATAATATGTTTTTACAGTGAATAAAGTTGTTAATCATAAAGGGCATCATTTTATTGGTTCAGTTGAATTAAAGAGATGCTTTAAGTAATATAAAAATACCTAAAGAAACATAACAACGGCTATTTCAAAAAGCAAATAAAATGTCAATCACCGTTCTTTACATTATAAACTTTATCAAAGAAACCAATCATGTTAGTGCCGATAAAAATACAGCTGTGTACTGCTTTTCAGGATTGAAAAGGCCTAAATTACTATAACTACGAATTCATAATACAAACAGGCCGTAAAAATCCATGCCTAATGCTGTTAAAGCTATCGTGCTAAAAGCTTTTTCAAATAATAAGGCATAAAAACAGTTTTATAAACGATCCAGTTTATTTGATGTATTTGCACGCAGCAGCCCTAAATGCGACGCACTTTTATTGCCTGACCTCATTCTGAAGGCGACTAAGCACTTTTAAGCAAATGAAAATTTTATAATCTTCACCCGTGGCCATTTGGCAGTAAATATTTTGCTTTCATTGCCTAGTTTCAAAATAATAAATTAAAAAAAAATAGCTTATAGTAATATTGAATGCTATTCCGCCAAGTTTCTTAGTGTTGTTACACGCGTAACACTTTCGCATTTTTAGTATGACTAAGAATTAGACAGGATGGAGAATTTGCCGGCACCATCGTAACATTCCAAGTTAGTTATTTATAATGCAGTGTAGTGTTGTAGATTAAAATTGATGAGCTGGAGCCATTTAGACTCATATTAAACTTGAGAACTAACGTTTAAATACTAGAAGGTAAAAGTGTGAAGAACTTTAAAGTAAAAAAGCTTCCTACAGGTCCTTTAAAATTTTAGTCGCGGTACGAACGGATAAAACCTAACCGTCTAAAAATAAAATTGACTGTCCATGTTTTTGTTCCAATTTATCGCCCGGTACAAAAAATCGCACGTTGATATTAAAAATGGCCGGCGTTCAGTAACAAACTGTTGCAGTTTTTATATTTCGTTTGAAATAGAACTTCACAGTTTCGTGCCATGAAATTTTAAAAGATTTTGAAGATTGTAAAATATAAGTTTTGTCTGTATTTCAGTAGTGGTACGATATATTTTGAAAGGTGCAATTCTCCATCCAAGAGGCCCCCCATCTGATCAAACTTCTAATGGTATCCACTGCTATACCTATGTTCTCAAATACTGAGTAGGTATTTGATCTGGGTTTGACATGCTAAACAACGTTTACGGGTTTATGGGACCAACTCTGAAATTGCGAAAAAAACTTATATCATGCAAGAGATAAAATCATTTTTTTTTATAAAAATATCTCATGGAATGATTTGTGTTCAAGTCCTCTCAGTTTATTTACTATTTAGATGAGTGTTTTTTTCTGTAGGATTATAGTAGTTTAGCCGCTGCGCAAACGTGGACACTTTTGTGTCTTTTGTCGGATACAAGCTACCAATGAATATTTGATTTCTATAGAACCAGTATGAAATCAGCCAGTCCCTGCGCAGACGTAAACATTTTTTGTGTCCAGTTGCTTCCACTTTACACATACTCGTTGACGATCAAAAAGTGCTCGGTGTCGGTAGCTGGAAACTAAAAGTCGTCAGTTGAAGACACAAGCAACTTTAAAAAAATCCTTACATTTGTACTGAAACTGACGGAAAACAAGCAACGAATTGTACCAGTGACCAGAAGTAGCGACCAGCGACTGTATCCAATCGCCGATATAGGACAGGACACAGCAACTACGGTTTCCTGTGATGGAGTGCCGGTAACAAAAAGTGTCTACATTTGCGCACACCCCTGGTAGTCCCAAAAAAAGTGAAAAGTATTGTGACGCATAGTTGTGGTTGCCACTTAGTCTTTTTACCTTAATAGGGTTCCGTAGCTAAATGGCAAAAAACGGAACCCTTATAGATTCGTCATGTCTGTCTGTCCGTCCGTATGTCACAGCCACTTTTTACCGAATATATAAGAACTATACTGTTGAAACTTGGTAAGTAGATGTATTCTGTGAACCGCATTAAGATTTTCACACAAAAATAGAAAAAAAAAACAATAAATTTTGGGGGGTCCCCATACATAGAACTGAAACTCAAAATTATTTTTTCATCAAACCCATACGTGTGGGGTATCTATGGATAGGTCTTTCAAAATGATATTAAGGTTCCTAATATAATTTTTTTCTAAACTTAATAGTTTGCGCGAGAGACACTTCCAAAGTGGTAAAATGTGTGTCCCCCCTGTAACTTCTAAAATAAGAGAATGATAAAACTAAAAAAAATATATGTTGTACATTACCATGCAAACTTCCACCGAATATTGGTTTGAACGAGATCTAGTAAGTAGGTTTTTTTAATACGTCATAAATCGTAAACCGCAATTTACCTTTCATTCAATATTCTTGGCGTTTTTTTTTTCATAGCAGAGTTAGTTAAGAGTGCGTACCAAGCCAGAAAAATATGGCAATGTCAGATGAAACAAACTTATGTCTAATCTTCGCGTGCAGATGAGATGGAGATAGCGTGTTCCGCGGAACAAAAATGAACTAAGCGCTTTTTATCTAAATAACTCGTAAAGTATAGAATGTTTTAAAAAATCGTTAGTAGCAGCCCTAGGTCATATGTTAGTGATATTATATATCGAATTTTTGTCTTAATTAGATACACCATGAACGAATAAAACCGAAAATTCATTATTATTAGAGGTAGCTTTGTGATTTTTTTCTATCGAGGAAATTTCATTCCATTATGTTTTTGCTCAGGTAGAACCCTCGCGTATATAATGAAAATACCCATATAAAAATATTTTTTCATTTAAATACTATTTACTTGGTTAAATTTCAATTCTAAGATTGTTATTTTGCTTTATACGCAGTCTTAATATTACACGGAACCCTCCGTGTGCGAGTCCGACTCGCACTTGGCCGGTTTTTTCTGATAATGTTTTTGTAATTAACTAACCATGTAGTTTCCCCCTCAATGGCAAACGTATTTCAACCTTAAACAATTAAAATTAGAAACAAAGAATTTAATAAAATATTCACAAAGTTGTTAGAATTGTATTAAGTAACTTCCGAGGTTCGTAATTACCCTAAAGTTCTATGGAGCTTATCTTTCGAGAATGTTCGCAGGCTGTTCGGATAATTGAAATTGTAACAGGTACTTTATTTTAATTATACAATAATAATATAAACATTTAGAATATTCTAGCGTAAAGATACGCAGCACTAATCATAGGCTGTAATTAAGGAAGATTTGGGTAAGTACCTAAAATTATTCATAATTATGAGTCAACTGCCTATCGTACCGTCAAATGATACTGCTCGTATCGTATCTGGGGCCCAATTCTCACTTCCCTCAAACTAGCCTTCGAATCGAACTTGCATTACAAGTGTTAGTTCGACCGTAAAATTTCGAGGGGCGGAGTCTATTTTTCGATTTCTGTATTCTCGACACTAATCGAACAAAGTTCGAGTGTAAGGAATAAATGTTGCCATTATGATAGATACAAATTGCACAATGCGTTTCGTTTCACTTGATAATTGCGTTTTGTTAACGTATGCGATAATGTTATATCTTAAATTAAAATTTAAAAAGATTTTAATCACTAAAATATTTAAAACAACGTTTTACACTTTTTATATCCGGAATTCATAAGTTAATCAATTTTATATAATAATTATAAATTAACATGAAAAAGCAGTTCGAGCGCTAGTTCTCGAAAAATAAGAGAAAATGGCGGCTTCGAAATTGTCAGAATAGCATAACTTGATTTACATTCGAAAAAAGTACGTGTTCGAACTTTATTTCGAACGAGTGATGAATTCGAGTGGCTAAGAATTGAGTCCCTGGGGCCCAATTAACACTTCCCTCGAACTAGCCTTCGAATCGAAATTGCATTACGAGTTCTATTTCGACCGTAAAATTTCGAGGGGCGGAGTAAATTTTTCGATTCCTGTATTCTCGGTACTAATCGAACTTATTACGAGTGTAAAGATTAAATGTTGCCATTATGATAGGAACAAATTGCACAATACGTTTCGTTTCACTTAATAATTGCGTTTTTTTAAACGAATGCGATAAAGTTTATCTAAATTAAATTTTAAAATGATTTTGATGTGTATAAAATATTTAAAACAACGTTTTACACTTTTATAAATTAATATAATCCGGAATTCATAAGTTAATCAATTTTTTATAATAATTTATCAATAAATATGAAACAATATTATCTGTGCGTAACGGAACTCCTTAGGCTTATCTGTCATTACGTTTTGACGTTTGATAGTTCGCATTCGAAATACGTTTCGAACTGTCCCGACCAGTCGAAGCAGTTCGAGCGCTAGCCCTCGAAAAATGAGACGAAATGGCGTCTTCGAAATTGTCAGAATAGCCTAACTTGATTTTCATTCAAAAAAAGTACGAGTTCGAAAATTATTTCGAACGAGTGATGAATTCGAGTGAATGAGAATTGGCTCCCTGGTAATCACGCCGGGCAAAGGATTCACCCTAGGGCCGTTGATATGCGCTGATCTTGCGGGAATAGATGTAAAAATATGAGGACTTATAGCTACCACTTACCCAAGTTGCGAAGACGTTTGCACTGCACTTACACCGTAGTTAAAATGTAGTGTGATGTTGTTAAATTGTGTTACTGTATATTTATCTGTGTGTAGGTGGTGTTTTCGATATATTTCTCATGAATTTTAAATAAAATTATATTAAAAGGCGCGGGACGATTATAAAGCGGGTCAGGCTCAAGCACAAGCGATAAAGAGGAACAAAAAACAAAAGATAATCATAAAGAAAAAAATTTAATTATGAAATCCTTCCAATTAAAAAAATAAAATTATACAGCCAGCGCTATTGAGAACTTACGTAGGTACCCAATTAATATGGCTTACCGATGTACCTGCGCAGAAGATACATTTTCAAAGCGTGGGAAACGCTATTGGCCGACAGCTGCCGTTATGTAAGCGCGCGCCGTGCGGAGGGGCGTGATTTACGAGTGCGACGAAACTGACAGCTGCAGTGTATTATGTACCTTATAGTAGTTATCTAAGGTTGATTGTAAGTTTTAAGCATTCTTTCGTTAATCTTCGGGGCCATACTTTCTTTTCTGTGCGAACGAAGATTCACGACGCGCCTTATAAGTTGGGTACTACTGTAAACGGCGTGACTATCTGGTAAAATGCTAGATTCCTCAAAAAAACTATTTAGTCTGTCATTTACATTATCAAAAAATATTACACATAATATTTTTTTCTTTTTTCAATTAAAAAAAAAAATACGCAGTATAGTGTGTTGAAGTTCCGCGTGACGTCACGTTGTGGTATACTTTTTATTCACAAGTGACGTCACGAGCCCCCACACCCGAACTTTGAAGCGCTTTATCTTTGTACATTTTTAATGATTTGGTAAAGCATAAAATACGTGCCCAATATTTTTTGTTTTTCTAACTGACGGATTAATTAGTATTTTTTTTTACTCAGCATCAACATGAAACATCAGCATTTATTTATTTCCCTAAAATCTAAATATAAATTATTTCGATAAAAAAAAAACGAATTTTGGAATTCAGATAATTACGTTACCCTCAATGTAATTTGCAAAATCTCTATAAATCGGTTGAACATAGCAACATTTTTGTACTTCAATTTTGAAAGTTACTTTCATAAAAATTTATTTCATTTTATGTCGTAATATACTACTATCGGAGCATAAATAACGAAGAATTTAATAAAACGATAAAGGAAACTATTCCAAGCTGTTTTAATACGTTTATGTAACAATGGTTCAAGATTCTGTTCCGAACACGAAAGACAAAAGAAAATTCTATCACGAACTTACTTAGTATTTCTTATATTCTACGTTCAGGTTTTATAGCAAATTTTATGATATATCGTAAATATTATCTACGAAATTCGTGGCCAAAATTGGCAAGAAACGTTTTCGAGGAACGTAGCTACGTCACTTTGATTTTCACGATCAGTTTCAGTAAGCGCACAAAATAATATGTAGGGCTGCCACCATTTTCTTGACGATGTCTTGACGAAACCATCCTTTGTTTACGTAAAGTAAAAATACAAACGGACAGTAAAGCAAATGTTAAATCAAATCAAAAACTCATTTATTCAACAAAGAGTCGGTATTAACGTTAACAATTTACTCTATAACATAAAACTTTTTATAATATGGATCTTTGCAAATGAGCAGAAACACCACATTCTGGCCGAGAATATGAACAAAATCCACACCCTAATTGATAGACGTAAAAGTTGGCGCAGGTTGGTCAAGATTCCCACACAGGACATACATTTGTGTGCATGAATATTTCTGTATGTCCTGAGTCTGGGTGTAAATTTGTACATATAAAACAAAATGTAGTATATCAGTTATTTGATTTCCATAGTACAAGCTCTGCTTAGTTTGGGATCAGATGACCGTGTGTGAGAAATGTCCCAAAATATTTATTATTTATTTCGAATGGAAACGTAATTTAGCCACCTCTTTAATTACTGCATTAGACTAGCGTTTTTGTTTCAGTGGTTTGCTGATAAATGCACATTAATGTTATATAAAAATGTATTTGTTGCCAGGTCACGGTTAAAATTACAAACAATTACGCAATATTTGATGCCTTTCTTACAATTTCCTCACTGTATTTGTATTGCTATCTACTTAAACCATTAACTGTGCACCTGAATCTAACATTGCATCAAGATCAATTAATTGATACATATAATATAATATTGATAAGCATTGTTTGCTGTTGAGGTTAACGACGTTATGTAATAATAATTAGATATTGTCACCGGAGACATAGTACTAGAATTCTAGGTACAACAATAACAGTGTATAATTAGTATTGGTGCTTAACTGATCATCAATTTTATGGAATTATAATGGAGAACATTGAAAGAATAAAAACTTTTTAACAAAAAAATTAAACCTGCAAAACCTTATAAAATTCAAGTTAAGTATATTCAACATTATTTTTTGCTTTTCAGTTTTTTCGGTGGTTTAATTTTTTTGTTAAAAAGTTTTTATTTTATAATTTTTTGTGGCTAAAATCTACTAAATACTACATGCTAAATTTTTGATTTCTTTTGATGTAATACACAATTCTGCATTAAAATCTGTAGGTCACCCCTATTTTCCCACCCTTAGGGTAGGTTTTTTGCACCCAAATTTATATGGGACCAACCTCGAGGTATACCCTATCCAATAAAAAAAGAATTATCAAAATCGGACAACTCTGTAAAAAGTTATGCGTGATCATACATAAAAAAAAAATATATATACGCGTCGACTTGTAAACCTCCTCCGTTTTTTCGTCGGTCGGTTAAAAAAAAAATATATATACGCGTCGACTTGTAAACCTCCTCCGTTTTTTCGTCGGTCGGTTAAAAAAAAAAATATATATACGCGTCGACTTGTAAACCTCCTCCGTTTTTTCGTCGGTCGGTTAAAAAAAATATATATACGCGTCGACTTGTAAACCTCCTCCGTTTTTTCGTCGGTCGGTTAAAAAGTCGACAAGGGGGCATACCACAAGCTCTTAAAACAAGGTTAAAATAACCTTATTTATCTTTTGTCCCGTTTTGACGTCGGATGTCAAAGAAACACAAACGTCAAATAAGGTTATTGTAACCTTATTTTAAGAGCTTGTGGTTCGCCCTCAGATACATGTTGTATTTTTTTTTATGCGTTCTTTCACAAATTCTTCAGAAATTCGCCATTCAAAATTACATGATTATAATTGAAACTTTTGAAATAATTCAAAGTGTGTTTTTTACGAAGGTATGTAAGTAAGGTTGCCAGAGCTCATTGGGGAGTGGGGAAGGGTCAGTAACGCGTGAGTGTATTACAAACGACCATACGGCTACTGTAACCGCTTACCATCAGGCGCGCTGTATGCTTGTTTACCGAATACGTCGTTGAAAAAGAAAGTTTTTTTAAATCCCCATTTATTTTAAATCAGAAAACAACAAACTGACATTCAATTATGAACTGTGTGCTACATAAAATACGATGTAATATGATGAAACAATAGCACTGTCCATCTAAGAAACAGCTATCATATACCCAAGAGTCCATTAAGTGTACAAAAGAGCTTCTTGTCTTTTGTACGAGTAAGTTATACAGAATGAGCTTTTAATTATTTGCTGTTTATACTTACATGAGAATGTATGACGTTTTAGTGTCACTGACCTTTATTGTGTTATATAATATCCATTATCTTCTAATTCTGTTGTCATTTTAGCATTTAGTAATTTTGGGTTCTACCAAGAAGTAAAGCCCGTGGAGTGCGCGTCGACACGATTTTGTTTCAAACACAACTCACCGATTGCTATGGGGAACTGATTTGATTAGCAGGCGCAAAGGATACTGGTGGTCATTTATAATTTGTTTGAGTTTTGTAATCGGTTTTGATTATTTATATTAGAAATAACAGCAAATTTAAAAGAGGACTGGTCTGCTATGCTCAGATTATGTATTCAATTTTGAAAAAGAAAGAGGTAATATGATTTTAAAAGCTAATTTTATAAATATTTACTGGATTTTGAAATTAATAAAGATTTGAGTACGTTTCTCCTATATTCTTTTTTGGAATTTCATTGTTTTTTGTAATAAATCTCCGTCTGTTATCAATAGAATTAACGAAAATTAACATACACGTAAAAAATCATATGTTTGGCGAGTGCGGTATCTCCGCACGCGCTAAACATATCCACGGGCTTTATGCTTCTTGGGTTCATATTTTACACTATCAAGTCTTCTGTTCTTTCACTCATTTATCCATATCTCCTCAAATTCATCACACTTTTTGGCATGGTTGTCTTGGCTGGGCTCCCATTCTTCTACATAACATCTCTCTTTCCTTTCAGCTTTTTTTTTCTTACTTAATTTGGCTCCTATTTTATGGCCTTTTCATTCATGTCAATCATTGTCAATATCCAACTACAAATGTCTATCGCACCTACAACTTTCATCACGATACCGTTGAGCATCGCCTGCAATAGACTCCCGTTTGCAGAAAATAAGGACAAAGAAGTCTTGAATTGACTAATGACCTGAAATAACATCCAGACACAAAAGAAAGCACAATGAAAAAGGAAACGAAATGTGCCATCCGAAATCAATCATCATTCCGCATTTCTTCGAGAACCTTGAGAGACTGGCACGAAAACCTTAATTTCAACCTGTTTCGGTAGAAGGTAGTCGTAAAAACTTTAGCGAGGCGACATTCTCCGATTCCATCTGAACCGTAAAAAGTCTTCGTAGTGTCGGCACACATAAAAGGGAGATCCTATCGGTTGCCGCCCGTTAACGAAATTGCTTAACTTGATTGCTCTAAATTTTTAAATTTTTTGCGCGAACAATTTTTTCTCCTTTGAAGTGAACATTTTTATATGGATATTTGCTGAACGTTTTTATTTCTAACAGCTTTTTTATTAGTTTATTATAACTGATTATTTATTATCAAATGCACTGTAGATTTGTAACAAGCAGGATTATTGTGTAATGCTCTTGACATAAAAGTTTAAGCAAATTGTTTTTTTTAATACCACTAAGGTGGCAAACATGAATACGCCCCGACATGATAAGCAGTTACCGTAGCCTATGGACGCTTGCAACACCAGGGGTATCACTCACGCGTTGCCGACCCTACTAATAATATTAATAAATATACTATACATGCCTATGGTATGGATATAGGTACTTTCTATCCACGGAAAACCGCGGGAGCCAGCTAATTTACTAATATTATATTTTATACCGATTTGGAATACATTTACTGTCTGGAAAAAAAATTACACACAAAAATATCCTATACCTAGAATATAATAGAATAGAATAGAAATCATTTATTCAGCTCAAAATCTTAAAAAGAAAACAAAAAACACATAACACAAGAAAATAAAAAATAACAATATAAAACAACAATCGCTTAGTACTTTTTAATCGTTTTTTTTTTTTTTTTTTGTTCTTATGCGTGGGTTGAATATTACAACAATCGCTTAACCTATGTATTAATTAATCTATTGAGCTGAAACGGCCTCCCACTCAGCATAATGTCGCAGCGCAAGGCTACGACGACGCTGGTTTTCAGTGGGAACCAGACCTGTATTTATACTACTTCAAATACCTTTAAGGCAAATTCTTATCTATAACATCATTCTTCAACAAGAAGGTTCTGACGTAAATGACCCATTTATTCTATTCCAGAACCCTCAAGGCACGCGCTACTATTGTACGTTTATTTTGCAAATAGCATAGAGTGACAAATATGTGAGACTATTTTTGTAAAAGACTGACAAGCCAGTCCACCTGATGGTAAACCACAGCCACCTGAGGAAATTAGCAATAAGGACCAAATACTAGGGGGCAAGAAGAACCAAAATGTGTTGCCAATCATTACAAATTGGATGGCAACTGGCTCTCAAGCGTAACTGCTAGAATATACCGGTAGTTTGGTGACAGTAATCGTCAAATTCAAAATCATTTATTCAAATAGACCTTCGCAGGAACTTATGATAAGTCTGACTCTAAAGCTCTAATACCGGTTCGGAAGTTTGCATTTCCTGAGAAGAGCCGGCAATAAACTCAGCAATTACTCTTTTCAAAACAAGCTTAGATTCATTGATACATTCTAGTCGCACTGACAACAATTGCGTGCCTCGGCGCGGCGGCGCGGTTCTCACAAAAGCCCCATTCGAGAACAAATAGTACCTACCCAGTATTTCAGATCTATTTTCTCCACGCCCGAAACTCAACCGCGGCAATTTTGAATGAAAAACCGCCCGAGCCCTTACATCGTTTAATTTATTGCATAATGTATCTGAAAGCGACGACTGTTAGTAAATACGTAAACTTTTCGTTAAAATTTCTTACATAGTACACTTCAAGGTCGTGGTTGAATTTTTAAACAAATATTTTTTGTTTTAATTTATTACTTCAGTAAAGCACCTATCATACGTAATTTTGAGTTTTGCATGAGGCGTATATCAGTAAATTTATGTATGTATTCATTTTGCATTCAAGGCTTCCTAGATTGGTTCCATAACTAAAAAATGACCGTTATTTATTGTTAAGAAATCATCGTATCGTTTATAATAGTTACAAAAACATAATTAATATCGAGGATTTAAACGAGAGACGCATACTATAAATGAAAAAAAAAACCAGGAACTGCGAGTCAACCAAAAATAGATCGCTTGACAGCACATTAAGAAGGTTGTATATGAACGACCTTTGTGACCTTTGGCGTGTTTACCTGCCATTGTAACACAATGTTTAGTACATAAGTTCTTATGCGTGGGTTGAAACAGAATTGTATTGTCATGAAAATAAAGGTTTAACTTGAATAAAGCTCATAAATGAAGATTCAGGAACACTTTTGAGCAACTCATGATTTCTATATAGGTACTTCCAGATAGAATGACCTACATTCCCGAAAATGACAGATGGTACAGGTGGCGCAAAGTTTTGGGCATTAAAGGTATAGCTACCCTTCCTGTTGTAGTTAGCGTGTTCTAGTTTAGCAAACTTATGGTAAATATCGAAGATATTGGAATTCCATACAATTATTGATCCTTAGTGAAATTAGTCCAAGACAATATTTTTTTCTAGGATCGATTTGATTGTTCAGCACGATGAATTTTATTAAGATCATAAAAATATGACGATTGAAAATATCCAACTAGTATTACCGGATTGATGGAACTCTCTAGCTAAGATACTTTCGATTTCATCGCCGTTCAGCTTATCTCTGAAGGAGAGGAAGAAAACTCTGACTCTGAAAAAATACTATCAAATATGTATTTAAGACTAAAACCCTACGTCATGTTACTTAGCAGAGCAACGTTATGGATGTATTTAGGTTCCGATTTACACATCACAAACACAAATAAAAACCAAACACAACATTTCTTTTTGTAAAAGGACAAAATTGCCTCAAGCTCTAAGCTGTTCCCAACGACAAAAAATAAATCAAAAGCAGACTAATAAAGCCTTATTTCTCCGATAATACACTATGACAAGGGTGGTTGACCGCGGGTGGTAACACTAGACAAACAAATTTGGCCCTTTGTACTGTAGCCCCGGGTTTGATACAACTTTGTGCAAATAACACGGGTATTGTGTTCAAGAATACTCTTTCTGAGGACATTTCATTTGCGTTCTGTGTCAGAGATTTGTAACGGATTCCAATCTTCAGGGCTTTGTATTATAAAGTAGAAAAAGGTTACCGGCTGCAAAATGAAATGCTGAATATTGTGAAGTGGAAAATCTAGAAATTAAATCAGTATCTTCTTCAAAAAAGCGTCTTGGTACTATAATGAATCATGCTCATAATAATTTGGAAATCAAAATTGAATGAGTATAAAATATTAATTTCATGAATAGCAGTTCTTAGAGATATTTTTGCATATGCAGTTGTAGGCGTCCTATCCGCGACGGTCTTAAATTCTTTTCTACTGCTCTTTGGCATCTATAATCATTATTTATAAAATTTGTATTATATATTATTATTGTACAATGAATATATTCCTAAATAACCTATATTCTATTATGATTATGACATAAATTAAATCGGACATATTCTTTTTAATGCCCGACACTTTGCTTCGTAGACTGTACATTGACAATAAAGTTCAATAACTTTTATTTCACTTCTAATAATAAAAAATAAAACAAAACTTAAATAATAAAAACTATTCTAAATCCGTGCCAGTGGGTAACGTTCCCAGAATACTGGCAGCATTGCCACGTTGGATGGCAATGCTAAGCTGCTGACCAAAGTATAAGCCAGCATCCTGGGAACGTGTCGCCTCAACTAAGCGTGCTGCAAGTTCTTTATATATTAATTATTGTTTTTTTTTTTATTTTATTCTTTATTTTTAAGTACATTTTCGGGGCTTAAATCGAGTAGTCACTTTAATTTTAACCGTAAGAGTTACATTGTTGCCATCTTCAAGTCCTTTTGAATCTACCATTTCAATTACAGTTTCCCAAATAGAATAGTAAGAGATAGCGAAAATCTCGCGACAATAGCAAGACTAGTCTTTACAGAGCGTCTTTTGCCAAATGTATTAAGGAAACTAATGCTTAAAGGGCAGGAAAGGAACTTGATCCTATCTGTTAGAATACATATTGGAATATTGCCAATTAGGTCGAGTTCTGTTTTTCCTGTTCCATCGTAGAACGTTGGGGTAACTTCATCCGGCTAACTAATACCGTGTTAGAGATCGAGTTACTGAACATTTTGGCTGATTTTATGGTATCGTGTCTTGAACTCGGAAGATGTGTTGACGTTATATAAATTTTGGATTGTTGTGTGTTAATATTCTTTTTTTTTCTCGGTGTGCTCCGACAGCTGCACTTGATAGCCAATTCCTTCTAGGCTTTGTTTCTAGGCTTTGTGTGCTTGCCACCTTCGGACACATCATTAAATATCAGGGGGATTGTGGTACAATAAACTACCCAAAGTAAAAAAAATGTTTAGGTATTTGATTTTATTCAAACTGCATTGAAATGAATTACGATTTCACAAATTATGATTTACAAGAACTAATTGAGATATTTAAAATATTTTTATCAGTGATAAACAAACAGTAGACTTAGTTTTAGCACAGAGTTAGTAAAATAAGTAACAGAGTCCCGTTGTCAGCCTTTGGTACGGAACCTCAAAAACAAACAATTCTACAGCCAAACAAATTGATACGTATAATAGGGCGCTTAGATTGTGGGAGTCTGGCCGCCGCATAGCCGTTCTGACTCAGCCATACGATCATTTTCGGTCAGCCACATCGCACTCCTGGCCTAGGGCAATGGGCATTTTGCCTAAAAATTGGGTGAACAATTTCATGTTTAAGGAGGTAACTTTGAACGCTGATCCTAGTGTGGGGACTGGAGACCGCATATCTTTTTGTAAAAGTTATTTTGAAACTAATAAATATTTTTTTATTTTTTATTTATTTTTTTTAAATACAGGATTTAATGCAATAATAATTAAAAAACAAAAGAAAACATTCCCAACGCATGTAATCTGGATACTTTCAAGGCCAGAATGAAAAAATATTTTTCGGCAGAGTTACTACAACTTCTACAATAACTCATTTACCGAAAGAACTGATGGTAAAATATGCCTATAACCATTCAAATTAAATAAAAACTCAAGGCTATACAACTTTTGTAAATTGATATTCTTTAGAGTTTTAACCGCATAGTAAGGCAAAAGGATTACCTTTATTTATTTCAACGAATATCACTTCACAATATTTTACATACATGTAAGCATATTACAAGTTTCGTATCCACTGTTTCGTGTTTATAAATATTATTTTTATAACAATTTACCGCGTGCGCCCGCTGGCATAGAAGTTATTAAAAATCGTGACGCACGAAACCGTGTTGTTGTCACGTGAGCTAAGGGAAATCCATTACGAACAGTGGTTCAGTGTGAGGTATAAGGCTGAGGCGACCCATATTAGTCCTGGGGGCCAACCACAAGCTCTTAAAACAATATTATTATAACCTTACTTGTCTTTTGTCCTGTTTTGACGTCGGATGTCAAAGAAGGACAAAAGACAAGTAAGGTTATAATGTATTGTTTTAAGAGCTTGTGGTTGGCCCTTGACTTTTGTCCTGTTTTGACGTCGGATGTCAAAGAAGGACAAAAGACAAGTAAGGTTATAATAATATTGTTTTAAGAGCTTGTGGTTGGCCGTCTAATTGCTTTAGCTGAGTGAAGCTACTTCTTAAAAAGCCTTCTTCTAGCACAGACCTGTTAATTCTTCTTCTAAGTAAGCGATTCATTCTGGGTTTTGCCTTTTTTGGATTTTGATTTTGGTATTTTTTTTCTTTACTCGCCTCACGACTTTTGGTCAAAAACAAGCCTATACCTATAGTTAAAAAAACTATCTTCATACTTGGTCAAATATGCTAAAGTCCCTCTTTCTGTTAATATTGATTATTTCTAAAGAATCTTAGAATTTAGAGACTATGCATTATTATGCATAGTGCGTTATAGTGCGTTAGCTTAATTTTACAATACAGGTGGACGCATTACCGCTACAAACTACAACATAGCCCATACTTTTTCAGCCTGAAACTAGTAACGAAATTTGCTTAGGGACATGGGCTTACGTCACAAAACTAAAAGTACATCCGAAGTTTAAACGAAGTTATAGGTTCGGTTTTATCTGAGCCCGGAAAGTTTGGCTCACCAGGAATTGGGTTTGTTTTTAAACCCGAGATTTTATTTGTACATGTCGCTTTTGTATTCAAATTTCATCGTATTTTATTGAAACGAAATTTGTAGCCTCTATAACTTTCTTGCAGAATTTTGTAAAAACAAGGCTATGTCGGCAGCAGTTCCATTCAAATAGTATAGTGTTAATTAAATGCATCATATTGGCATGTGATGTAGGTCTTTCACTTGAGGTCACAAGAGAAATCTTTGATGTTTTCCAATTAATTTCAGTATTAAAGTAAAAGGGAATGAACTTTTCAACTATACCTTTGACGTGTAACGTACACGTACACGTATACATATGCATTAAAACTCAGCTCAACTCGAATATTTCATTGCACACATAATATATGCATTTATACATACACAAGTAGCTTCAGTTTGCTAATGACAGCGATCTGTCTGAACTTTTTTTACATCTGTGGTAGTTACACTAAGAACCTTGGCTTTCTGTACTAACATCAATTGTGGTTAAGCATAAGGTAAAATGTAAAAAAAATAGTTTAAGATTTCGCCCCGTGATTTCGTGTCTCAAAGTTGCTTAAATACCAAATTAAGGGGAAATTAGGCTTACTTTTCAATCTCGTATAAAAACTTCTAAGAAAGAAACAACTTTATACATAAACAATCTAAAAACCAAATGATTGATGGTCTTTTGAGCGTAAACATGTTTTATTATAACAATAAAGAATATTTCCATCGAAACACAACAAGCTTACATAATTAGGACTACATCCATTGGCCCTGAAATAACGTTTTCTTTTGAAAAATAAATTACGCATAAACGAAATAAATGTATCGCTCATTTTCGTGAACTTGTTATAATTTTCATGAAATTGAAATTATTTTATTATTCTGAATACTGTTTCTGTTCCCGAAGCTATTTGGATGAAAAACATCATTTAGCCGAAGGAGCTTTCTGTGTTATGGATTCGTTTAATAAAACTCCAACTTTATTTAAAAATGCCTATTAAATATACAGACTATAACAACGTAGTAGAAATAATGTGTCCCAAAGCAAAGGCCCCTAATGCTTATGCCATACAAGAGGCCTCATAACATCATAAACAACAACTTATGTTCTATGACTTTTTACAAAACATAATTTACCAACAACAAACTTTCAAGATTTCATTGTTCTGTCTAACACATTTCAATTCTGTATATTTTCTTAGTTAGTGCACTGTAACTCAGTATTTGGTTACGCGTAGAGTTCATAACATTGAGTGCGTTGAATTTAAATAGTTTTATTTCTGTATGAAAGTCTGATGAATTATTAAAAGTTGTAGTTGAACAAAAGTTTATGATGTGGGTAATAAATTCCTGAGAGAAAGAAAGAAAGAAAAAACATTTATTTTGACATACACACAACATTACAGAATTATATATTACATTACAAAATAAACAAATACCTAGAGAAGTTGTTTGTTTTTTTTACCACTCAAGTGGTAAACAAGCATACGGCCCGCCTGATGGTAAGCAGTTACCGTAGCCTATGGACGCTTGCAACGCCAGTGGTATCAGTTGCCGACCCTGAAGAAATCTCCTCAAACCCTTTTTGAAGAACCCCATGCTCTGTATAAAACGATTTTTTTACCTTAAATTTCGTTATTTTAAAAGTACTTAAACTGAAAAGTTAAGCAAAACAGAATATTCCTCCATTTCCCTACAGAAGCCTATAAATTAAAAAGATATAAAATCTAATCGCCTGAAAAGCGAAAGTAAGTATCCGAAGGTCGTAATTAAATTAACTGTCCAATAAAAAATGTAATGTTCGTCATTTACCGTAGCCATTTAATTTGGCAACGTTATTTGTCAAAGCCATCTCAGTTAATTACAAAAATTAACTAAGTTTGTGCTTATTCAGAGCTGAAATGCTAGAAACTTGTTTAAATAGAAATAATAACCATGATACTAATACTTACATTAAGCTAGGGTTGAATGGTAGGGGTTTTTTAAACTTAAAAATTTCTTAAGTAATATAAACCAACCAAACTTTCACTATTTTCTATTTTCTTTTTTGAGTATAATAACAACGTTTTTATAACACTTTTTGTAATGAGCAGCCTTCTCAGACCCAGAGTTTTTCTTTTTTTTGTACTACAAGTTAGCAAACAAGCATACGGCCCGCCTGATGGTAAGCGGTTAGAGCAGTAGCCTATGTTAAAATGCTTTTTCTCTATACTTGCTTAGTAAAAATCCAATCCGATCTTCCAATATTCAACTTCAAAATCATTTAATCAAATAGACCTAAGCAGGCACTTATAAAAGTCTGACTCTAAAAGTCTAATACTGGTTTGAAAGGTTGCATTTGCTGAAAAGAGCCGGCAATAAACTCAGCAATTACTCTTTTCAAAACAAGCTTAGATTTGTACGTAGTATTTATATACTCTGAGCTTAGATTCATTACATAATATTTACATTCTAGTCGCACTGACAAAAATTGCGTGCCCCGACGCGGCGGAAAAACTACAAAGAAGACTAAATCGACATTTAATGAAGACCAGCCTTGGTCACAAGAATGACGCGTGTGGAAGCCGTTAGGATTCGCCTATAGCACCTTTTTACTTATTTTGATAAAATATCTATGAAATCAGTAAGAAATAGCATAATAAAAAGTAGATCGCAATAGTATCCATATTGGAACTATAAAATCCAAAACATGAACGGAAGCTAAGTCAATAGAAACCCACTGAAATGAATATAATAAAACTTCTCGTGAATTGATGCTTTTCCGAGATGTAGAGTCATCAACCATTACGCTACATTGACCGCGAACTGAGAAATTAATTTATTGAGTTGGGTAATACTTGGCTCTTTATTTCAGCTGAAAAGAAGTCATTGCAGGCTAGAATTGAAATATTTGAATTGAACAGTTTGGAATACGTCATATTCGTTTTAAGCTTTAAATTGGCTCTACTCATTTAACTGTCTTAGATTTTTGTCATCATCTAAGATTAATATATCACCAGTAGTGTGGTACGTCATCATCATCATTATATCAGCCTAGGGATTTATTTGCCACCATTAACTTCCACTTCGAACGGTTTTGGGCCGCTTTGCATCCGGAGGCGCGGGCGCCCAGCGATTTTGACTAGATCGTCGGTCCACCTCAAGAACCTTCTTTCTCCATCGGCTATCGGTTCTTCAAGCGACGTGGCCTGCCCATTGCCACTTCAGCTTACTAAATCTATGAGCTATATCGGTCGTTTTCGTTCTCATACGAATGTCCTCGTTTTGGACCCCGTCACGTAGAGAGATTCGGAGCATAGCTCGTTCCGTAGTGCGCTGAGTGACTCTGAGATTATTTATTCGACCAACGGTAAAATACTACGTCTCTGTTCCGTATGTCGTCAGTGGTAACACTTACTTAACAAAAACTATATCTTTTTTTATAAACTTTGTTAAAACAAAGCAAATACAAATTCAAAAGCAAGTACCAGGGACCCAATTCTCAGCCACTTGAATTCATCACTCGTTCGAAATAAAGTTCGAACTCGTACTTTTTTCGAATGTAAATCAAGTTAGGCTATTCTGACAATTTCGAAGCCGCCATTTTCTCTTATTTTTCGAGAGCTAGCGCTCGAACTGCTTCGACTGGTCGGGACCGTTCGAAACGTATTTCGAATGCGAACTATCTAACGTCAAATAGTTAGGTAGTAATTTGGAAACGTAATGACAAATAAGCCTAAGGATTTCCGTTACGCACAGACAATATTTTTTCATGTTCATAATTAAATATAATTATTATATAAAATTGATTAACTTATGAATTCCGGATATATTAGGATATAAAAAGTGTAAAACGTTGTTTTAAATATTTTAGAGTGATTAAAATCTTTTGAAAGATATAACATTATCGCATACGTTAACAAAATGCAATTATCAAGTGAAACGAAACGAATTGTGCAATTTGTATTGGACAATGCGTTTCGTTAACATTTACCCCCTTACTCATAAAACGTTATTTAACTAATAAGCTGATTAAGTGGTCACCTAAATAACGTCAATTATTTGACAATGCCAGCAAGGTGACGTTATTTATGTGACCATTTATTCAGTAGATTTAGTTAAATAGCGTTTATGAGTAAGGCCGTTATTCCTTACACTCGAACTTAGTTCGATTAGTGTCGAGAATACAGGAATCGAAAAATAGACTCCGCCCCTCGAAATTTTACGGTCGAACTAACACTCGTAATGCAAGTTCGATTCGAAGGCTAGTTCGAGGGAAGTGAGAATTGGGCCCCAGGTACCTATTTGCTTTTTTTGTATTTGCTTTTTTGGCGTCACGGAACACGGGAGGTGTTCCGCGCTCCATTTGTTTTTTGTTGTGTAATCTGAGGGCTAAAGTATATCAAAGTCTAATCAATTTAATTGGATACAAATTATAAAAGGTATCACAAAATCGAATGCCTAAAATCACATCATCATCATATCAGCCTATGTATGTCCACTGCTGAACATAGGCCTCTCCCATGGACTTCTACTTCGAAAGGTTTTGGGCCGCTTGCATCCAGCGGCGCCCAGCGACTCTGACCAGGTCGTCGGTCCACCTGGTGGGAGGGTATCCCGATCCTTAAAATCACATGCGCAAACAATAAAATCTACCTATCAATAAATACATTGTTTACATAAAAACGATTGGTTTCCATCAAAATAATAGTATGGATATCAGTAGGTCGCAGCGAGTAATTAAAATATCTTTTGTTTTAATACCACCGCCATTTTGTGGGGCGAGGCTACCTTTGTTAAGGCTAATGGGTTTTATAATGCGTAGCACACAGACAGGGCATTTTGTTTTTTTATGTAATTTTATGATGTTAATGAACTATTAGATGTTTATTTTTCGGCACATTGTGTCCTGACTTTTGAAGAAATAACATTAGTCAATACAGAAAGCGTTTTTTTAAATCTCAAATCCTTTAGGTCGAATTACATAAAAATTGCTTGTACGTAAAAATTTCGTTCATTTGAAAAAACATTTCAGATTCATTAATAATGGTAGAAGATGAGCAAACGAGTTGAGGTGTTCTGAAAATCTATGAAATAGCTCTTTATTAAGCCGTTTGATATCCATAGACAGAATATAATAATTAAAGAATATGGCTTACAAAGGGAATTGTTAAACATTTAGTACTATTACCTAATTTGAGATGAATTAAGCCTTACCATTAAATAGGTTGTATATACAAGAAGGAATTAACATTTTTCTTTCATAAACGACGAATAGGTTCTAGGTACTCATAATTTTCTACCAATGCGGGTTAAAAAAGGTAGGTAGGATTTACTCAAAGCTATAAACTCAAAGCTTTTATCCCCAAAAGAAGTAACTAAGTACCAAAAACGCCTATAAATATTCATTATAGCTTATACATAATGTTAAGTCGCGATAAAAATATAACAATAAGAGAAATTACATTAGTTGGAAATGAGCCAAAGCTCTTACCGAAGTTCTATGGATACAATAATATAAATAATGCGTAGACTGGCAGACAATCTTTGAGCCACATCTATTATTTTTATACAAATAATCTTTAAGGTCACCTGGCCACGGTCAGAACTTTTTTCTACTGGCAATGACTTTGTGGCCAATGTTGGCAAAGACAGATTGACGAACACAATCTGGTAGACAGGTGATATATTCAACAGTATATAGGTAGGTACTTACTCATACTGACTGACTTATAATCTTAATGGGCCTTACTCATAAACGCTATTTAACTAAATCTACTGAATAAATGGCCAAATAAATAACGTCACCATGCTTACGTAGTAACTATTTAGTAATCTGTGACCATGCTGTCATTGTCAAACAATTTGACGTTATTTAGGTGACCACTTAATCAGCTTATTAGTTAAATAACGTTTTATGAGTAAGGGGGTATGTGTTTAACAACTTCATCCACACTATGAGTTACTATTGTAAGATTGTGAGCAAACATGAGCCAAACCAAATTGAAAAATACAGTATAAATTAAGATATGCAATGCCACAAATTGATCAAGTGCGCGACGTTTTTTTGTATACCACTTAGGTTGCAAACAAGCATACGACCCGCCTGATGGTAAACGGTTACCGGAGCCTTTGGACGCTTGCAACACCAGGGGTATCCCTGAAGAAATCTCTTCACATCCCTTTTGATGAACCCCATGCTGTACTCGATTGAGAAAACCACCATGGGGAGCATTCCACAGTCTGAGCATCCGCAGAAGGAAGCTCCGTTGAACCCGCACAGTCCGAAATAATTCTGGTTTCAATGTATGAGGATGGACTCCCCGTCGATGGCGAGAGTTGCGATGGTGGAAGGAAGCCGTGGGCATTAGGTCCGTTGTACAAGCGGTAAAACACACATAAGGAGGCAAAGTCTCTCTTCAGACTGAGCTCTAAACCGCTTGTGAGCTTGGGATCGTCGACTTTTATTTGTACATTTATTTACCAACAATGTTAACATTAAATGTTATTCTATAATAGCGTTTTCAGTCTTTTCATCTCATAAACCAACGTCCACAAACAAGGCGGAGATGCAAAATCACACGTAAGTAATATTTTACTACAACATCAGCATAAAGTACAACAAAGACATTCTCTTCAAACAGAAATGTTAACAGATTGGCACGAGAAAAAACTGTACCAGCAATATTTTTTTCATAAAAGAACTCGTCTCGTGTAAAACGCAATAAAACTGAGAAGTTTGCTCGGGAAGCGCCTGCTTCGCATTCAAGATTTAAAACAGATTGGTCATAAAGCAAGAATGTAGTTCTATAAAATATGGTGTACTTAAAAATCATAAGAATGAGCTGTATTCCAATGTCGTACTAAACAGTCATTTGAAATATTAACATGATGCCGTTCAAGCTATATCACTCTCTATTAGAATAAGAAGAAAGACTCAAATTCTATATTCGAGATTATGCCAAGTAGGATGCGAGTGTAGTTTACTACATGAACAAATAGACCGGCAAAGAGTCAAGATATTTTAATATCTACAAATAATATTAGACTAACGCGAGTAGGAAATTTCTTTACGATCTAGGCTTACAATAAGTTTGTTCGATGCAGAATTGCGATCAAAATCACATCCCCAAACATGTCTGTGTATGTTCCGGACATAGTGGAGGTTGAATGAACGTCATATTTTCCGAATAAATCTGCGAGTCCCAATTTCAGACTATTTGGAAAATTCGGAATAAGCACCCCGAATAATTGCTGAAATCTTCGAAATAAACACCAGAAGAAATTCGAGAAATAAATTTCCTGGGACTACCTCAAAGGATGGTACAATCATTAAGAATTGAGATTGAGTTGTTTTCATTAAGAAAATAACTTCAACGAACTGAGCTAAAATAAACACTCGTCAAAAATATATCTTTCCAAGAACAATAACAGCCCAGCCAGACCAACCGAGTTAAGCTGTAAGCGAAAGCAGCTCAGAAATAACTGAAAAATGTATTCGAAAAGCTAGCATCATAAATTATTTCCCACGGTAAAGTTGCCGTGAGCACACGTACTTAAGAACTTTATAAAATTGCTCTTTGTAGGAATTACGAGGCCTTTAATTCACTTCTGTGTTGGTAATCATTTTAGAAATTGAACGTAATTTTTTAATAATAATAATATGCAAAGTTATTCGCCTGTTTTTTCATTGTTGTGGTTGAATGCAAAATTAGAATCGTTTAACTCAGATTACGACAGAAAAAGTGTATCGATGCATGCCTAAGCAATTTAGAGTCTCATTACTGGGTTTATTACATGCATAGGTACCTAACTTTTCTTTCGTAGTGGTGCCGATGAATGCCATGTCTAAGTTCTTAGTATCGACTCCTATTTGTAATGAGCTAAAGCTTACTGTCGCCAATAATCTGTTTGTGTGTGGTAACTGCATTTGAAAGACAGTTCCGTTCTACTTCTAGGTTTTGTATATAATTATCAACTTCGGGCACTTCATCATATATCATACTGAGATGGACTATTAATGGTAAAATTTGCCATTCACATCAACTCAGTCAATACTTGAACACCTTAATTATGTGTAACATTATACGTCGATCCTCGTCGATAATCGTTTTGTTTATCACATTTGCGACACGTCTGTAGATTAGTTCCAATGATACCTTGGCTCAAACATTTGCAAGATACTTTGCCAACTACGCCACATTAGCCTATACCTCTACTCTTGGGTCTAAAAGACCGTGCGTGTTGGTAACACGTGCGTGTCGTTAGCCACTAACTTTCACAGTTATTATTACTAACTTAGCAACTATTTCCTAATACGAACCATGGTTATGTAGCGTTATGGTAAAATATGAATAGGTTAAGTTATGGGCAGTTCAATTATTTATACCAATTTTCTTTTTTGTTTGATGAAAAACGTAAGGCTAAGCAACTATGATATTGAGTTCATTGCTGTAATCTCAATAGAAGAAGACTCCATATTTATCAAAAACTTTTAGTATTGCGTCATATTTATGTAAGTAGCATTTAATTTTTCAGAATTCCATATTCCGGCTTAACAAATTTCCAAAATAAAACAGCAGACAAATTGCCAAGTTAAAGTTGTACCATCAAAAGTTGGGTCAAACACATCCATTTATACCAAAACGCAAAAAAAAAACTATGATAAAAAGGTATCAGAAATAAAAAGTTTCTGCGAAAAGAGTTCTTAAGGCGATGATAGCTCAGTGGTAGTGACGTCGGATACCGAGATGAAGGTCCCGGGTTCGAATCCTACAATGAGCTTGAGCTTTCGGTGAAGGAAAACATCGTGAGGAAACCATAGCACGGTGGTAGGGTACTTTGTAGTACCCGCCTGGCTGGCTACCACCCTCAAGTTGAAAATCTGTCGCCAAGCACCTTTCGGTGTGTTCCGATAGCTGCACTTGAGAGCCAGTTCCTTCTAGGCTTTGTGTGCTTACCACCTTCGGCCGCATCATCACTTAGCATGGTGAGATTGCAGTCAAACACAGGCCTATAAACAGTAAAAAAAAAAAAAAAAAAAAAAAAGTTTGAGTAAATATTATTTTATTCGCACCTCGATAACCAAGATATACTGCTGATTTCCAAAATGTTATGTTTTCATTATAAAAACAACACTTTTCCTTGGAATCTGGGTAATTAATTGATTTATTTGCAGACCCATAACAGAGATGGATAATATTTTGCTGTTCTGTATCATTAATGATTCTTCCAAAATTAGGTCATTGAAAATACTGTTAGGTACCTAAACTTTTTTATAAGTTAAAATAAGATGTAAAAGTAAGATATTGTAATAACGTTTTAATGTCGGGTTTTGTAAATTAAATGATAGCAGTAAAAACAATGTTATTCGCTGTAGCTTTATCTATTGGCGATGAGATAAACTTTACCAGACGAGACAAATCGCGTTCCCATCTGTGGAAGCGGTAGGACGTCATCCCCATACGTCAGATACTATAACAGCAAACATTTACATGACAGTTTGGCGACCATTCAGTTATAGGTACTTTTTAACAGCATTCCCAGGAAAAAGTTTACAGTTTTCTATTTTTGAGAATCAAGCAACTAGCAAGCATTTTCTTCAAAATTTTCTGTTTAATAAAGCTGTTAACACGTAGTAAATACATAGAGAAATAGAGATAAAGGTAACAACTCGTGACACTACTTTTCCTGTATATAACTTTAGCCTGTGTTACCTCATGAGCTATGACGCATCAACGGCTAATCTAATCATGATAAAATTTGGCATGCAGGTAGATCATAACTTTGATAATATATAGAATACTTTTTATTTCAGGAAAACAAATACGATCCCTCGGGAACTCGAGTGGCGGTGCAGGGCGTAAACTAGTACTCGTAATTAGATTAGTAAAAGATTGTCTGGTAGTCTCGACACGCTTAATGTTAGTTCATCATAAGGAAAATTCTTAGTAACCGGAGACTCAAAATGTCACTTAACATTAATGAGAAAATATAAAAATTCGCGAGAAAAAGTTTTAGTAGGCAGTCATCGGATTTTATAGATTCTTGAATTTATGACAAAGATTTTACTAGCCAATGAAATAAATGGTGCAGTGCAAATGACTTCGTTATTGGGAGAATTATTATTGCCATAAATAGAATGATAATGGTAAAAAATTTGTGACGTTATTCTTTGTTGTTGTTGACGAACCGGTTGCCGTGGTTGACGTGGAAGTTGGACATCCGCCTTAAACGCTTTTTGAAATTATTCGGAGAAGGCTTAAGTAATTATCTAAAGAGATATTTAGATACTTGATATCAGCTAACAAACATGTATTTTGAATGATAACGTAATTATGAATTCTGGAGAATTTCAGTAAAGTATGAGTATCGTGGAACTCAGGATTCCACCGAATAGGTTTAGAAATGGTAATGGGCTTCTGTGAATATGGATCCCAATTTCTAGAATTATTTTATATTTAAGAATTAATTGTCTCATATGGTTACGGAGTGGCGCATTAAAATAATAGAAGGAAGAAAAAATCTTAAGAGTTGAATTGAAAAATCCCGTTTCAATCTGTTCCAATTTTGTGTCTTTTATAGGATTTTATAGTTTATTAGCGTTGGCCACTTGATTACTTAATACAGTGATATCATGCCATCATTGCCTAGGCACTAAAAAGAAAGAGTTAGGCTCTCTATCATTCTTTTCAATATATTTATCAAAGTTGACAGTTCTGACTCGGAGGACGGAAGACTCGAATAACTAGAAGCCTTTATTTCATGAACAATCACTATCAAATTCATTATCATTATTTCCAACCCAAATATGTTCACTAATTTGTAAAGGTCTTCTAATAGATTTCCACAAAGTACTTCCATTATCAAATTACTTTTAAATAAATTAGAGATTCTAAATAGTCCAATAAGATCAATACCTGACCCTTTACGTCCCTCAATAAAACTGTCGATACTAATTGAAATTTGATCAGAGTGGTTTTAACGCTGTTTAAAATTACTTCAGCTTTGACTGCCCATTGTCCCTGCCTTCTGTGTGGATGAAGGGGTAACAAAGGGCCTATCTGACCCAATTAGACATTTCTCCCGTTACAGGGATGGCGGTCGCAACGGGTTGTGTTGGGCGTGTTTAGTTTGTTTTACTGCGTTTTTGGTGAGAGATTAATTTGTGACAAGATTTCTGGCTGTATTTGACCCCTGTCAGGGTTATATGCGTTTACTTTTTTGTCTTCGAGCAGTCATTTCTTTCAGTCAGTCTTTTGGTTTAGCAATTTCTGTCTTGGGTGTCTGTGACATCATCCAAATTTTTTATGCGTCATCATTGTGTTCTACTTGTCCAGCAATTCACTGCTAGTTCTAAATCTATCGTGGCACTATACAACTTTTGGTTAAAACAAGCATACGGCCCACCTAGTGGTAAGTGGTTACTACAGCCTTGGATGCTTGAAACACACGAGGCATTAGTCACGCTTTACCGACCTCGCTCCCTGGTGAGCTCTGGCTCTCTTACACTCGTGCAAGAATTATATTACAAACAGACACTTCAGTTTTATTTTGTATAGATAGATAAATCTGTGTGTTGATTTAAAGCTTACCAAGGTAAGTAATGATCCATTTCCATTACAAAATCTAAGAGAACTATTGCCCACATAGTTTGCATTTGTAGAAAAAAGATCAGCATATTCAGTTAATTCAACGCGTCCAGCAAGTGTTATTGGAAAAATTTAATTATACTGTCAGAAAGATAGTTTCCCATTTAAAATTCAATGGCAGTAATTGATTTCTGAATGAAAATACCATACCAATTCTTTTATTATAGCGCGGAAATAGCCATGGTGATTAAGGCGGCCCTCTGTGGCCGGCGCAACTTCAACGCGAGCATAGTCTAAAAGCTTGTTGTTTCATCCAACGTAATGTTTGACTGCGAACAAAGAGAGATAGCATCAGAGCCGTCGGTTATCAGTCGGTAAATTCCGCTGATCACTCGCGGCCGCTTCGCTACGTCGTCATTCATGATTTCGCATTCATAAAACTTGTTCCAGGAGTATACTTCTTGTGAAAAAATCTTACAAGTTTGTGAAAAAAAAGTTATTTAGAATCTCCAATACATTTGCAAGCCTGGTATCTAAATGTTTTCTTTACTTTTACAATTTATAGGTACATTAGATATGGCCAAAGTTCAGGCAAAAACGCTGGTTTTCGGAGGCTTTGACTGAATTTGTTTCACACTTTTTTTAAATTACGCCAAGATACAAGGCTAGATATAGTACACAAGATACTAATTTGTTCAAAACATCTAACGAAAAATGTTTAACAACGCCATAATAAGTACAGGGGTTTTGTATGAAAAGTATGACGAATTGAGTCCTCTTAATACAGTTGTTTACGTTATTTTTATATTCAATACGGGCTTCGTTGAATAATCGCTGATATCAAAAATAAGACACAAAAAACAGCAAAATAATAACAAAAACCAAATTTATTTATTTCAATACTTCAAGTTGAAATGGATGTGGGCAGGTCACATAGCCAGAGTTCAAGACAAGCGAGGGACACAGCGCGTCATGGAGAAGAGTGGGCCGTAAGGAAAGCGAGCAAATGGCAGACCCCATACTAGATGGGCAGACAACTTAAAGTCGTAGACATAGCTGGAAGCAAGTGGACCTCGACAGCTAGACATAGAGATAGTTGGAAGAATCTGGAGGAGGCCTTTACTCTCAAGGAGGGGTTCTCATTTAATTAATTTATTTAATATGTACTTAATTATGTCACTATGTTAATAAAAATTATGAGAAATTGGCTATTTTATTTCACAGGCTGCGTTATCGCTTGGTCTTAAGCTTTCGATTTTGGTTTATTGATTTCTATTCATTGTTCTCCATGATGGTTTGTTTGAAATTGTGGTTCTAACATTGTCTTGCTTCTCACTAGAAATATAATAATATAAAGCAATAAACAATGTTATGGTAGTTTTTCGTGCAGTCGCAAAGAATTGAAAACCATTTCTGAGGACCTACCACGTATTATTGTAAACTTCTACATCACACATTATTACGAAATCTCTTGTGACTTGTCTATTTCTTTTTTATCTATATTATGTTGTCAGTCAGAAAGTTTTTCTTTATTTCTTTCATAATCTAATTTCTAGAAAAGGGTTCAAAATCCAAAATTCTATTCAAAATTCAAAATCAATTATTCAAATAGATCTTCGCAGGCACTTATGAAAAGTCTGACTCTAATACTCTAATACCGGTTCGGAAGGTTGCATTTGCTGAGAAGAGCCGGCAATAAACTCAGCAATTACTCTTTTCAAACAAGCTTAGACTCATTACATAATATTTACATTCTAATCGTACGGAAAACAATTGCGTCGGGCAAAACTACAAAGTAGATTGAATCGATATTTAATCATTAGTTAGCAAACTTAAGCAGACCAGCCCCCACAGGCAGCACATTTTCACAAGTATGACGCGTGTGGCAGCCATCGCCCTCCTCGCCATATTTGAGGGAAGTGGGCGGTTGATTCAGAGAACGATGTCCTATCACATAGCTTGCGTGCGTTATATTTCTGCTAGGTACCTTGGTTATACTCGTGCTTATTCCGAGCTGCTCGAGTGCGGTTGCAATACAGGTGACGAACCAATTGGGAAATCTACCGAGTCGAATTGTTCCTGTTTTGCAATTTGAGGCTTCCATTCGTAATGTGGCAGTCAATCAGTTCAAGATAACGGTATAAGAAGACTGCATTTAGAATAGCATTAGCATACATTGTATGTCGTACTATTTCGAATAGCAACTGAACTACCTTTGTAAGTTTGAGTTTACAATAAATTCGTAGGGGAGAAATTTGTACCATGAGTATTCCGCTATAGGCATTGGCCTATACATAGAGAAATGTCGTAAACGCAAACGCTATAGAGGTCTGAATAAGAGTTCATAGCAAATTTAGGTCCTCAGAAAAGTTTTGAGACAAAACTTTTTGGAGATGTTCCAAAATTTTCCTACATCAGAAGTCTGACTAACTGGGACATTAGTAGTATCAGGTGGAATGCTGTTGTCTTGCGAAACTTTAAAGCCTAGAAGTTAATCGGCTGTTTATTGTAACTGCTGAAACATACCAGTAAATGTTTTACCATATCATTCAACGTGATGATAGCTAGATGGGTATTGCAAAGTGTGCTATTACCATACTGCCTCTCTGAATAACCATAGCTTGCTACTCCATATACATAGTTGTAAAGTTTGAACCCCAAAGTATGTTCAATTGCTATTTTTAACGCAGGATCATAGCTACCTGATATGTAAAATTTTACTGCACGTGTGTATGTCACTGAATTCCTCCTAAAAGGCTGGACCGATTTGAATGATGTTATTTGTATGCGTTTGGGTGGTGCCTTGGATGGTTTAGATTCACAAATAGGGTAGGGTAGGGTAGGTTAGCACCACGCGAACGAAGTTGCACCGGGCAGCTAGTATTTGTATACATAAGTAACAATTGAAAATTCAAAAATAGTTTATTCAATTTAGGCCTTCATAAGGCACTTACGAATTGATTCTACCACCGCACCGGTTCGTAATACGCTTGAACTGAGAAGACTTGACATGATGCTATAATATTTTCCTGAAACTCTATGAGTTGATTTTCATTTATACAAAGTGTGTTTACATAATCCACAATTTGAAGGGATCTCCCTTGGATCCGTAATAATCTTTGACGGTGAAGCTATGAACGAGAAATTAATAAAATTCCCTTTTACAGTGTAATTTTGTAGGCCGAGGTACTGAGAAACGACGTGAGATTAAAGGTCTTTCGACGAAGTATTTTTTGTTCATTTTTATTTTTATTATGAACTGGAGTTATTGTAATGTTTGTTGATAATGAAAAATTAATAATTCTTAGAATAACATAATTTTATACAATACATTTTCATACAAAATATCTATCTTATAATGAAGAATAAATATTGCATAAAAGTGCAATAACATTGTTTTGATAATAGATTGTTGTTTTGACAAATTATGATGAAATAAAACCGATGAGGCTTGATATGCGATTGATACTGAGGTAACTTATTTCTTGTTTATTGTATGCATTAAATAACTCTTTATAAGACCTTATTTAAGGCTTTTGTCTCAATTACTTCAACTACAAGATCACGATTAAAAGTTCGAAAAATAAATGTTCAATGTAATCTAATCGTCTGGCTACCTGGAAGAGGTTTTTTAAATTAAAGCTTATGTATGATAAATTATCTGATAGAAAACTAAAAAAGAAAGGTATTTTAAAATATAAACACTTCCACTCTTTAGGAAGCATACTAAATCCTTTTTTACTTAGTAATGGTAAATTATCGTAGATATTGCAATTGCAATAAAATCCAAAATACCGTGTATTTCTCAAATATATTAATTACAAATAGTATAAATTTTAAACACGAACTAAATCTATACATTCTATTATCGCCTAAATTTCGAAGGATTTGTTGTAGAGGTTAGACAAAATAATGTTTTGGTATGAGCTCAAATATACATTATTATGACTAAAACATGTATTATTTTACCAGTAATAATAAATAAATACAGTATTTAAACACTGGCAAGGCTTTTGTACTTACATTTTGATTCACAACTCCAACGTAGAGAAAAACTGAACGAGAAGAAAATATATACCCCACTGTCACAAGTATCACAAAACATTCACGTAAAAACCGACCGGTTTATGAATATCACAATCAAACCCTTAAAATGTACACAACACTGTACCATCTAATTCGTCAGGATATCACTGCACTTTGTCTGTTTTCGAAAAAAATATAATAATACGCGCACGTTTTGGAAAAAATGTAGGATTCGCGTCGAACCACAGCACACCGGGTTTCGGAGCACACTGAAATGAGTAGTCCCGGCCGTCTATCCAGTTATGTCTATCTCTTTCACGCATGGTGTATCGTCGCGGTGGGGTGTCGGATGTCTCGCTCACACAGCCTGAAAGAGAGCATGGCAAGAGTACTCATAATACGTATAGGTCAATATGAAACCTTCTCGGGCGCTGGAGGCTGCAGTTAGGGTGGCCATGGTGGACTTATTTTTCATGGGGCATTTTAATTTGAGTGAAATTACATGACCGCTGATAAATGAAATATATGTTACTCTTTTTGTGAAATAATAAGAAGTTGCTTTGAAATAAGTTAGTATATTCTGCGATCAAATAATATCAAATATACGAATTTTGATGGTTGTAAGACAAATTATTTGAATTATATGGGTTAAATCGCAGTTTAATTCAAATCTATGAAATGCATATTTATATACCTTTGTTAACTTTAATGTATTCTTTATAATATACTAGATGCGCCCCGCGGTTTCACCCACGTATCCGAGTGATATATTGCTTTCCCGGGATAAAAAGTACCCTATGTGTCAATCCAGAATAGCGTGCCAAATTTCATCCAAATCCGTTCAGAAGTATGATTGAGGCACAAACATCCAAATTTTTGATTTATAATATAAGTGAGATAATTCGACTTAATTTTAGATAAATAAATTATGAATAAGTATCGGCCATAAAAAAATATTTTTGTAACTGAAACTGTTCAACATAACATGATTTAAAACAAAATTTTATCTATTTGCAATAAGAGGCAAACACGAACCAAAAATACCTATCAAAAGCCTGTCATAACCATTGACCGTTTTGGTCAATATATTGCAACAAACTGATTAAATTTAAAATCTTTGACAGTCCCGAAATTTCTCCCTTAATTTCTGTGGGCCCTACACAATCCACCTACAACGGACTGGCTCGGCGCCTGCGCAAACGGCACTAAGCCTCACCGAGACAAACGTAACGGCACACACCCCGAAAATTAATTATTCCAAACAGCACAGAATGGTTACTCAAAATGATAGATATAACTCATTCCCTTTGCCATTGATTAGTCAGTGAAAGGGATTTCGTAAATCACTCGGCGTTACCCGATCAGGGATAAGTGGGGTAATGCGTTAACTGACGATAGCTCGATAATTGAAACTTGTTACTTTCACAGCTCACTAGTAGTGATGTGACTGTTGGTGTCGATAAGAAAAATATTTGGTTATATTTTGGCAATTTTATTCCAAACGATTTTAAATTATGAAAGCGAACTTTTTAAGAATTTCTGGATGGTAAAGATCGTGGGGTCTAATTCTCAGATAAAGTTCGAACTTTTGTAAAAGGAAAACAGCGTGAGGTAACCATAACATTGTATGGTGTTCGCCTCCTTGCGTTGCGTACTAAAAAATCTGCTGAAAATCTGTCACCAAACATACTGCTAAACTACAGCAGTATCCCATTTTTGAACATAATTTATTATGTATCTAGAGTTCTAGCTATCACGCGGTTCTACAAGCGTTTCTGAAACAGCTTATGTTTTCTCGGAAAGAAACTTCTGAACATATTCTGAAATGAAAATTCTGATACATTTTACAATATGATCTTGTTCAGCCATTACGACACACAAGCATACACACTTTCGCATCATAAAAAGCAAATTTTCTTAGATATTTAAGCGCTCGTGATTTAGCATGATTAGCCGTTCTTAATCGATCGGCAAAGTTCAGCTACCACCGTCGTGGTTGGTACCTGGATGGTACTCTAGTGGTATTTTCAATGCAAGCGTTTTTCGTGCTTCGGAAAGCACGTAAAGCCTGTCCGATTATCACTTAATTGTAATAGTCGTTAAGCTAGTTGGAGGCCTCCTAGGCGGCTTGAAAACTCCAACAGTAGGTTGACCTGTAGCCTACCAATACCGATCCGTAGTGGGCACGCGTGGTGGAGTATCTTCTCATTCGCTCAAGGAAGGCCGGTGCTCAGCAGTGAGACATTATAGACTGATGATGATGATGAATGTCTATTTGGAGGTAATCTCCAGAACTCTTGAACCGATTCTCAAAATTCTTTCACGTATTAGAAGGTACACTATCCCCTAGTAATTACGCTAATTACGTCTCATATATTGATAATGAATGTACCTACAATAATAGTACAATAGTGAAGTTCTCCAAAAAGGGTGTGAAGAGATTTCTGCGGAGTCAGCAACGCGCGAGTGAAACCCCTGGTGTTCCAAGCGTCCATAGGCTACGGTGACTGCTTGCCATCAGGCGGACCGTATGCTTGTTTGCCACCTAAGTGGTATAAAAAATAGACCGATATTTACTGCTTCGTTGAAGCACTAGACCTAAAATCTAGATTGATAGTGCCTATGCCTAATGAAATTAATAGTCTATTATATCTCCCAAGTCATATTAACTTGATTTCAATAATAAGTGATTTTGTAAGTGAGTAATGTTTTTTGTACGGAACCAATATGGATTCCGTAGAGGATTATCAACTTCAATGGCTATATATAAAATTCTTAACAGCGTATGGGACTCTATCAATAATAAATGCCAATGTACTGCCTTATTCCTAGACATGTCGAAAGCTTTTGATTGTGTAGTACACTCGATTTTACTTAAAAGTCTTGACAATATTGGTATTCGAGGAAATGCCCAAAACTTACTTCAATCATATCTCTCGAACAGATATCAAACAACTATTCTGAACCACTATAACGAATCTACAAAAACGATCGAAAAAATACAATCTTCTCTCGAAAAGTCGGTTATAGGCGTTCCTCAGGGGAGTATACTAGGTCCGCTTTTGTTCTTAATTTATATAAACGAATTACCTAATCTAACAAAGCACAAGTGCGTCTTATTTGCTGATGATGCAACAATTTTATTTATTAATAAAGGAATGAATATAAATGAATATGAAATGGAAATCAGCACTACCTTAAAACATATAACATCTTATCTAGAATCTATAAATTTAAAAGTGAATGCGACTAAAACTAAAATTATGCAACTTAGAAATTATAAAAGCGCACAAGTGGACTTAAATATAAATATAGATGGTAGTACTATAAAACAAACAAATGAGACTGATTTCTTAGGTATAACTTTGGACATGCACTTGAATTGGAAAGCCCAAATAAACAAAATTAATAACAAAATAGCCGGTCTCTGCCATGCCTTATCAGTGCTCGTGGATGTAGCGTCAGTGGAAATAGCAAGAAATGCATACTATGGGACTATTTATCCATTGCTAACATACGGAATTATATTTTGGGGTAACTCTGTAAATGCTGATAGTACATTTATACTCCAAAAGCGTAGTCTCAGAATAATTCACAGCATATCTAGAGATGAGTCTTTACGCTCAGTTTTTAAGGAAAAAGGTTATCTTACTTTAATAAATATATATATACTCGAACTCTGTTTATTTGTTAGAAATCAGAGCCAATATTTTTAAAAAATATCAGAATGTCGTACACGGGAGACTCCTATGAGGCAATATGATAACCTGTACTTGCCAAAGGTAAAATCAATGATTTATGCTAAGAGCACTGAGATAACTGCAATACGTGTATATAACCATTTGCCAGAAAGTTTAAAGGACTTACCAAATGTTAAATTTAAAAATTGTTTGAAGAAATGGCTTTATGAAAATGTATTTTATAACTTAAATGAATTTTTTAACACTAAATAATTGGCATGTATAGAAAATTGACATTAATTTTATAATTTAATATTCTTTTGTAAAATGTAATTCTTTTCGTATTTTGTATCCTATTGTATGCCCGACATGGGTAGACACTGTACCTATTTGCTGTTTACTGTGTACAATAAAGTTCTATTCTATTCTATTCTATTCTATTCTAATAAAAAGGTAAATGGGATAAAAAAAGTTTATTTCATAAATCGGATTGGTAGTTCTTGTAGTTAGCGCGTTATCTTACTTATATTACACATGTAAAAGTTTGTGATAATTCATGGATTTATGATACTCATTCACGCAAAAACTACTAAACGGATTCAGATGAAATTTGGCACACAACTAGTATATGACCTGGATTAAAAAAAAATATACCGGAAAAATAAATGGTCTTTCAGAAACACAGGTTAAAACGCGGGGTAAAACAAACTTAATATTAGTACCTACTGATATAGTAAAATTTATAAAGAAACCCGTACCGCTAAGTCAAAAGGTGTTCTTTATAAAATTGTGGGTGCTGTTTTGAAAGAAAAAATACAATGATGATAAACTTTATAAGATCCTTCAGAGGGACGCTGTTTTATGAATTCAGATGGTGTTAAAATTTATTATGGTTTACATTTTAATATTTATCTTGTTTATGGGGCTATTAAAACACTTTCTGGTATTAATGAGGGTTTTGTATATTTAATTAAAAGGAGTTTGAACTTTTCGTCTAAATAAAGGTATTTAGCGAAATTTTGGGGTAAATATTCAAAGTCCAAATACAAGTTGATACAACTAATGTTTTAGCGCTGCAGTGAATTTAATTAGTCCAAAGCACACTTACCTTGCGTAGGCCCTCGCCTTCATCAAGTTCAATAGATTTATTGTTTGAAATAGCTTCTCTAGTAGGGACGTAGTACCTCTCTGGTGCTTCTCTAATACTTTTTGTACACAACTTCTTACCACAATCTCACACGTCACTTACGTGTAATGTGGCCATACGTGGTAAAGCGTCACATAGCTTAACTGGCTCTCATGTGCAGCGAAATACAATATGTGAAATGCGACAGTTTCTAGTAATGGTAATTATAAAGTTTTTCACACTAGCTTTTATTACTCACTATCCAAACTTCTTTTAACAAAACTAGAACTAATAGTATTCTACTAACCTCAACAATTAGTATTCCTATTCCTACCCCGTTTCCCATAAAATTACCATCGAAACGAGTCTTCGGCAATTTTTACTGCAATATCCATTAACATTTTGTGGTGTGAAGATGGTATTAGATTCTCTAAAGGATTGGAATGTATTTAACTCGATATACCATTCTTGTCTTATATTCTTAGTTTTATTTTGGGCGGAATCTAGTTGCATATATTTACCAAAAACTTATTGGGAATGAAGAATCAGAATCATTATTTATCATAATCAGAATGCGAAAAGTTGATTATTTTTTGTTTTTTTTTTAACTAAGTATAGAACGGATTTTCATGGGGTTTCCACAGATTAATTAAGTTTGTCATTTCATCGAAATCGGATGACGGTTTTTTATTTTATATATATTTTTAAATGTGTATTGGCCTATTTTTGACCACAATCTCACCATGGTAAGTGATGATGTGGCCAAAGTGGGTAAGCACACAAAGCCTAGAAGGAACTTGCTCTCAAGTGCAGCTGTCGGAACAAATCGGTCCTGGCGACAGGTTTTCAACTAAAAGACAAAAAAATGGATTGATTGTAATATTAATGTATCGGGTCTATTCGCGCACAGATTATTATCAAAATTTAATTTTGACTAACCTCGACGTTTCGATCAAGTTGCATTGATCGTGTTCACGAGTGAACTCGAATAATAATAATCTGTGCGCAAATAGACCCAAACATTAATTATTACAACGAATTTAGTTCGCGAAAGCTTAAAAAATGGATTAAATTTCAATTATTTTTATTTTGACTCGAGTCTTGACATAGGGGTAGGAATCAACCATACAACACAATATTATACAGTCCACTTCGCACAAGTAACATTGAATCCCTCACGAATCAATCAAGTATCACCATTGTTACGTTACCCTAAAGTATAATTAAAATACGCGAGTCTTCATGATTGAACGATTATTGAGTGATAACTTTTGTCATGTACAATCTATCGATCATGTTTACTACATGTCGGTCTCGGGTATGAGTGATGGGACGTGATTTCTTTGTATTTTATATTTGTAAGGAAAATGATGTTACACCGAGATTATGTGGATATAATTTGCTGTTAAATAGGGTATTTTTTATCATTTCTTAGAAATATCCATAATTTGAATGATAATAACTTTATTAACATAACATATTTATTTACATCAAATATAATCTTAATAACAGATAATTTCGTCCACCGTCCATTAACGGTTAGGTTCTCAGTGGGCTGGCAGCATTTCCTCTTTGAATAGCTAAGCTAATGCATTGTCAGAAAAAGCTCCCCGCTCGCTAGGCTCCGGAGGCCTCGATTAATTTTGATGGACGCATGATAGACGGACCCATGGTCTAAAGGCATAAAGAGATAATTTGGTCCAATCAATGCATTTTTTTAATCCTCCGCGTCAGCCGCAGCTGCTCCTGCAACTTTACAAGTCGCCGGTAAGTGTGATGGCGCGAGTGTATCAACACATGTGGCCTCCCATACCAGAGACCTGCCAAAACACCATTGGATTAAAGACATACAATCTGACCTCCGCCAACACCACGCGTTATACCTATTGGTTCCAGTACGGAAGGCACATTAGCAACAACAAGAGCCCGTAATTCTTGTGTCTTGAAATTCGGCCTGCGCTAAGAGAGCACGAAAGCCCACGGTGGCAGATATCTACGCAGTGGGAGCGATGAGGCTGATTAGTCCTGGAATCAAAACGAAGACAAATACACGGGCTTAATGTTATTCGATCTAACGCCGCCTCGCTATTTGTGGTTGGAAGTTAGGATCTCTCTTTCTTGTAGTCTTCTCAGTCGGGCGGTCAGAGTGGTCGTGGTTGCAAAAGATTTTGCGATGCTTTCCATTTTTGGCGGTTCGTAGCGCTGCGAGTACAATGTACCATGGTAGATTGGGTTACCGTCTTGATAAAATCAGTCCAACGAGTAGGCGATCGGCCACGAGATCGTTAGCCTTCAACCTGACCCTGGACAACAATTAGTTTCTTCTAGTATAAGGTGATTATTTCAACAAATTTTAAGAATGAGTTTTCTATTCATACGTCAATGATTTATCATCCCATGCCATGGGATGGAATCTTTACTAGATATATATACTTTTCGCTTCTCATGAAATGTCCATTGTAAACTACATCCGAGGCAGATGTGATCTGCTAGGAATTCATCGTCTTTTGACAACGAAATGGCACTTACCGTTTGGATACGAGTACCAACTCATCCTAAAACAACGTATCGCATTATACATACATCAGCTTTATACTACCTTCTCAGGCAAAGGTTTACACGTGACAAAACGGGCACATTTCAATGCAAATGAAACTTTTATTTACCTACGCCAAGTTATGACTTGTTTTCAGCTGTCGGTGTATTTGAGAGGGTTAATATTTGATGCTTTAAGTTTGTGAGATTGGTTTTGGAAAGGTCAAGAACATTGATATTGCTTTTCATTTTATTTAAGATACATTCATCTAGCAGTCTCGTATCATATTATAGAGCTAGATAGCAAGAATTAATAAAAATATGTCCATAATCAAAATAGGTCCAGAATACTTGTATGTAAATCTAATGCTGTCACACGCGTCATACTTGTAAACAGGTGCTGCTTGTGGGGGCTGGTCTGCTTAAGTTTGCTATTTATTTACTAATTAAATATCGATTCAGTATACTTTGCAGTTTTGCCACGTAATTGTTGTCAGTGCGATTAGAATTTAAATATATGTAATGAATCTAAGCTTCTTTGAAAAGAGTAATTGCTGAGTTTATTGCCGGCTCTTCTCAGCAAATGCAACCTTCCGAACCGGTATTTGAGTAAGTACCTACCTGCGAAGGTCTTTTTGAATAAATGATTTTGAATTTGAATGTTTACCGAAAATATTTAAGTTCTGACTTAATTGGTAACGAGCATACATGCTGTCCTTGTATACATTACTAATTCAGAAAGAAAAATTTACTATCCTCACCAAGAATCTAAATCAGGACACATCTCAAGCCGAATGACCAGTTATGAACTGTATTGTTTTTACGTAAGACTTAATGTCAATTGGCATGGGAATCCAAATAATATAAAATGAACAGCTTCTGAACGACTACGAAGTATGAAACACTTGAAGAATCTCAGAAAAAAGACTCCTAAGCTAAGTATAAGGAAAATAACGAAAGGAATCCCTGCTTATTATTCCATGTACGATAATTGTATTGCGGTTATTATAAAACATCGAGGCTTTCATACTAATTTGTGGTATTGGCTACGTATAGATTTGCATCCATGTGGATTCTTATTCTGATCATTAATATTTAATGCAGATATTTATTAAGTATAATATAAATATCTTGATTTAATACATTTTGGGTATACATACGGTTGGGTTTGTTCCCGGGAATAAACCCAACTTCGTGTAAATTTCCAATTTGGTGGGAAAAAACCCGAACAAATGACAGTCACATTAGACCATATTCGCGTAGCTTCAACCCTTAAGGTAGCTGCCCTTACTGACCCGTCTAAAATTTCCACCCTGTATAGCGAGAGATACTTTAACAAAATCGTTTGAATAACATTTAACAAGATTTCTATCATACACATCATACAATAAAAAATCTTTTTTATTGTATGATGTGATGAAGGAGTGCATTGTTTTTAAAAAAGTGACGTTTTGGGGTGTAAGTGTTGAGGTGGACAGGCGGCGGTCCGTGGTAGTACATACTCGTCCGACTCGACATCAGGAAGTGTGATACTCACGCGGACAAGGTCCGCGTGGGTCCGCGCGTACATACAACAGCGAGTATGATTAAAATAACAATCAAAAGCATTTACAAATATTTTTTTAAGTACAAAAAGCCACTTGAGTATTTTCCCGCCGTTCGGGAATTTTCCCTTATTTTTCCATTCTTTCCCTATTTTTCTTTTCTTCCCATTTTTTTTTCATTCCCTGCCCATCCCTATACATATTTATAACATGAAGACAACATAATTTCCAATGCTTTTTATTTTTATTAACAGGTCAATTATATTCATTTCTTAAACTATATAACATTTCAGCAAATAAAAAAGCTAAATAAGGCCAAGCATCAAATTATCATCCTTAATTAAACAAAAGTACGTCTGGCAGACTGTAAATGTAGCTAGGTAATAGCCACTTCAATTTGGCAGCCCAAACAGCAACGTCGGTGCATGTGCCTGAAATACCTCTAGTAAACACCTATCGTAATAGTATAACTTGTTCAAACTTGTTGTTTAGTGAAGTGGCTTGTAGCGTCATGTTGGAATTCATTCAAGTATTTTAACGAATGACGATGATACATTTTTAACATGAGGTGATCCAGGTTCATCGAGGAAAAATCCCTTTAGAGAGCAGTATATACCGAGCAATCCAATTCTGCAACTAGTCAGTGCTTTTGCACTGATTTTGAATAGTAAGGACCAATCACCGTTTAGTGTTTCCTTTACTAAGCCAATCAGAGCGCCCTGATTGGAAATGGCGGAAATGATTTCACACAAAATGAACGTCATTGCGCTTCTTTGGGTTAATTGTTCGCATTCCAGGGGTCCAATGTCTGCTACTACAATTGTGTTCCAATGAACTATCAGTGGTGTCAAAATTGACACATTTTACAGTGTTGGTTATCTACTAACACAATAGCGTCATAATGGCGCCATAATAGCTTTCCGATGATTTTCCACTGAAACAATAATCTTTACGTGTCAGTTTTTGTACTAAAATTCTTTTCGTTCATTATGAGATCATTATGAATTAGTAGACTGCGCACATCGGCTCAATGATAATGGAATTGCAATAGCACAGATTACTATAGCAATAGTATCGTGTCAGTATGACATTTTAGTAGACTTGGCCCCCAGGTTTCCTACAGATTTAATTGGGTTTTTTTTCATAATTGAAATCTCACGGATTTAAACCTACAATATACGTCACTACAAGTAAGTGATTCATATTATCGCTTAAAAGCGTTTGAACTTAAACGTTCAAAGTGCAATGTTCGCGTCGGCGTCGCGTAAATAACATTTCGAAGAAACAAATGTGAACGTCGATCTGATTATCGATTTTACTAGTTTTCAGCACGTTCCCGAGGGATGTTATATATTTCCGGGATAAAATATATCCTGTTGTTATTCCAGGTTATGATCCACTAGTGTACCAAATTTTATCATGATTGGTTGTGCCGTTGGAGCGTCAAGAGGTAACCAACAAATTCACTTTGAGGTTTGAGATAACTTATTTCCCATAAGAATTACATTCACTTACATGAGAAATAACAGTAAATAAAAATGTATAATGTTATGTAAAATGTAAACTGGAGGGTATTTGGCAAAAGATTGCCTCAAAAGAGTTCGTTCGAGAATTGTTGTTATTATGAGTTAAAAGCAAGGCGTTACTGGAAGTGGCATTACGTCGTCATATCATTGGTGCCGATTCTATCGTAAATCGCACGAAACAAATTTTCTGCTCAGCGGTCAAATTAGTCTTTGCCGTCTTCATTTACGGGTATTTAGACGTAACCGCGATAGATGGCGACAAAATTTATATTGAAACAAGCATTGGACTAATTTGACAGGACTAAATTTCTTACAACCTTTTCTTTGTTAGAAAGAGACATAAATAAAATAAAAATAAAAAAGCCTATATATTTCCCTTATCCTTATGTAACATTGCAAATGTTTTTAGTCATTATAGCTAGTGTTTTTACTTATTTTTTATTATGTTAGTACAGTTTTTTTGGATATGGGCCCCTCCTCGGGTCGTTCCCTGCTGTTTCAATAATCAGCCCACCTTCTTTTTGGCCTACCTACTTTTCTTTTTCCTGTTGGTCCTTTCCATCCGGTAGTTCTAATTGTCCATCTTTCGTCTGTGTATCGTGTTACATGACCAGACCATTTCCATATATAAGCATAAGCACCCGGGAGACTATGTGCTCTTACTCGAAAAAAATATTGGCTCACGTCAAAATTGTGTATGCGTCTCTTTCTCACGCAAAGTGTCATCATGAGGATTGTTATATTTATTTTCCATACTATAGATGTCTGCTTAGCTTAGCGAAATTCTGAGTTTATGATCTCTTGTTCCGTTTTTTAAACATTTTCGGATTATTTATTAGAATTTGCAAAAAGGGGATCGTGATACATCAGAAAAACGTTAAATTTAAAATAAAATTTGTATTCCTTAAGAGGAAAGGATGGCTGCAAGAAATTTGATAAATAGTATTTAACAAATCTATTACTGTCGCGCTGTTGCTGGTATATAAATGTATGAGGGACGATAGAGACAACTGCAGCTTGGATCGGTTATACCTATTTAAAATAGACGAAATCGCTATTTCGTAATCCCCAGTTTCCTCCTCTAATACTAGATCGTTTTTTTTTTTCAAGAATAGTAATAAGAAGGGCTTTGGCTATGTCTGTCGGTTTTCCTTTTGTTTTTTATATTTGTCAAATTTGTTTTGCTGGACGTCTGATATAGGGCAGTAAAAATGGTCAGTTTTTGTGATTTTAGATGGCTCCTAATTCTTTTAATAAATAATTTATGGAGAAAAACACAACCGAGGGACATACAGTGGTAGTTACAGATTGCATGGTAAAATAATCATTGCTCTAGTATCATTATCCAGAGAGGAAACTGAGGATTACGTTTGTATGGAACAAACGCCACCAGCGTTTCCTCTTAAGTTTCTCCATGAATATATTAAGCTAACTTCATGCTTTACTTTAAAGTTTGATACTTAACCCTTCCAGTTTGATCACTTTGCACTTTCATTAAATTTTCCATAACGATGTCAACTTTAATCAAGCAAATTGCACTTTACTTGAAAGCTGTGTTATATCGATACACATCGAAACTGCTACGTCAATCCAGAATAAGGTTGCCGCTGGCATTATGAGCTCTGAATACTAATAAGGTTACCCTATGACCCTTATAGCTATGGAATACGGCATGGATTTGTTTGTTTTGTCACGACATTGGATTTTATCATGAATATCATTATAATATTTTTTTTTTCAGTAGTCAACGTCTCACATTGATAGCCGTGGCAATGTCTACCATCTTCAACCACCACATCACTTACCACATTGAGTTTGTGTATCGGGTCTATTCGCGCACAGATTATTATCAATTTTTCTTCTTTCTTTTTCTTCTTCATCAAATAAAAGAAAAATGTTTTACAAAAATCTTAAATTGACTTCAAAGTACACTAAAAAGTAATCAAATCCTGATCTGATTACAATGGGACCAAACCCAATACATTAATTTAACAATGAATCGGGGGGCACGGCAGTGCCCCCACCAAGTCGAGCGCGAAGCAAACACTGCCGTACTATTCTTTACTGGAACCATTTCGCCGCATTTTCAGGCCCCTATTTGAGAACCTCTGGATAAGACCAGAACGCAGAAATTACAGTAGAGACATGAGCAGAGACATCCAGTAAGCTATAATCACATGCTTAAAATCCAAAATTTCAAGTCTGTAGGTCATTTAGTTCCGAAGTTAAGCGAAAGCAAAGTTTCGCATTTATGACACTCACTCACTCACTCATGATCATCAGAATAGAACTAGTACTTCCCATAAACTCAGAGAGCTGAAAGGCACAGAGTTAGGATTTAATGGCCACATAAAGGGAAAACTATAAGAACTAGGATAATCGAAGATCTGGATTCCCTGGTGAACCTGATTAGAAAACACAAGATCCCCAACCAAACTATTAGAGATCGACATACCGCCTTTACAAAAAATATTCAACTTGCCCACCAAGTCACACAACATTAACTATAATAATAAAGGAATCGCAGTAAGGAACCTTAGACTTGGCACGACTTTGTCTAGATTTCATTACTTTTTAGAGATAAACAAGCAGCTCCATCGAGACTTGGTTAGTTTTTTACAGAATGTTTTTGGTGGGATTTTGTTTGTCGTGAATAAACCCAATACATTAATATAACAATGAATTTAGTTCACGAAAGCTTAAAAAGTACTAAAAACAAGCCCTTTCTAGTATGCTGAAGACATACTTGCGCTTTCTGTAAAAGCAATGTAGAAAGGCTAATAAATGACATAGGAAAAAATAGATGTAGCCTCAGAGTATATAAATACTAGATGTAGCCAAAGATGTTCAAGGCTCAGTCGGATACCGATACGAAGGTCCCGGGTTTGAATCCTACAATGAGCTTGAGCTTTCGGTGAAGGAAAACATCGTGAGGAAACCATAGCACGGTGGTAGGGTACTTTGTAGTACCCGCCTGGCTGGCTACCACCCTCAAGTTGAAAATCTGTCGCCAAGCACCTTTCGGTGTGTTCCGATAGTCGCACTTGAGAGCCAATTCCACCTTTGTGTGCTTACCACCTTCGGCCGCATCATCACTTACCATGGTGAGATTACGGTCAAACACAGGCCTATAAACAGTAAAAAAAAAAAAAGAAACGACAGATAATGAATCTATTTTAGTACACAAACACCTACGATTAATATACTATCAAAGTCCAATTTCAACGCTCAATGAACTATGACGCACATAGATGGTATTTTTAACTCTTTGATAAATTATATAATTTTCTAAACAGCTGCCTCAACTCTCACGCTAATTGTAAAATTTTTAATTGGATGATTATGTCGCTTTGGGTTGTCCAATTTGACTAATAATGAGAATCGAAACATAAGACATATATCTCAAGAAAATATTGTATTAATCGAAAATAAACCGTATGATCAGGATTTTTTTATTTTTTTTTTATGTAAAATGGGCTTGCGTTTGACCTTCGACTGACCCCATGAGGAGTTATGACGAGGCCGAGGATGTAGCACGCTTACCCAGAAAAAGCCTATTCACTCTGGCCTTGAATACATCTAGGTTATAGGTGTCGGGAAACACAGACCCCGGAAGAGAGTTCCACTCCTTTGCTGTTCGTATAAGAAACGATGAAGCAAAGCGTTGTGTCCGGGTACGCGGGATGTCGACAACACGGAATAGCGACAACGTATGGGTGGAAATTCTCCCGGCGTCTTGTGTTTCGATGGAGAAATGGGGATGGAGGAATTAGATTGAACAATACTGTAGCACACTCTCCAAAATATATCCGATAGAAGACCGACAAACATGAAACCTTACGCCGATGTTCAAGGCTCGTTAATTTTGCCTCGGTTAGCGAAACATCACCGACTAGTCTCCTAGCACGACGGTCTATTGAGTCAAGGGCCTCCAGCTGGTATTTGGCAGATCCATCCCAGAGGTGACAGCAGTACTCGATGCACGAACGGACTTGTGCTTTGTACAGTTGCATTGACCGATCGAAAGCAGCGTCCTTGTTTCAGCTTGGACAAAAATGCATTCGTATGCTTGTCTAGAAGTCCGAAGAACGTCCGGGTGTCTCACTGTTCTCTTCCACAGGTCGCATTTCTCAACCGATTCTCGTGAAATTTTCTTAGCAGGTTCGGTAGTTATACTTAAATTGTTTCAATCTCTACTACAAACTTGAATTATGTTTTGATTGACGTATTTTAATATAAACCATAGTATTCAGTTATCAGGTACCTTAAAGTAGAGCCAAATATGTTTGTCGGACAAAAATATTCAGGCGAATAGATTGATTCCATACTAGCTGTCCCGCGGGGTTTCACCCGCATTCCCGAGGGATCGTATGTTTTCCCGGGATAAAAAGTATTCAGTGTCTTAATTTAGAATATATTCTATCTGTGTGCCAAATTTGATCCGGTTCCGTTTAGTAGTTTATGCGTGAAAGAGTAGCAAACATTCATACTTACAAACTTACGCGTTTATTATGTATTAAGTAAGGATTATATTTACCATTACAAAGTGCTTTAGTGTTCTCTCGTTTAAAACATATCGTAAAGTTAATTAAACTTTACATCTCTACTGTAGACGCAGAATAAGAATCATGATGGAGACAATTAATCAAGTGGACTACCGAACTTCACACAATCCTTTGATTTACTAAGCCAGGCAAGTTTAATCCATTTTTTTCCTGTCAATCCTTTCCACTTTGCTATAATTTACTTTTTCCCAATATTCCTGCTATTAACCCAACATTAATTTCAGCAGTTCTTCAAGGCGTATAATTTACTTAGTAACGAAGATGAAAATTGAAAAATCTCCGCAACAAATCTGAAGCCAACCCGTCAACGGCAAACATTGGAATCAAATCTCTCATTAACTCCTGGAAAGTTCAACAACTTGGAATAATTTGTTTGCTGATTACTTCCAAGGGCTCGACTTTGATACCTACTCAATGGTACTTGTGCGTTAGTCTTTATTATATAAAGTATTACTCGCGGGTGTAATATGAAGTAATCACGAGGATATGAGAATATGGAAATCCGTGGAGGCGTTCGAGGTTACTTTTTGTCGTTGATTCTATTTTTTCTTTTGTTTTGAAACAGAATTAAATTCAATGACATTATGATGCAAATATTATGACAAGGCATACACCGGTAGCGTGGCCGAGCGGTCTAAGGCGCTGGTTTAAGGCACCAGTCTCTTCGGAGGCGTGGGTTCGAATCCCACCGCTGCCATTCTTTTTATATTTTTAACCGATACCTTCAATAATATCGAAAGGTTTAAATGGTTTTAAATGGTTTATTTTTCGTCCCAGGACAATAATAGCTCCCACTAGAACGCGGTTATCGGTACCCTTTTATATATGCATTCCTAAGATAGGACTTTTGGAAATTCCACTCCTAAAGAGGTTAAAATTAGAGATCACAGATGAGACTGGTGCTGAATTCTAGTATATTACCAATATTTTCAAAGAGATTACATATAATGGTCGGCAGAGCTCATTGGGGAGGAGGGAAGGGTCGGTAACTTTAAAGTCTCGTGTGTTGCAAGTATGGCTTCTGTAATCGCTTAACATCATGCCGTAGTATAGCAGTATGCTTGTTTACCAACTTCGTCGCATAAAAAAATAAAAACAATAATTTCATAGCTACAAAAAAATAATTTAAAAAGGTATCTCCACACATGTCTATGCCCAAAATTTTTCATATCACACCCAAGGTAACACAACAAACGATGCCTCAGATTGCACAGTTTATTTCATCTCAGTCGTCATGTCATGTCATATTTATGCTTGGTTGCGTGAGGTGAAAAGGGTACGGCTGACTGACAGCGTATAACCGAAGACTCAAAAATATACGCGTCGACTTGTAAACGTCCTCCGGTTTGTCGTCGGTTAAAAAGGTTTTATGGAATGTTTTTGCGAACAGGTATTATAATAAGGCTGTGTACAGGTCTGTGTTTGACCACACTCTCATCATAGTAAGTGATGCTGTGGGCGAAGGTGGTAAGCACACAAAGCCTAGAAGGATCTGGCTCTCAATAGCAGCTGTTGGAACACACCGATAGGTGCTTGACGACAGATTTTTAACTTGAGGGTGATAGCCAGCCAGATGGGTATTACAAAGTTTAGTACTAACCGTGCTATGGTTTCCTCACGATGTTTTCCTTCACCGAAAGTTCAAGCTCATTCTAGAATTTGAACCCGGTATCTTCGCCTATCGATTTATATATTACCTACAAGCTTTACTTAATTTGGTTTTACATGGCGGGATGAAAATAATGTCCCAAAATTATTTCTGTACCTACCGAAACACAACCAGAAGTTTATTCTTTTCATTCCGCTTCGCTTTTTTTTTTTTTAATGTTTATAGACCTGTGTTTG